>OY998151.1:5551778-6151778 GCA_963921925.1 Sphagnum tenellum | reverse complement strand
ATATATCTTGGAGTACAAGAATGCTCTTCGAGTTCTGGGAGTGATGGTTGGTGTGTCTAGTGAAGATCGCAAGAGCGCCACTTTCACTGTAGCTGCGCATCTGAATGATTTGTCACAGAAAGCTGCAAGACTTGTTAGTCGTGAATCTGTGACCAGACTTTACAGATACTTGCAGCGAAACAGCTGTTCTACAGATTGGGAGCCTTACAGCCCTGTTGCAGCCGCCTTTGGAGGTCCGAGAATCTGGATTCCTGCCTTTCCAAGTCATGGAACTCATGAGGCAAGCTGGGTGCAGCCAGCAGACTGTGTCATCCGTGATAAAGCTAGTGCGCTGAGTAAGAAACTGGTGCCTCTGGAGAGGATTTATAACCAGGATCGAGAGATACTACAGTTTTTCACAGAACGCTTGAAGGTTTCAGAAGTGCCAGGAATTGAGAGCTACTGTGAGCTGTGGCTGGAATGGACAACCACAAAGCATGTGGTGAATCGAAAGGAATGTGTGAAGGTTTGGATGAAGATTGCTCTACATTACTCGAATCTCCAAATCTCAAGTGCCGACTTTTGGAGGAAATTCTGTTCTCAAGCCTGGATTCCTTCAGTGCTAGCTGGTGATAGTTCAGGTGCATCACTGCAGCTCACAGCTCCTCGGGATGTTTTCATTCCTGATGATTTGAGCCTGGCACACATGTTTGCCACCTTAGCTGAAAGCCTGCAACCTCGTTTTATGTGGTTCGACGACACTGAAATTGGCCTGGAGGCAGCCTCCAAATTGTGTTCTCGGATTGGAATGAAATATCTGTCCACAAGTGTCAGGAAACTCGGAGTCCCACTAAGCACACTGACAAGTAGAGATTGTTATGAGCAGTCAAGCACGGGAGTTCGGTATGTTTGTGAAGGTCTATTTAGAGCCATTTTAGGCTACCTGTCAAAGAATGGGGTGGACATCAGGAAGAGGCATGATCTTCTATGCCCACTCCTGGCAACCACTGAAATGACCATCAAAAGCTCCATCCTTCGGAGCTATTTATTGCAGACTGATTCAGCTGTTTTCATTGAAGCCAAGGAAACTGTTATGGCATACTGGGAGAGAGAAAGGAAACTACTCTATCGCCTGGAGTTTGAAGATTTGAAGGATTTGAATGTGGAGTCAAGGACCAACTTTTGCATTCAATTTGTGACGACTATTGCTGAAGGCTTGCTCACTCAGCACCCATCACTGAAGGTTGATGGACTACGAGATTTCCTGCTGCCACTTGTTGCCTTCAATTTTGAGTTGGAGTTTGTGGATTGTGTACTGAGACACAAGAACATGCAGATTTACCCAGAGGATGAGAAGTTTCTTGCTAGTGCAGGACTGTAAATACAAATCTGGTGCTTCTTCATGTGCACGTTGAACATACTACAGCAATTCGAGGATGTGTACGCAGCGATTAATTAATCTGGCCAGTATTGAACTCAGAAACTGTGCATGTGAAAACCAGGATTTTGGAATTTTGGTATCTGTTCACTCATCTCAAAGTCAGTACTCCAACCTCTAGAATGCATGTTTGTTCACACAGACTACAGAACAGAAATTGTAAAATTGAGGCTGAAATACATAACCCCCTATGGGTCAAGATGCATCTTCATATATGATCCTCTAAATGGCAAGTGGGTGCAAGAGACGTGAAAGGTCAAAAGCTTTTGTAGAGTAGAATGTTTCTTCTTTTCTACAAGAGCATTTTTATTGGGGTTTTATCTCTTCTACAAAAGTATGTGTGGCCATCTACTTACACGCAGAAGGATCATGCAGCACAATTCTTCGCACCTCCCAGCGTTTGTTTGTCTGTCACACGAACTTCTTTCGCCTTATCGTCTCTGCAAGTACCAGTAACAGAAATCATGTTATTGCACACAACATATTGGAAAAACAACTGAGTAAATTATACAATCTTTACAAATTTTTATATGCCAGAATATTTTTAAATACAAGATGAAAAAAATTTATGCACTTTTCTTTTGTAAAAAAAATTAAAATTCCATGTACTTGTGGATTGAATGAAAGCGTAGGCGATTAGGAGAAGCAAAACAAAGCCGACGAAGAAAACAAGCTCTGGCTGCGCAGTGCGGAAAAGTCGCCATAAACAAAAAATACTGGAACTTGTGGTCTTGAAAAGAGGAACCTATCCACGTGTTGAAATGAGAGGCGTGTCCAGCTCTGTTGGGACCTGAATTCCTGTACTCCCACCATCCACCCTTCCATCCGTCCATCTATCCATCCATACTATCGTGCCCAGCAAGGAGCCAGCTTCTTCTTTTCCTCATTCAAGGCAAATTTTCACACATTCTTTTTCCAGTTGGCAGATATAATGTATATAATGTTATAACAATTATTTTTATATAATTATTATAATTATGTAACATTCTATTTGATTCAATTATATTTTAAAGAAGGGTTTGAACTTTCACACCCCTTACAATTTCCAAGAATTAAGCCAAACCAATCACTAGAATACTTCAAATAATAAAAACCCCACATTAAAAAACAAGGGGTGTGTCACACTGTGGCCTTGCCATTTACATAAGAACATATCGTAAGGCAAAAGAAGAATTATGAAAACTCAAATATTTCACCATTCAAAAAAATAGTCTTCGAAAAGTCCTCTTAAAAAAAAATCAAAATCCTTCAAGATATTATAACTCTATGACTAATCTCAAGTTTCAACACAAGACAAAATATCATCTTTCCAAAATCCTCCTATAAAAATAGACCTATTATCACCTAGGGGCCAAAATCCCTTAAGCTACTGTACTCTATAATGAATCTAAACACAATGTGCTTGCCTTGGTAGGCAAGCCCAAAAATACTGGGACAACACCTCTAAATATCATAAGGGAAATAAGCAACATACTTATTTGAATAGGAACTACCTTAAGGGGAAATTTTTTGTTGAAAACACTCAAAATTTGCAGACATAAGCGAGCAATATTAAAGTGTAACTAATTATTCTTTCTTCCTCAAGAAACACGCTAGCAAAGTGGATTTCCCTCCACAAATTACAGTTTGCCACCTGGTCCAATTGAACCTAATTAATAATGCTCCAGGTACCCACTCCACCAAAACAGGTCCTGACACGTGGAGGAGGAGTCCCAATGGAATCCGAGACTCCGATATTTTCGCCTCTCGAAGATGAGATGTCGACACCTCAGCTAGCAGCAGCAACAACGGCCGCGATGTGGGTGGTTGTCGAGGTCCCTAAAGAAATCGACCCCGGCACTTCGATTATAAATCTCAGGTCTCAATCTTTGCCGTCGCAAACCAGCGTTCAAACTTCAGAGCTTCTTCTTCTTCGTCTTCTTCGTAGTCTGGGCTTCTTCGCATTCAGAAAATAATTCGAAGAGTTTGTTGCGATTCCTGGATTTTTTGCAAGGATTTTCGCATATATATTGTTATTCTATTTTCTAGTTTCTTCTATTTTTTCTTTGCTTTTCCTTTGGTGTCGTTGGTTTTTGTCGGCATTTTGTGAGAGATATCAATGGCAAGGAGTAACGCAACTAGTGGAAGGAAGCAGCACAGGAATGCAGCGGCTGGAGTAGTGCAGAACAAGGTTACAAGCCCTGCCGTGAAGTTCACGGACATGAGAGCGGCGGCGGGCCAACGAATGAGCGTTTTGGGTGCCAAAATGGGGGAGAAGATGGTGCACCTACGGGCCGATGTCGCGCTCGGATTCTACCGCATTCGTCACCCCATTCACCCAGTGCGCCGTGTTGCCGCTGCCGAAGCTACGAAGGAAATGAAAGCCGCTGCTACAGGTACATTATCAGTACATAATATTGCGGCTTAGGTCATGATCTTCGCCTCATGACAACAACTCCCTTTGTTCTTTTGGTAAATTTCTGATGTGATTCGCCTGTTGATTTATCTGTTACAGAGAGGAGAAGGCAGAAAGAAGCACGGGCTAGAGACAACGCTGCGAGACAAAGAGCAGTGGTACGTGAGCGACGCGCGTACAACATGGCTAAACACACATAACACAAAAGGGACTACCTATACGTACCAGGTGGGTAGAATACCTGTTGTGTAGAATAAAATACAGTATTCTACGCCAAGGGGGTACAGCACTAACTGTTTAGAATAAGAATACCTACAAAGGGAGTACAGTACTAGGTGTGTAGAATACCCTCTGTCTTTTGTCTTTGTAGTAGTACTCTACACTGCTGTCTAGATGGTATTTGTGGATTACCCACTATCATTGTGAAAGATTGATGAGGGTTGTTTTCAATCTAGCTTGGAGGGACATACCACCTGTGTAGAGTTTTGGATTGCAAACTTCAAAATGTGAATATAGGTTATTAGAGATTCTAATGAGACATATACATTCCTATACATTCCTGTACATTCAATGGATAGATGTGCGCTCATGTATACATTGTGAAATCTTTTGACTCTCCTTAGGTCGGCCTCGTATGTAGAATTAGGTTGCAATTTAATGCTACATATGAAGAAGGATTTGTAAAGCCTATTTTGTAATCTAACAATTGAACTTCATCTCTTTTTTAACTTTTAGGTGAAAACCTCTTATAGCTACTACCTATTATCTACAACACCTACAAACCTCTTATAGTTGTTATGTACCATCTACAATGTTGATATGCCTTTTATATAGCCCTTAAATCCAATGGCTATTCTCATATTACTACCTTCTAGTGCCAACTACCCTCGTATAATAAGCTTACCTTCGTATTCTAACAATAAGTACAAAAAAATATTCTCATTGCCCCAAAAAAAAATCAAATTAAAAAACTAATATTGAACATCAACTAAGAAACAATTACTTTCCCCACCTTCATAAAATTCAATACACCTTAAAAAATTAATAATGCATTTGGTTACACACAACCTTCAACGATTTTTCAATATACGACACCCAAGTATAATCTCCATTCTTCTCTTTACACATTCACACAATGTGACACACAAAAATGATAAAATCTTGATGTTAATGTCATCCTTTTTTCCTTTGAGAGATATATAAACAAGGTTGCCCTCCATACATGTGAATTTCTTTATTTTCCTCTCCTTATCTTAATATCTTTCACACGTCCTATTAGTGGATTGGTTAACAAATATTAATCCTTATCCTCAAAGTCTAACCACCCCATTACCTTCATATCCTAGTTAAATAAAAGATGGTAAGTAAATCTACCATTAATAACTGACTACTTATGAGGATGTTCATGATGCTAGTTAGCCTATGAAGATTATTTCCACCTTTAACATTCATTTGACACTCTTGCAACAAATCTAAATTTATAGAATAGACATTTTCACTCCTTGTGCAACTTTGTTTCTATTAGCATTACTTCAAGGTACATCTTTGTTGTAATAGTTCAAATTATTATCATCACATTAAAGTGAATATTTGTTGTAGCAATTTGAATTATCATTGTTTTCCATTGTTTCAAATTGTGTTGTCATTGCAACAATTTGAATTACTACCATTGCTTCAAAATGCATTGTCATTGTTGCAATTTGAACTAGCACCATCATTTTGAAGTGTGTCATTTCTACCCACACAAATAGCAAACCAACCCCAACACCCCAACCCATAAAATAAAAGCCCAATAAACCAAAAACCTCCAACTTATTGAACTCCAAAAACTAGTCCATAAATCACCAACTTGCCACATTAAATAAAAAATGAAAGTCAATGTTTTTTGGTTTAGAGTTTAAGTAAATCACCTAATCTTTGTCAACTTGCAACTCCTTAAAATATTCAACTTCTTTGATCAGCTAATAATTATTTTTGGCTAAACCAACTTTAGCCTTAATACGGTCTTTTAGATTCGCATTAGGTTTGTAATCAAGACAAATTATTAAACCAATTGTTGATGATAGTGATAATCTAATCCAAGTTTTTGACTTGTAGGTGGCATCACCTCAAAGCTATCAAAACACCACCTAGGTTAAACATTTTTTCAATTTCAATTTGAAAACCTATAATCCCAAGAACTTTTTTGGAAAAGACGCCAACATTCAGAAATTTTCCCTCGTAGATTTTCCACTAAACAAATGGATCTACACACATAAATCTATAGAATTATAACAAACCTTCAAAACAAAGATAATTCCCTAGTAACCAATGTGACACACCCCCAAGCTCTTTGATGGGCTCAACTGTGAGTCTAAGGTGACAACAACGAAAAGAAAAAGAGTTGGGGCATGCTTCTTAGCTTGTAACACTTTGGGGGTAGAAGGGCATGTTGGATCTCCGGGATGAGGACTAAAGAGATTGACGAGCAAGTCAATTACTTGCACAGATTTGCACAAACCAAACAAGTTGATTTATGTATAGTTGAAACACCTTTGGTGCACAGATGAGCCACGAGTAAACACGAACTCATAAATTAAACCACAACTTGGACTTGGGGGAAGCCATCACTTCCCTCTTATAATATTCTTTGTGCTTGGGCATAAAGCGAACACCCAAATGTCATTTTGTCCCAAAATTCCCAAAATTGGGACTCCTGCAACTTTGGGTGCTTATAACTTTATGTGCAAACCTCTAATTGAGGTTAGGTCTAAGGTAAATTTGTAGCCCTAATTGAGAGCTTTCCAACAGTATATCGCATGCCACTTGTACACAAAAATATCAGAGTGATTCCTGACTTTTAATGGTTTTGAATCAAATTGCCTATTTAACTCCCGGCCCTTCTTTTGGCCAAAACTTATGTTTCCACAACACAAATGGGTCATGCGAGCCTATTTTAAACATCTAAGTTCAAAAAGATTTCCAATGATATAGAAAACTTTTCAATCAAATTGGTTTTGACCCCTACAATCGCTCTTTGAAAATTCGAAAATCTATCGGGACTTCAACTCCCAAAGTGGGAGCTCATTTGGGAGTGTGGGGGTTCATTTCCTCACAATCTCCCACACTCTCGGGAGCATGAAATGTGATTCCGGCTTCACTTTTGGCCTGCACCTTCGTAAGCCCTTGCCTTGATCACAAGCCCAAGGCTAGGGTCACAACATAATGCCCTTGAAAATTCTTCCATAAATACTTCAACACCAAACATGTTGATTTTTCCTTCCTCAATAGGAAGTCCATCAACGAGACCAACCGCATATGCTTGGATAAAAGGGTTTAACCTTTCAAAATTTCTCATTAGAATTAGGATGACTTCTTTCATATCATATTCCAATGTAAGGTGTATTGCATTCCCACCTCCCACATAATTTTCAATAAATCGCAAGGACTTATAATGGGGATCCAACATTAATGTTAGCATATAATATTTAGAAAATATCAAATGCTCTCAAAAATTGCAGAAAGGGTTTAGTGACCTTCACCACTTTTGCTACATGTTTTTGTTCAACATTTGGAGCTCAACATCAAACTAGTCACAATTTTCACTCCCATTAACAATAGGATTTAGCTAGGATTCCATGGCCATAATCTTATTAATTATAGTCACTAAGACATCTAATAATACCCAATGACCTCTTTATTGATTTAGCACACATGTAGTCACCACTAGATTCATGCATGTTGTGATAGCTTCAACAATGGCCCACACTAGGGCCTTTGAAATTCACTATTGTAAACTCAATGTTTTTTACTTGCCATAACACAATAAAATTGTTGATTTAAATTCCAAAGTTTTTTCAAACATGATTACCTTGCTAGGAAACCTTGTTTTGACTAAAGTTTTCAATTTTCGAGGTCGCAACCCACTATCCATGCATGCCTTCTCCCACTCCTACCTCCCTTTCCCAAATTTTTTTGTATACATAATTGTTTTTTGCAATCTAACTTGAAAATCTTTCACATTCACCAAAATCATTCATGTAAAAACCTTATCATCATTTGTTGCATATTGGCAAGCTTTAGACATGACATGCCTAAAATAATTACCTTTATGCACCCATAACATCTTCAAAGGCTCACAATCAATAATAGATCATAATGTTGTAGCCATGGATCCCAAATTACTCCCTTCATTTTTCACAAAAGCAAAAACACGATGGATTAGTCCAAAATTTTCCAACAAACCTTGGAGTTGCAAAGCCATGGTGTTGCCACAAGTTTCTTGAACTTCATTTACAATCCTATGGTAACATGTTGTGGGATCAAGTTTTCATCCAAGTAGTTAATCATTAATGCAAAAGTGTCTACCCCACCTTTGGACATCAAAGATAAAAACTTGTAGAAATTGTGATTGCAATTTCAAGACGAGGCAACACATGCAAATCCATGGTCTTTTAGACCATCTACGACAACACATGTTCCATGAAAGTTAAATGAAAAGGAAAATTAACATGAAGACATTGAAGAAGACCTAGCCGGTTTTTGCATGTCAATAAAAGCTTATATCCTTTGCAAATGTAAAGGACCAAATCTTCCAAAAATCATTGTTGTGCTTCATCCATAGTTATGACATTCTTGGTGCGAGAATGTTATGGAAGCCCAAAAAATCCATAAAATTCGTTAAAATTCGTTAAAATTCGTCAAAATTCGTTAAAATTCGTGTCAAAGAATGTTATGACAAGGTGCTAAATGAAGAATTTTAAAGAATTTTATTTTGCAAAATGAAGAATGTCATAACTAGGGCTTCATCTCTATGCTTGTTAGGATTTGAAGAGCCAAAAAACGTAGTGATTACAAACCTAGACAATGTAGCCTTTTTCTTCCATGGTTGTCAACTATGATTTGTTTCAAGATGCTTTGTTGCAATAATAATAATTAGTTTTTACTTTCTTTTTTCAACCAAATGAGCATGTGTAGCATCAATGTGTGTTTTCATTGGAAGGTGTTTGCATGTTATAATGGACCCAAAAAACCATCACAATGTTACAATATTTAGTACAAACAAATTTGAAAATTTTGGGGACATGATTAGAAAAAGAACAATGGTCAAAATGTGTATTAAAGGTGATTCACATTTTAATATATCATTATGTTTTGAGATTAATGTTGATAAGAATGATGTCATAGTCTTTTAAAGTACATTTGTAACATGCAGTTGCCAATCACATAACCATTATTTTTACAAAAGGATTAAAAAATAATTCTTTTAGTTGGAAATTTTCAATATAAATTTATAAGTGTATATATGTACAAAAGACAATCTTCCATCAACAATGTTTCAAATTGATTTAAAATTGTGAAGTTTAAATTAAAATTAATTATAAACCTTTGGTAATACATTATGTTATAATAATGATGATGATTATAATGTTTGTAAATTGTAGAATGTTTCGTTGATGATATTATGTCTAATCTAAGGATTACGAAAGTGTATCCAAACAAAAGATTTTGAAATAGTTTTTGTAAATCCTCAAAATTTCCATCAGCACCATTCACAAGAACATTAGATGTTTCATAATTCCATGCACATAATTCCACTAATATTTTTTTCATAACCAAAATTTTGCAATGTAAACCAGCCATTTGAAATGGTAAATTTGACAATTTAAAATGAGAGGAGCATGTTTCAGTATGAACATCATGTGTTAAAAATGTGAATGTTTCACCTAATGTGTTTTGAAATACATTTTTGATACGTATAGTTACTTTATCATTTGTGTGAAATAAATATGATAATGTGTTGTCTATCAGTGGGGTCTTTAAACAATTATTGTTCATACATTTTATGTTTTCAATTGTTTGTGATCTAATTTAAAACCTATTCAATATGTTAATAAAATTTATATTATCTTGTCGCATCACTTCTTGTAATTCATAACATTATACATATTCAAACCAATAATTTATTGTAATAATATTAAAAGTGTTGGTTATTGGTTTGAAAATCCATGAATTTCAATTAGGAAGTGTTTGATAGAAATCACTAGTCATTATTACATCTAATCCACCCATAAATTCATTATGGACCTTTTTCATAATATGTAATCTATGATTAATGAAATATAAAATTTTATTGCTGACTAAAGATACTTCCTTTATAACAAGCAAACAAAGTTGATAATATGTTTTTATAAAAGTGTCTCATCTTTCATCATTTAATGCATTAAGTTTTGTTAGATTTTCTTAATGGAATTGCAAGTGCAAAATCTATCATTGTGCCATTAATGTTAATGTTGTTTTTTTTGTGTATGTCAATTTCATGATTTTTGGTTTTAAAGGATCAACATCTATAATTTGTTTAATATACTATCCGTAGCATGTTTTGTATAATATACATGAAGGTGAATATTTTCACTATCCCAACACCACCAATTAGAAAAACATGAAATGATTTTGTAAGGTTTTTGATTTTTCGGTATAAGATATCATCAACAATAGTTTTTTGTTCATTATTCAATTATGTCATATGTGAGAAAAAATCTTTGTATGCCATGAATTCATCTATTCATTGAGAAACATTATGCGTTAACAATTTTTTTAACATTTTTTTTTTTTGATTGTGTTAAATTTTCATATGATACATCATATGGTTCAATTTCTTTGGTATTAGTTAATAATATATTTTTATGTGGATTTACTTACATTATCAATTATTTAATTTGAAAAAAAAATCTCCCATCCATTTGTTTGATGAATTTTTGTGTATTTTCTAACTTATGATTTTAAATTGTTGGATGGGTTAAATTTATATATAATTTTTTTTCACATTTTTTTATATCAATTTTTTGTTCCATATAAACATCTTTCCATGAATCATAATTATTTTTCAAATTGAGTTCTGATTTTTGAAACAATTTAATAGAAATAATAATTCCCTAAATTGATTTTTCTAGATTTTTATGTTGATTAATTGAAACCCAACAAATTATTTTATTTTTATTACATCTTTTATTTATTTTTATATCATAATTAGCCACAAATTCTACCAAACACAAATTATTTAATTTATTGTTTCAATTGATATATTTATCAACTAATGATTTACAATGGAGTTTTGTAGAACTTAGAGATAAGCCTTGTATTTTTTTTGTGGTAATAATACAAATGTTTTATCTTGTTGTTGACATGTGTTTATAAATTGAAATGATCTTGTTGAATGGTATAACGGTATGGATAATGTCAAATATACAACTTGTTGTATAGAGATTTGTTGTGCATTTAAAGGCATTTCCTAGCTTTTTAATGTGTTAAAATGATTCTATTTGTTCATGCTTACACTTGTTTAATATGATTTTCATTTCTTGAGTTACAATCTATTTATTTTTGTCAAATAAGAAATACAATACGATGTTGCTACATATGGATCTACAATATATTGTGCATTTGTATTTGCTCCCCATAAAAGTCATGCATGTATGCCAAATATAGTTGTACGTATATCATTTGGTTTTTGTTTTTTTCAAAAGTTGGTTTTTGTATTGTGTAATGTAATTTAAGAAGAGTTTTTTCTTCATGTATTTTTAAATCTAATAAAAAATTTTCAAAAATAAAATCTTCACTTAATCCCATTTTGATAAGTTTTTATAAATTTGAATACTAATTTCACCATGGTTTGGCATACAATCTTGTTCATCTAAAGGCAATAATATTTTGTATGTTTCATTAGTGGTTTTGGATTTTGAAATTGACAAATTGGTTGACTTTTTTTTTACATGTTCTTTTATGTTGATTTATTTGCATATGACGAATTTCAATTGGAAGCATTGTTTGATAAGTTGTTAAATATTTTTCTACAAAACATTCAATTCTTCATTTTTTGAAACACCAAATGTAGGAGCATTTTGTACCCACAATAATCCATGATCATGAAGTAAACTCTTGATTGAAATTCGGTTATGAAAAAATAATCTTTCACCTTACCAAATATCAAATTAGTATTTTCGATAAATTTACGAAAACTAGTCATTCTATGTTCACAGTAATGTGCACAAATGACAAGACCATTTTTAACAAGTTCGTTAATACTTAATAAATCATCTTTTTTTACTCCTAAATTTTCACCAATGTATTGATCATATAATTCCTTTAATGTTTTTATAAAAACTAACTAATTAGTTACACTTGTTGTGAATGTCATGAAGAATGTTGGCGGGCCAAGTTGCCTAATCATTGCAAACACGTCTTTACAAAGACGATCCAAATAATCCAGAAATGTTCTTATGCGACTTAATTCTTTATATCCTAAATATTTCAATATTTTATCTAAATTTACATTAATTAAAACATCATTAACTTTTAAAACATGGTTTAACAATTTTGCTTCACAAATACAAATCCATGCAAAAGATAATATAAAATGAATTAGAACTTTGATTATGTTGAAAAATATATTATTTATACAATATGCAAACTTTTTATTTATATTAATTGGTTATGCTTGTATGATTTTTTGGTAAGAACATGCAAGTGATGGTCTTGGGTGCCCATAAAATAATGTTGGAAAATTATATTATTTAGAATGTGCATCCATTAGTACAAATCAGCCGAAATGTAACCACTCTATTTATGACAAGATTTAGAAATATTTGTAACTACAAGCCCAAATTTCAACTATTTTGGTCATTTTCACAACTATGATGTAATCATTAGAAATTTTAACCTATTGGTTGGATCGATTTTACATTTATTTTCATCCATTAATAGGTTGATATGTCCCATTACTCGCAATAATCACCAAATTAATTGCATCCTAAAAGTATTCTACAATGACATAAGGGTGTATTTTAATGTACGTATTAAAATTATATATATAAACATACACACACACACACACACACACACACACACACACACACACATGTGTATATTGTTCATATAATGAATATAAAATTTAATATTTGAACATTGAATTTTGAATATTTTTATATGAATATGAAATTTTATATTTCAACTCTGAGAATTTTGCATTTAAAATATTTAAATAACCATTTGATTTGAACCTAAAATTTCAATTCCAAATTATTATTTTGGATTATCAAAATTAATACTTCCAATTCGAAAATTACTAAATGACTCTACTAATGGACATTTCAATGTTGAATATTATTATTTGAATCTGAAAATTGACATTTGAATTTTAGAAATTGTTATTTAAATTCAAAAAACTTATTTGATCTAAAATTTGATATTTGAATTTTAAATTATTCAAATCTAAAAATTAATATTTCAATTAAAAATAATTATTGCAAATTAAATATTTTTATTTGAACTTAAAATTTCATATTTGAATTCTGAAGTTTAAATTTAAATTTTAAGAAATTATTTAACTTGAAAGTTGAAATTTGAATTCCAATGTATTATTTTCGATTTTGAGAATTAATAGTTCAATTCAGAAAATTATTAATTGAGTCTTCAAATGCACATTTTAATTTTGAATATTATTATTTGAATATGAAAATTGACATTTCAATTCTGAAATTTTTATTTAATTTTCAAAAACTTATTTGATTTAAAAATTGATATTTGAATTCTGAATTAATATTTTTGGAATCCAAAATTATTGATTGAATTATATAGGGTTTTGTTTACTAGTGTTGTCCATAATAAATCATTTTTTTCCACTTCATCCAATCATATGAGTTAATCATACAAAAGAAATAATTATAAATGATTATGTTTATTAAATCTAAGTTACAGTAAATAATTATTGTTATAACATATATTTGTTAGTTATTTAATTTATATTCTTATATTAAAAGAAATTATATAATATAATTAATGTGACATTACTTTTAAATCATTGCAATTATTTTAGATAAGAATTAATTTATACATGCATAATTATTTTCTAATTAAACATAATTATTTACATTTTGTAATTTATTACTTCAAACGTGAATTAAAAGTTTGGAAAATTTATAATGTACTTAAATAATTATTTTATTTATTTTAATTCCATGAATTATTATTTTTTATTATTATTAAAAATTTTATGGTTAATCATCAATGATAAATATTTTATAGTAATTGTATAGTAATTATGAATATTAATGTTATGTTTAACAAATTATTGTATTTATAATTAATAATTACTAAGTAGAAAAAAACTATTTGACCTATAATAAATTTTATAGCAATAAATGTAATAATACAATAAGTAATGTAATTAGTTGAATAATAATTCTTAAAAAAAATTGTGTAAGAATTTTATTAGCAATTGTTAATTCATTACTTACAATTTTAACATAATATTTAGAGTAGTTTATTTTAAAATTATAGTCAGTAAATTAGTTCTAAATTAATTATATTATATATAATTTGATCAGATTCTAAATAATAATAAAATATTTTAAAATATTTTAGTTATTTATTTACCTATGACTTATGTATTAATAACTTGTGAATAAATAAATAGCTAGTTTTAAAATATTAAAAAGTTATTGCTTATTTAAGTAATTGATGAGAAATACTAAATATTTATAATTTAAAATTTACATATATGTAAATTTAGTCATTATTAATTAGCTAATTGTGTAATTGTTTAGTACTTTAATTGTTTAGAAATCTAAAAACTAAAAAAGTAATGCATGAATTTGTTTTTGGAATTACAACTTAATTTGTGAAAAACTTGCAACGTCAAGACTTATCCCATATTATTTATTCTTCATTCTTATTGTCTATTCATTATATAAACAATGGGGTGTGGTCATCTAATTTCACATTAAAAAATTTGTGCACATGGGATGAGGAAATCAAAAAGGTTCAACCCAAAACAAAAAAAACAAATTATGAACATTTTTAAAGTATTTATTTTCTTAACCTATTTTTCTACATAGTTAAGTAGGTATTTAGTTTGACCTACCCACTTAGGCCTACCTATGTACCTACCTACCTAAATACCTACCAACAACATTTTTTTTTAAAAATGTCACGTGGCATATTTACATTGGGCCATGTGTCATAATATAAGATCATCCAAGTATTTGAATTGAATTACCTAGATTATTTCAAAATGATAATAATATTTTAAATGATCAAATATTAAAACACGTGGCAACACATCATTTACCCTCAATTATGACCAAAATAGTTGCATCTTAGTTGCATGTGACAATATGTATATAATGTAATCAAAGGATGAAATGTATTTTTTATTTTTTATTTCATACAATTCCCTTTGTCATTTGTGAATAATTTATCACATGTGATTTGTTTTAAACGACTAATGGGATTTTTGTTGCAAAATGTCTCTTGTGATTAAAATTTAGTCGCAAAGACTAGTTGAAAATACATGTTTTTCTTTTAGTGATCACAAAATAATCCAAGAGGTTGAAATCTTTTTCTACGAACTATTGTTTGTGATTTTTCATTATCATCAATAACATGTTTAAGATTTAAAATGTTTTGCATTAATGTGTCTATGTAATCTTCATCAAGTATTTTTGCAAACGTGCTTAGTTTTTCTATTTTGAAATTTGCATCAATTATGTATTTTTCTATTTTTGTAGTTTCATTTGTATTTACTAATTTTAGTAAATCTTGCCAATTTGGTCTAATTGAAATTTTTGCACTTTTATGTAATGGAGTTTAACAAAAAATTTATAAAATCAATGACACTATGTTTTAAATTTGTTCCAATTTAAAATAAAATTGAAGAACATATAATCATACCACGTCTTGCATTTGCATGAATATTCCAACTAAAAGGGTATGGACAATACGAAATGCATGGAAACGTTATTAATGTTTAAACAATTTACATTTGATACAAACTCTATTGCCTTGATTGCTATATTATGATAGTTCAATTGTAGTATTTTTTTAAAAAAAACGTTAGAATACAAATCCATATACATGTCAAGTTGTGTTTGTTCTATGATTTATTGTGTCTAAGATCAATACCTTTGTAAAAATGCCCAACATCATTCATTGTAGGTGTCAAAATGAGCTGATTAATATTTGATGGTGTCATTGCTCCATCAACATCTGAAGGTTTCAACAATGTGAAAAAATATGCCAATGGAATCATGATTTTCAAATTCCTACTTGTACTTGCATTGTTCCCTCCAATAATGAAACCCCTAACAATTGAATGTAATTGCTTTATTCCAAAAAACCTGGTAAGAAAGAGTGGCATGCAAAATTTCACAATAAACAAGATAAATGTTTTAACAATTTCTAGAACAAAAAAACCCTTACTAAGCGTTGAAGGTTAATTCGAAAATGGTGTTCGAGAAACTTGCAACTTCCATTCTCCATAACACAATCTTGTTGACTGAGGAGTAAGAGAAATCTTATTTGAATTCTATGCAACTATAACAATCAATATAAAAAAATTAGTCTAGTTTGCAAACATATGATAAAAGACCGTTATGTGGGCTTTACAAACTTGGTTCCAACACCATGTGGCATGGAAAACATTAGAACTTTCATCAATTTTTTACCAAACCTCAAATTTATAAAAAAAACCTTCATAGCAAGACAATTCCTTGACCTTTGTTTCTACATATTCAATGACCAGATACTTCAGAACATAACAATCTTACAACTTTTGAAGTTCTTGCAATCAATTTCATTTCCTTACAACACCAACCTATGACAAGAATGTGAGGTTTGGATCTTTGGCAATTATGACATTCACTTGATGCCTTAAAAATGAAGCTCATAGTACTTGTTAGAAGCCCATTGCAACCTTATCAAGATCAAAAGTTCAAAAGATCAAAAATGCTCACATGCAAATGTTTTCTTTCTACACAAAAGAAAAAATTGGTTGTGTTCACCACAAAAACTTAATATTCAACAACAAATTTCAAAAACCAAAAAACTATTACCACCACCTTCCCATGCTTAAAAAAAACCCTTAAATTTTCTTGTTAAATCCACCTACCATGTCAACACTTTCAACATAATCTAAGCTCGCTTCAAAAGATAGTAGCAAAAACACCAGCAAGGTATAGACACTATTATGTAAACATTGATTTAAAAGAAGGTGAGAGAGAAATAAAAAGTTTGAAATTGCTGCAAATGAAATGCTGCAAGCTAGGACAAATGGTACGCATGCAAGTATTACTTTGTCTTTGGAACACATGTTTCCTAAGAGTAACAAAAACTATCATTGTAACCACTAAAATTGATGCAAAACTCTAGCATTATCGCCATACCCACCATCCCCTAACATGCTCACTTGCTAACCTAAAATATCATTGAACAAGGAAAGACTACCTTCAAAACTTTTTTAAAATGCAATCAAGAATTTTTGTTTGTTTTTTTTCCTTTTCTTTTCTTTCAATGAAAATGTCCAATGCCTTTTGCTGCCTTAGGAAATAGTTATGTATGGATCGGGAAACAAAAAAAAAGGTTTCACAAAGGTTTTCATATCCTTTACTAACTCAGCTCTTCATCAACAACAAGTTCAAGCTATTGCGTACTAGGTCATCAAAAGCAAGCATGCATTGAAAGGAAACACTACTAGAGCTAAGCTAGAATTTTCCTATCCACCACCAAGAAGCTTTCTTTCCTTGGGCATTGTTGACAAGCTATTAAGCTTGCAATTGGAAATGTGAAAAAAGACAAACAACAATGATAACATTGAAATAACTCACCAAGTTCATGAGAGATGGCAATCCAATAAACACTTTGTGCTGCTACTATTGTTGCAGTAGTAGCGCCAATGCTGATCTTTTTCTTCAAGTCCTAAGCGCAAATTTCAGTTGCAGTAATCTGCTATTACAATAGGCTAAGTTCAACACTGGATTGGTCCATGCAAGAGAAACCATACACAAAACACAAATGTTACATCATCAGGGAAAAACCAACATTGACCAAGGAAGGAACAAGAACCTCAATGGCAAAGTTCAAAATCACAAAAAAGTTGTGGCCACCACCTTCTCCCGCCTTTTACAAAACCACCTAAAATTTCCCACTTAATCCATCTACTGTGTCCACATTTTAAACATTAAAAAAATCCATTTCAATCTAAACAGTCTAAACATTGTCATGAAATGAAGCGGTTCACCTAATGCGAAACAATTTTTATAAGGTAAAGCTTGCAAAACTTGGATCCAATGCAACAGTCCCTGTCCCTGTGGGGCCAGGGCCCAACAAAAGCATTAATGCAAATAGTCATACACTCCAATTTTAGCCTAATTCACCACATTCAATTTCACAAAAAATTGGTTCTTTTAAATCCATCATACAAGAGCATAGGTATGCACATAATGCAACATTAATCTATTGGGGACTCTTCTTCACCAAACCCAATGCAAGCCTCAAGCCTAGGCACAATACTTTGTCCAACGAAATGGGTTGAATTTGAATCTCCTTGTTTATAAAATTACACATAGTCCTTGGACTATAAAATTGCATTACTTAACCTCTCAACACAAATTACACAATTATGGTACCCATAGCTTCTTTAACAAAATTGTCATCTTGACTTTTGAGTATAATTGGGCTTGCCTTTGCCATCTCATGTTGAATTTTGAGTTACCTTTAAAGCCACCAATCCAAATACCAATACTATGAGACTCACAATATTTTTTTCTTTTCTAGCAAATCTCCAACAACCTCTTTTTTTCATCACTTTAGTAACATGAACAAGAGAACATTTCAACACAAACAATGAACACAAAAATAAAAAATTGTTAAGAACACACACACACACATCCAAACAAAAAATGGTCCTAATATTGGTTTCAAAGAGCAATATTACCTCAAGGCCCTACCAGGCTGTGATAGCTATAAGGCCCCTATTGCCTCAGCTAAACACCAGACTGGTAGGGTCCTTGCTCCCATCACAAAGACCGAGTCTGGGGCTGGTATAAGGGCAGGGGCTGGCTTTAGCCACAGTCTATGCCCTGGTTATATTCACAATGTGGTTAAAACTGGACCCAAAACTGAGTTCCTGATTCTAAGGGCCACTTTAAACAAGGGTTCAAGGAGCAGGGTCCAATGAAACCGAGCATTTCCTATTGATCAAGAGCTTTGAATTGGTCCCAAGGCTTTTAGACAAGGACTCAGGACCAAGAGAAATCAAATTGTGATTTAGCATATATGGCATGGCATCATTTTGGAAGGAAAACCAATGAGTTCCCTGGACCCTTGTCTAAAGTGACGCTAAGACACATGTTGTGACTAGAGCCAGAAGTTGATGTAAGGATAACCACAGCCATGGTTTCTGGTCCAGGTTAATATGGACCAGACGGCTCTCAGGTCTGAACTCTATAACCAGAACTGGAATTTATTGTTGAAAAATGGAACTTAGAACTGGATTTGGAGTCATAATTACCAGAACCAAAAAAAAGGGTTCTAATTTATTCATTAGAACCATAACTAGAAGTGTTTCGTAAAAGTAATGAATGGCTTAACACTGGACTCTACCATGGTACCATTGCTGGTTCACCAAAGTCTACCACAGCTGACATTCGGTTAAGCTAAAAATCCTTGCTGAGGGTGGGATCTTTTACACGCGATCCTGGCAGTGTTTTTTTTTTTTTTCATTTTTTTTTCATATTGCAATTTTGGCGATATTTAACCCTAAAAGAAGAAGCAAAATTAGTCGAATTTACACTAGGAAAATAAAAATTCCAAAATTTTCCTAATCTATTTATCGAAAAATAGCTTAATTTCGCCAGAAGAAAAAACTCTGGATCATCCTGGTAGCAGCGGTGGCGAGCCTCACACGACAGATTTCAACTTCACTGGCGACAGTTTTGTACAGAACCATTAAATGTGTAGCCTATAGCCTGTCTGCTGTGGCGACACCCTTCCCAAAAACATTTAAAACCGAGTGAAATTTGGCGACTCGTTTTTTAAAAAACAGGGACTTTTCGCCAGAAATTTTGGATCAGAGTCCCCTTGTGGTCGCGATTTTTCGCCCCAGAAAGAAAAGAAAAGAAAAGAAAAGATCGATGTGCAAATCGATGTCACATTTCACTTCCAAATTCAAATATCGTTAGAGGAATATTTGAGTTATCGGTAAAGTCAGGCTATTAGGGGGGCGAGAACGGCCAGTTTTGGCATAATAGGGCATCAAACCCGTAACTGGGAATGAGAATTTTACAAAACAAAATTACAGGGACCCGAAACTAGTTTTTCCACCAATTTTGGTTGTAAACTGAGTTTTCATCTTGCCTTTGCTTTTTCTTGAGCGCCTCCACTGCTGCTACATATATTTTCATTGCTCCTACCTTCACAACTACTATAATTACTCTCGAACTTGTGCATTAAATTAAATGCTGAGTTTTAGAATTTCATACTTCTGAGATTTAATAAAATTTCCTTACTGTGCCGGGACCATTGAAAGAGGGGATAGGGGGGTGAAAGCAAGCCCAAAGACAAGGTGAAGACAGGGTGACGACTTTACAAATAACTCTACTATGTTCAATTTTCCGCTCATGAGGCCTTTCCTTGGGGCTTGGGGAACCCTAGGGATGGACAGAGTTATTGTGCTTGGGGATGCTCACCACATAAATAACAAAGGACAAAACTTCAAAGCGTTTTATGGTGTGTTGTAATTCACACTAAGGAGTATTGTACTCAAAAATAACAAGGCCCAAAAACTTGTCATCTCCTCAGGTTAGCTGTAGCAAGACACTGGGTAGGTTATATACTTTTTTTTCTTTAAAAAAAATAAAAATATTTTGGGTTTATTTTGAAGGTGGCGGAGTGTGGGGGTGGAGGGGGGGGAAGGGTAGGCATTAGTTAGCTAGTTAGTTATTACGGCTATTTAATTTCCATTAATGAACATTATTGTGTCCATTTGTGTACTTGATAGAAGTAGACTACGTAGTAAGTAGTGGTGCCTCGGCAGGGGTGAATCAGTTATGAATTTGTTATAGGGGAGGTTCCTATACAAGTGCGTCCTCATGAGGGAGAGAGGCACGCGAGAGGGCATGAGTCGAAGCATGTTCCCAAACCTCAGAAGAACGCATGAGTACAGGAACCTCTCCTTAAGTTGTAAACAACAACTCTCTTTTTATTTCCTACCTTCTTTCTCATGTTGTAAAAAGGAAATATTTCCATGGGAACGTGGGAACGTGTAAAATTGGGTTTAGGGTGCTCCCCCTGCATAATGCCCTAGGGTTCTTCTGCTGGGATAGATCCCTCAAAATACACAGAAATCAAGTGCGAGTTGCCTACGAGTTAGTTTCTTCAGCTGCAGGTAGGCTAGCAACAGTTGCAAGTGTCGAGTTATTTTGTCAAGAAACTCATCCATCTCTCTTTGCAAGTGTTGAGTTGTTTTGCCAAGAAACTCAACTCTCTTTTTGTTTGTTTGTACATTTTGCCCGGTTGTCTTTACAGACAGTCGGCATTGCATTGCATCGTATGTGTGTATGTGCATGGTGGTCGACATTGTTGTCATGAAAGCTTTTTTGTAGCTAGAGTTGGCTGCATGCCCTCTTGGAAGCTTGAGAATGGATATGTGAATACTAATTCTGTTCTCGATCTGGTTCCTAGTAGTCGCAGGCAGGTCCATATAAGTTTGTTGTTCAGGGTTTTGTAGTGTGAAGGATTAGGGGATTTACTTGAGCTGAGTTTTATCCCTCTGTAGCTGGATGGCATGCTTGGGAGCGTTTCGGGAGATGGACACAAGGAAAGCGCCGATGACGAACACTCGGAGTAAGATAGTGTGTTGTTGTACTGGGGAGTGTACTGGAGTGTCTAAAGACTCCGGGAGGTTGTATCCGTATGTTAAGGCGTCGCAGATCGCCGGTGGCTTGGCGTCCCCGTTGCCTTCACGGAACATGAGCTATGAGATTGAGGTGAGGGATTTGTCATATAAGATTGTGAAGTTAGAGGGAACACCCAAAGGAATGCTGGAAAGCTGGAAGGCGGAGATCGCGCAGGACAGGAACAAGGCGACCCATCTATTCGTGCTTAAGCATGTGACGTGCACAGCTCGAGCAGGAGAGATCTTGGCTATTGCGGGTCCAAGTGGTGCGGGGAAGTCGACTTTGCTGGAAGTTCTGGCTGGACGTATCCAGCCAAGTAGTCCCTCCAGTAGCATTCTAGTCAATGGTTTGCCCATGGACATGCAACGGTTTCGCAGAATCTCGGGGTACGTAATGCAGGATGACGCACTGTTCCCCATGCTCACCGTGCGAGAAACTCTACTATACAGTGCGCGTTTCCGTCTACCTTCTTCTGTGCCAACCAAGGAGAAAAAATTTCGAGTCGAGGCGCTCATGAGTGAGCTCGGGCTGAGCCATGTCGCCGACACCAGGATAGGCAATGAGAGTGTTCGGGGCGTGTCGGGAGGAGAGAGACGGAGAGTTTCCATTGGCGTGGATGTGATCCACGATCCAGCTGTTTTGATCCTGGACGAGCCGACTTCCGGGCTCGACAGCGCCGCTGCATTGCACGTCGTAGCAATGCTGCGCACGATGGCCGTGTCTCACAATCGCACCATAATACTAAGCATCCATCAGCCAGGATATCAGATACTGCAGCTCATCAACTCTGTTTTGTTACTCGCTCACGGCTCTGTGGTGCACTACGGGCCGCTGGAGCTTTTGTCTTCGCGCCTTGCTGCTGCAGGTCACCTTGTGCCTCCCCAAGTCAATGTGCTGGAGTACGCCATTGATGCGGTCGACTCCCTCAACTCAGAACAGAGCGGAATTCTGTCGCTGAATAGGAAGGGGGATAGTGTTTCCGACCTGACATTGCAGGATCTCTTCGAGCTGGATCCTTCTTCAACGCACGACTCTGCAGAGAAAGTTTCGCCATCTCCAGCTAGGGACCATCAGCTGGATCAGAAGCCCGACAAGGTAACCTTCGCCAACTCAAATACTAAGGAGGTCATGGTTCTTGCCCACAGGTTTTCCAAAAACATAATCCGCACCCGCCAGCTACTCATGGCACGCACCATTCAAGCAATTGGAGCAGGTTTCGGACTTGGAAGCATTTATGTTCACATGGGTTACGGAACACGAGGAGCTCAGGAGCGAGCGGGTTTCCTGGCTTTCACCCTCACTTTTCTTCTGACTTCCAGCATCGAGGCTCTCCCAATGTTTCTCGAAGAGCGCCTGATACTGGCCAGGGAAACTTCCAGAGGCGCATATCGCGTCTCTTCCTATGTCCTGGCCAACACGATCGTCTTCCTCCCCTTTTTGCTCTTGCTTGCCACGCTCTATGTGGTTCCTTCGTACTGGCTCGTGGGATTGGCACCCAACTACAGTGCATTTCTCTTTTTCCTCTTAGTCATTTGGATTCTTCTAATAACTGCCAACTCATTTGTGGCTTTCTTCAGTTCTATGGTCTCAGATTTCATCATGGGCAATTCCTTGGTCACAGGCTTCATGGGTGCTTTCTTTCTATTCTCTGGATACTTCATAAGCAAGGAGTATATGCCCAAATATTGGCTTGTCTTGCATTACACTTCTCTGTTCAAGTATCCATTAGAAGCTTTGCTCATCAACGAATACACAAGTGTTGGTGATGACAAGTGCTTTGGCCCCATCTATGCAGACAGATGCTTACTCTCAGGAGAGGATATATTGGCAGCATCTGGATTGACAGGGGAAAACAAATGGGTGAATGTGATTATCATGGTGGCCTTTGCTATCACCTACCGCCTTCTTGGCTATGGTGTATTGTGTTTTAAGCTTTTGAGGAGAAGGCAATGATGACAAATGTAATAAACTTTCTTCTAAGCCCTCTGCAGTGCTTCAAAGATGTACTGGGAATTTACTTTGTGAACAAATTGTTCAATTCTTAGCTTTCTTCAAAGATAGTTGGTAGTTTGAAAGTTCATAGATAATGCAATATTTTTATCCAAACTTTTAACCTGTTGCTTCATTGGGGAACAAGTCCTTCAGATCCCAAGTCCTTCAAATATTTCTATATATTGTAATGGAGTCAATTGCAGTACATCTTCAGAATGTATTGTTGAATGTACAATTTTCTTTGCTTGTGATTAAATTTGCAAGCCAGCACTGTTGCACAAGTTGCTTAAGTGATTGAGTGCAAAGTTCTGTACTTGCAGTTACATTTATTCGATTTTATCTTCATCATTGCTTCCATAGACATTTCAGTTTGCTGATTTGTTGACATGAATTTGTAGTATGCATTGGTTGATGTATAAGTTTCAATTTTCAGTCTAGTCTTAGATTTCAGACATGGCAAGACTATTGTATTCATTGTGCCAGAGCTTTTGCACAGAAGAAAGAACTGTTAATGATTAGAGCAAAATGTTTCTTGCTTTGAGTTTGGGTTTTCAGGCTTGCTTTTTGTAGTATGATCAATATTTAGGGTTTCAGTTTTCACATACCAAATATGTAATTCTTTTTTTAATTTAACATGTATTGTATTCTTATCTAAACTCACTGTTAGAAGCTGATGACAGTGGGGGTGGAGTTATGGCAGCTGGGTGTTGCCAATCATCATGAAGGTGATAGTCTGACACTTTGTGAGTGACTCATTGAGGTGAAGACCAGTCGTGAGGATAAAGACTACTCATTCCTGTAGTGCTAGTTTCAGTTTGGCTTGAGCTGACAGAACAGTACCTGCAATGTTGTCATGGAGTCTTCTCTGCAATCTCATGCGAGTGTGACTACACACAACACATGAGGCATTAGGTGAAAACCTAGTGTTGCAGGGTTAAACTGACAGCAGATGAATGCTTTGTACATTTATGTTTTTAGTGATTAAGATGCCGAGCTTGGATTATGAGTGCTCTTGGGGAGTATCTTACTTCATTTCTGGGGTATGAATTAATACCTCACTGAGGAGGAGGCTTATGGCACCTGTGGAAAAGATGGCACCACACCAAACTGGGAGTGGGTGGGTTGAGTCATGTTTGGGTTTCAGATGCTCAACATAGCACCTGGGTTGAGCTTATGGAGAAGCTCAACCCTAAACCCTTTCTCCATAAGTTCTTGCAGGACATGTGGTGAACTCATTTCTTCAGCAACCATGGATGACAGAATTTGCAACACAGGGTGTTATGTGTGCTGTGCAGTTGAGGAAATCTGTGCTCCATTGCTGAACGGTAAGTAACAATAAGAAGAATTCAAAGTAGGCTATGACTTTTGTACAATTCTATTTGTATTGTTGGTGGCAGATGACAACAAAGAGATGGCAGGCATGTTTACAGATCACCCAGATATGCTGGATCTTCTGCGTATCCACAAGGTGACTTGCATCAACACCCTGGTGGGTATCTTTCCATGGTCAGAAGTTTTCCATCAAGTGGACCTATGCTAAGGTTTGTGTTCAGAAAATGTCAAATTAACTCAAACCCGATTTGCTTTTGCTGAGTTCAAGGGAGACCTAGATTTGGGTCAACGTAGCTGATCTTTACTGCCTACAGTTCAAATGTGGAGAATTTTTGCCAGGATCCAAAGCCAGCAAACGGCTCTGACACAAACTGCCACTCTACCTCTTCTGCTCCCTTCTCACTTGACAGAGGATGAATGCTGAAAAGGTTGGATTGAATGGACTTGCATAGGTGCCCACCACTCCTGAGGCTGCAATGCATCTATATAAATTCACAATTTTCTCATACAACAAAGCATGGTAAGCTGTTCTTTTGTCAGTTATTTAGTTACTGTCCAATGTCTGAAGTCTAAACTGGATGTTTTGCAGCTCTGGCCAACAGACACAAGCAAGGCCTGCAATTCTCCATCTTGGTTCTCTGCCACTAGCAGCCTTTCTTTTTTTTTCATTGGCAAAATTTTAAACCTAAATGCAAATTTAAATATTAAAACATGAAAAATGAAGTGCTTTTGGAGGTTTCCAAGCACCAAAAGTGAGTTTTCAGTGTGTAGCAAAAACTATACAAGGATGACTGCAAAAGGATTTGTGCTTTATATCTGGTATGTATATAGCCATATTTTTGCCTACATCTTTTTAGGGCTAATTGCCACTTTTTCTATATCCTCCTATGGATGATCACCACTTTTGGCTACAAAGAAAAATTGCTAAAGAAACAGTGGGCATCAGCATGGAGGTCATGTAAGATCAACAGAGGGACCATAAATGTCCATAAATTTTTCATATGGACAGTTCAGGCCCGGAGTTATTGTTGGGTATGGCAACCATGAGGTATGGGTCAATCCATGCTACATCCGAGCAAACTGTGCCATCAGCCAGAGGTGCAGCAATGCAGACCTGCCAGCCCAGAAATGTTAGACATTAGGACCCTGAAACAATCTCTGAGGAAAAAAAAAGCCCATGTACAACAGAATTTGGACAATGAAACAATGATACTATCCAATTAGTGTTGCGCAACACAAGATGACCAGATGTTTTGCACTTTAATGGATCCTGTAGACCATGTTCATCTTAGAAAAATGCTCAGTAACACGGTGATTAGAACTGAAGACAAGATTATAAATCACCAACAGAGATTACATCACAAATGAAAGGCCTGTGCTCATGTTGAATACCAGATTCACATGTCCATACAGTTTCCACTTATTATCAGCTTGCTCCACAAGATGATCGGTTAACTACAGTTGAACTATGTTTCAGCATGCCTTGTGGTTGGTTCTAAAAGCAAAGAAATGCACGAATTTATTGTCAAAACCTCCAACTTTTAATTGGAATGAAAGCCTTCATTACATCTATAAGCTCAAGCATAGCACACATCTACAAATGCCTTGATGCACAAGCATCATGCTCCAAAACTTTGACACCCAAAAAGTACTTCCCTTCATACAAAATATTTTACCTTTGAGCAAGGTATTTTGACATACAATGTCATGTCCCTAGCCTTCGGCTCATGACCTTGTGGCAAGCCCATTCAGGGTGCTGGTAGGTTCTTAGTCTAATGCTTTGCAGATTGTGTGTCAAGATGGTTCGAGCATTCTCAACTAGAAAACATTAAGCTACTTTTTAAGAACTAGCAGCTCAATCTAGCAACATTGATAGCAAGAAACAGTTCATACTGCTTAAGTGTAAACATGCATTTCAAATGTATGGAACCTCATACCTATTTTCGTCATTCCACCTAACATTTCTCAACATGAAGCTACTTTGGCCTTCAGTTTGTAAACCCGCAAAAGTTGAGTCACTAAACATTAAACAAACTATGATTTTGTCACAAAATAAACTATTTGCCTTTTGTTCAGACTTCCTCGAGCCCCATATGCACACCTCCCTTGACATCCACAACATGATAGAGCCACTAGGTAATAGGAAACTCCAAACTTGGGAGGGAGATACAATTTGGTGATACCTATCTACTAATACCCATCTTGTAGGTACATTTAAAACTTCCTACTTCCATGATTTCCTCTTGATTAGGTGTACACCTAGAATGTAATACTTTGGCAAGAAACTTTCAAGAATTTAGACCATAAGAGAGCTTTGAACTATTAGTTTGGGATATGTGCTATGAATGTCAACAACCAACACGTGTCAATTGGTGAGAGTAGTAGGTGTGATGGAAGGACAAGATGATCAATACTAGTCTCCAATTGAGTTTGGCAAGGAATCACCAAATAATTAATATGTTTTGAAGATTTAACTCTGGCACATCAAGTTTTGAACTTTTGAGCTTTCAATCTGTAGGGTATATTTTATATTACTAAGAGACAAAGTTATGTTGTATGTTTGTAATCATTTAGTTTACTTAGTGTCATTGTAAAGTGTTTAAACATTTGAACTAGTGTTGTGCATGTATATAGTTTAGCTCAATTTTGATTGAGAAAAAATCGTGCACTTACATTTTGTGTGTGTGTAATGGCACATTGGAATTTATTTACACTTTGTGTAAGCGTAAACCTAGGTTAAGTCCATATATATTAATGCCATGTAAAAACAAGTAACTTTTATTTTGAAGGGGGAATGGGGAATAAAGAAGAACTTGGGATACACCTTAATTAATAAAACTAATTAATGTGAATCACAATAGGTACCTAGGCTCTTGTAAAAGCCTAAGCCAAAAATGGTAATGAACAAAGTTGGGAATGGAAATTATGTTCCAGCAATGAGGTGGTGCAACATGCACCCAAGATGCACTCAAGAATGTGCATGCAAAATATTCTCCAATAACACCATAATTTGTCCCATACCCTTTGCCCAAAAGTGTGGGCATGTATTGCATATAAGTGAACCAATGGGGACCCATTTAAATAGGATTGTGTTGGTAATCAAACCGTATATTTGGGGAGCATTATATATAATATTTCATTTGAGATTTTGTTCCATTTGGGACCTAATTTGTAACCTTGCCTCATCAATTTTGAAAAAACGAACAAGCTAACAAATTGTAATCTTTGTTATGAATATGTCTTTGTGAATTTTTTTTCATTTTTATTAATAGTATAACATTGTGGAATGTAAAAGTAGTGGGAATTTTGTTCAATGTCATAGATATTCATATCATAAGATGCATTATATTTTTTATCTTTGTCAATTTGAAAGACTATAACATTAGATTTTGAAGCATGGTGACATTTGCATATTGATGAGCATTATCAAGCACTAATATGGAGCAATATATGAATGCCCCTATTGGCAATATGTTGGCTTATTGATGAAATGGTGTTGAGAATTAACAACATGATGTTAAATAGACAATAAACAATCGATGCAAAAATCAACAAGGTGTCCACAAAGAGCCAAGAAATGTATTACCACCTTTTGTTGTGTGTTCAAGCTAATTCCAAACCTTGAAGAAGACTAAAAATCATCTTGAAGTAAACAATAAATGATGATAGTATTTTTTCATTTCAAATTCAAATTTTCATCATCCTTTTGATAGATTTGACACACTAGACTCAAGATGAACATCCCGAATGCAAATAAATGTTCCAAATGAGATAATGGATATAATCAAGTAAAGAACTTCCATTCATAAATGGTGCTAATTAATTCAACATGACACTCATTTAATTCAATTCATATAGTGAACGACACTGAATTTTAATTGAATTGGTTTAAATCAAAGTTAATAAATAATCTTCTAGTCAATTATGGTCATTTTGTCAAACATCACCTAATTATCCTTGTAACTATGGTGGCCTAATATGAATGTGTGCACTTCAAAAAAAAAGTTTTGTGATGACTTTTTATTTTTCATTATTATTAATAATATGACACAAAATGTTGAAATAATGGGAAATTTTTCAATAAACTAAATTCAATGTGTTCAATGTCATAAATATTCATATCATTATGTGCATGGTATTTTTTTTGTTTGTCAAAGTTAATTAAGGATTACAACTTTAGATTTTGTGCATATGAAGGTTAAGAAGCATGGCATTCACATGTTAGTGTGGGTTAACTTTGGAATGGTTAGTCTTTTGGTTAATTGTGGTCATTGCGTCAATTAGTGCCCTATGGGAATAATGTGTTTCTTTTAATATTGTGATGTATCTTCACAACCTTAAGTCAACAATTGTTTGTCATAGAACAAAATGTTATTGGTGATTGATTAATTCCACTGAATTTTTCAATAGATTCAACATAAATTGAACTTGTCATGCATGTTGGGTGTAACCTTGAAAATTAATGATAGAGAGCATAGAGCATGAGAAGCACATAGAAGCCAACAAATTTTCTTAAAAATATAACATAAATGACCAAGATTGCAAAAGTTAAACAAGAAATGGATTTTCCTCCAAGCTCCAATGTTTGCTTCAACAAAGGTGATATAAACCAAACATGCTAGTGGCACCTCTAAGACAAATGTCACTTGCATTGATTTTGCACATCACTTTTCCTCACCTTTTGCCATGTTTATTTATCAAGTATTCATCAATGTTGAAACCTAGTTTACAAAATTTGTCAAAAATCGCATGACCTAAGGACAAGATTCAAGATTGAAAGAAAGTTAATATCATAATGTCAAGGTCATTTGCTCTTATGGACTTTGTCATATTGTTGATCATGTGTGATAAAGCCATCCTTTTCCAAGGACAATCAACAAGTACATATCACATTACTCAATTTAGATACTCAAGGAATAATGAACAAGGAAAACACCAACTCACACCTTTTGCAATGCTTCATTGCAAAAAGCCAACATTATTTCACAAACATTTGCATTAGGGTGTCTCTAGTAACAATTACAACATGCCCTCCAAATACACTAAGAAATTTTTCCAAGTGTTTTTTTATCAATGTTTATTATTGTGTGTACCTTGTTTTACATCATTTGGTAGGTTCTTGACATTACATTAGATATTGCCCATTCTATGTTTTTTTAATCTCTTTTGGCTTAGGGATATGTTATTTGGGTTGAAAAACCAATTGTGTTTTGGAAAATTTCTTTCAAATGATTTATGACAAGTTTGATTCCTTTACAATGGGTAAAGTTGTAAGAATGGATAATGCCAAGGTCATGATTCAAATGGATCAACACATACCTAGAATTGCAATTCTTCTTACCTTCATAACTTTCATATACTACAAGTTTTTATTTATGGATTTTAAAAAATCATGTTATTAACTTATATAGAATGTTGGGAATAGGCAAAAATTCCAAAACATATTTTTTACAAAATTGATATTAGATAGATTTTTGTTGATATGGAGGTGCAAATTCATCATGTCTAGATGATAATTGAAGAAGGTGCTTGAACGTTGAATGGTGAAATTATTCATTTTCTTATTATGTATGATTTTAAATTGTTGATCAATATCATGACTTAGTTTTCGCATTGCTTTTCGAAACGTGACAAAAATTCAAAATACATTTGTCATGCATTAAGTCTTTCATTAGTTTATTTTGATGCACAACAATTGGTTGAAGGTCTTTTGCTATTAATTGAATACATCATTTTTGCATCTCAACATTCTAATTAGTTTGTGTGTAATTTAATGAATTGAAAAACATTAATATTTTTTGAAGATTTTTATCCAAACTAAAAAATGATTGCATCAACTACAAGCTTGTTACTATTTGAGTAAAAATATCATTCAATTTTTAGACTTTAAAATAATTTTAATTAATATGATGATCAAGGTTTTTTTTTAAAAATGTATGAAGGCTTCATTAACAAGGATCCCTAGAAAAATATGGTAGTAAATGGTGAGGTGTTGGAATGGATTGTAGACTTTTTTTTTAAAGATTATTTCTTATAGTTTAGAACTTGAATAATATCTAGGTCTAAATTTCGAAATTTAAAAAAATGACAAAAAATATCCTAAAAAAAAACATTTGTCCATTTTTCCTCACTATTTTGAAAAACAAATCACCTTGAAAAACAAAAATTGTCACAAGAAAAAACTAATCTTGATCATGGTTCCTGTTGTTTTTGGAAACTAGATTTTTTAAACATGGGTTCAAATTATTTATCTAAGTTATGAATAAGTTGTACAAATTTATTGATCTACATTATGAATTGATTAATCAATAAAATAAAATAAAATATTAAGCTCAAACTACAATCTAAATCTTATAATATGGTGTCTTATATTCCAACATGTCTAAAATAATGATTAATAACAAATATATGAAAATATGATGCGATTCCATACATCGAACAAAAGGATCAATACTGTACTAATGATGAATGTTTGACAATGTGATTTCAAAATATTTATCTATTAAAAAAATTGAGGTTCAAAAATCCCAATTAAAATATTCCAAAATAATCCTAAAATTAAAGAAGAGATATTTTTAAAAAATAATTATGCTTTGTATTTGTAATGTTATCCAATGGGGACAATAGAAAGCCTTGAAGAAGAGGATGAGAGTTTAATTCCCATGAATTTCAAAAACCAATAATTATTATTTTTTTGTTTTTTTTTTCACCAAAGCCATTTATGTATTAATTTGTTCCAAACATTAGTGCTGGGAAAATACTTGGTTAATTAGTTGGGCTTTCAACTTACTTTCAATTACAATTTATTTTTTAAATTGTCTAATTTAAGGAATAATTAAACAAAGGTTAGGGTTAGCTATGGTTTAGGGTTCTCACTCAAAATAGAGAGGTTCAAACATGAACTTGCCACTTGGCCACACAAGAACAATTCCATTGCAATGGGACAGTAACGATTTTCCATTGCAGTGATGGTATTCATTTTGTAACAAAGAAAGGGTGCTCTTGTTGCCACATAGTAAGCCACATGTAAAACACATTCTCTCTCTCTCTCTCTCTCTCTCTCGTCATCATTTGTTTTTGTGGTTGTTTGATTGGTGGATTTTGTGTTGTGGTTTGCTGTGGAGGTGATTTTGTGGGTGTTTTTGTTGTTGGAGTTTTGTGGGTTTTTGATCTCTGTTGGGTTACTTCTGTTATTTGTATTTGGTGTTGTTGGGGTTAGTAGCTTCCTTCTTCCTCTTCTTTCTTTCTGGGTGGGTGAATTTGTGGGATTTTGTGAGTACAGCAATTATGGTAATAATGTTCAGCAAGGCTTTGATGATGAAGAGGAACAGTTGCTGGAGCTTGTCGGAGTTTAGACTCCAAGGGATCATCATGATGGCAAGGAGGATCCTCCATGGAGGATGTGTGCAGGAAATGGTACAGGACACAACTGTGGGAGTGAGGCCTTTGAGAGGCCTTGAGAATGACCCGGCAACAAAGGGTGACACACCAGATGATAGGAGAGCAGATGACATACATCTCGCTGAGCCCAAAGAAATCACCAAAGAAAAAGCTGCAAAGGCCCAGCAAGAGCCCCCAGATCTCCAGGTTTGCCAATCTCCCCACCCTTAGCAGCTTCTCACCCCTCTTCCTATCGATGTCTCTCTCTTTCTCTCTGGGGCACACTGCTGCAACAAGCCTTCTTCGATCATACAGCCATTGCAGGATTCTTCAATTTTAGATCCTTGGTAAGTGAGAAGATAATGTCACAGTGGAAAAAAAATACTAAACATGATTCATATTTATCTGCTGATGTTCAATTTGAAGTCAGAATGTTGTTTGGATTCAGCCGCATCTGAGCATTTCACTATCAATTTTCAAATTCCATGAGAATGAATTTAAGGGCATCCTTAGGGTTTTGGTTGTTGAACACATTGGTATTTGGATGATGTTCCTCCTGCCAAAGAGGAAAAGTAATCATTTGTGAAGCTTTTTGAATCCAAATACCCCTAGGAGCAGCCACTTACTCTAAAATCCAGATGAGGCTGTAATAGACCTTGGGGGATGCTGGAGAAACATGATCTCACTTCTGCACAGCAAAAACACACCTGGGTTGCACATGGGTTGTTGAGAGGATCAGTCTCATTTTGAAAACTTGATTGCCAAGTTCTGAGCAGCTGAAGAAGGGTCTTCATGGCCAGAGAAAGATTTGACTATTCAAGTTAGAGTAGAAAATTGTCTTCAAAGCTACTACAGTATTTCGGTAATGAAATACCTAAACCCTGCACAGCTACACTGTCTATACTGCTTTGCATTGATGCTGTCCTGCACAACCATGGTGTCTATACATTTCACTTGTCGCATAGCACAACAGTAGTTACTACCATCCATGATGTGGAATCATGTTTTTATTTCTTGGGTGGGTGGGGTGCTTGGAACAGGGGTCAAAGGCAATGCCAGGGTGGGATGCACCAGTTCATACAGACGCCAAGCCTCAACACACAACAATTGACCCAGGGTTGAAAAGGTATCACACATGGACAAAGACTGGTTCCAGACATTTCTCGACTTCAACACCAGTGCAGGAGACTGCTGAAAAAGATGTGGCAGCAATGCAGTTGGATCAGGTTAGTCTACATTCTGCTTGTAGATCTTTGTGCAGAAATAGTTCTCTCTCTCTCCCAATTTTTTTCCCCTCAAAAGCCACCTAGAGAGATTCTGTCAGTCAGGTAGGAAAAAGAAATTCTCATAAAAGGAGAATAGATTGAGGATAACACATCTCAAGTCCTTCCAGGGAAAGAGATTAGGACCAAGAACCCCAAGGAAAGAAATGTCACCCAATCTTCTCTTTCCTGTATCTTTCTTTTGTTGTGCTTGAGATGTAGGTAAAAGAATTGTGTCATGTTTGTATGTTTGAGACTAGGTGAGAAAATGGAAGGTGGAAAAGGCAGGTGTGACATGGGTGTGGTGGGTGGCACCTAAAGGATTTCCAAATCACACGGGTATTTATCGTGCTGACCCCAAATTGGACAATCTTTCTGCTGGTTCCACACCTGCTTAGATCCCTTGTTGGTTGGATAGAGTGCACTGTCTCACCAATTCTCAAGGTCTTGCAGATTGTAGATTACTTTTTGACTGCACCCTTTTGTTAAATGCAGTTTATCTGCACTCAACTGTGTAGTAGTTTAGGTAGTTATATTATGACATCTTTCAAGTTGCTACAAATCCATACTTATATGAATCCTCTGGAAGAGGAAAGCAATGGAAGGATTGAAACGTTCCACCCAACTGTCCATCAGAGCTTTATTTCCGTTAAAATTCCAAATCCATACAAAAAGTGCATGATTTTTCAACAGACCAAGAACTTGGTACTCATTGCAACCAAATCTCAACCAAAATCTCTCTCTCCCTCTCTCTCCCTCCAGTCCCTGCTTCTCATCAGATTCTGAGGATCACAGTAACTATCTCTTCACCCATCTCTACAAAACTGATGTATGCACAGTGCATACAACGAACAGGGCAGACAACTTTGCCCCACAGTAATACTATCCTCATAAGCTTCTAGTATAAGTAAAGCTTGTAAGCGCTTCATATGTACAATTTGCAATTGTGAAGTTCTTCTGATGCTTGCTCCTCGTAGTGTCATTTTGTACATTTGAAGTTGTCAAGCTCTCTGCTTCTGTTTGCTCCTGATTGAAATATTAATTGCTCCTCATTTGTCCATGTTGAAACCCAGTGAGGTATCTGATAGCTTTGTGTTTTAGCTTTTGGTCCGGAATTTTGACTCGTCAATTGGTACCCCTTTCTCTTCAGGTGACTCTCCTGAGCTTGATAATCCTCCCTTCTTTCCCATCTCCTGATAACCTTCCTTCCCCAGCTGCTGGGCTCGATGCTTCCCTCCTTTGGTGCGACCTTTTGAAATCAACCCCCACACAAAGCAATTTAGCATTATTTGAGACAGTTTTTTGAAACCAATAACTGTAATACGGAATCATCCCCAAAAATTTCAGTTAGAGCCAAGTTAATAAGAAAAAAATTCTGAAAAAGGGCCAATTCATAGCAGATGGTGCAGCTACTTCAGGCAAGAGAGAGAAACAAGCATCTCTACCTAGATATAGATCCAGGCTTTAGAGCTAGCAAGGCTGGGTGATAGGTTAGAGTGGTGGCAGAGATTTGAGTTTGAAGGTGCAAGAAAAAGGGGATTTGGGTACCTTCAGCAAGGTGGATTTGAGCTTCCAGGCTTTTGCCACCAGTGCCTCCAGGGACGACAACCTCTCCCTCACGAGCCCGCCTGTCGAGCTCCTCCCTCTCCTCGGGTGTGAGCATTGCCACCGCCTCTCGCACATTTTCCTTGTCAACTAGCCTCTGTTCTTCCACTATCAGCCTTAGCTTCTCTGCTGGGTCCATTTTGGAAGCCAGTATCTCCTGAATCTTTGCTTTGTTAGGTTCAGCCATGATTGTGGGGGGCTTAAGGCTCCAACTCAACAAACTTGCTTGCAATGTAGGTACACTCTTATCTCCTTTACACTAGCTGCTGCACCTAATCTCCACCATAAACGGATCCTGCTCACACCCAGCATAAACATATAAACATATCAGCTCCTCCTGGTGTTGCATGCTCCATGTGTTTTTAGACACTTTCTAAAATGGTAGTGTGGTTGTGTCCATTCATGCCTATTTTTCCCACAACTCTCTCTCTCTCTCTCTCTACTTGTGACAACAACAGGATGGAATGAGTGGTGGCAAGATGGATTGTGGGTGTGCATGCATACTTTGCTGGATTAGACTGATCTATCTGCAGAGTCACCCAGCAGCTACTAAATTCAGCTTCAGTTAACAAACTGTGCAAACTGATTGCTGCATGAGCATGATGTCATCAACATCTTCATCATCATCATCATCATGACCATGTCAGTATCTTCTTCTTCTTCTTCTTCTTCTTCCTCACCATGTCAGTATCTTCTTCTTCTTCTTCTTCATCATCATCACCATGTCAGTATCTTCTTCTTCTTCATCATCATCACCATATCATTCTCTTCTTAATCATCCTCACCATGTCAGTCTCCTCTTCAGGTGGCTATGCTTTTGCTGTGCAGGTGCAGCGAGGATCTTGCAGATAGTCTGCAGCACCAGCCAGTTCTGGGCCCACCTTTAGAACAGTTTAGTTGCACAAGCACAGACTTGCCCATCCAAGGATTTAAGTCAACCTTGCAGCTCTGTATGGACTATGGATCTCCTGTTTTAAGGACCCATGTGATGATGTTCAATGTGTGCTACTACCATTGTATTCTTCTTGACCCAAGAACACTTGCTGCCACTACCAATAATTTTATCTTGTCTCAAGCAAACCGTGAAGACATCCAGCAACAGCAGCCAATTTACAAAGCACAAAAGCAGAAAGTAATTGTTTGCAACAACTGAACCAGTGAGCTTCAACCTGCACATATTTTTACTGTCATTTTTTTTTTGGTGTATATATTGTGTTCACAAATTTAATCATAATCTCTGTAAGACACCTCCTCTTACATGAGGGGAAACAGATGGGATGAACTTTTTGGGTCCTAGCCTAAGATCATCTGTTGGGACTGCAATTCTATTCTAACTTCACCCTTATGTTGCTCCTCTTTCAGAAATTGAAGCCAACTCCCCAAGAATAGAAAGCAAGCTTTGCCTTAAACACAACCTGTCACACAAAGTACCAATTCAAATGACCACTAGCATTCCTCCCCAAAGTCACAACCTGTTGAAAATCCTATTGGGCCTTTTCTCTTGGGAAAAACCCTATCTACTGCTTGACAGATCTGCTGCTGGACATATGGGTTTTTGCCTAAATGGCCAATACCCATCCACTGGAGTTTCACCAGCTCTTTGTTGATATCAGGACTTGCAGGTCAAGGGCAGCGATGATAATGGATCTCCTTCCTTCTGATACCTTCCACTACGGGCACCAAAATGCCGAAAAAACGCAGTGAAGTAAACACCTACAACTGGAATGTCACCACAGTAATCCTCAGTTTTTTTGACATTTGCATCATCATAACTCGATAACTCAAACATGGTGGGTCCAAGATTCTCTCAAGACTCCTCCTGCTTGCACATGTGGTAGTAGTGTCTACAGCCATAGCAGCTTGATTTCATCACTGTCTATCACACCATAGTATCAATCCCTAGCAACCTGGAATTGGGAATTTAGAAAGAGGCCAGTCATACATACTCTCTCAGTCGACACTGAAAGAGCTGCTGGAGGTTGTTGATGCACCATGTCTGTCAACCATTTTATCTTGAAGTCTTAACCTAGAATCCCTGAACAGAAGAAGAAGAAGCATACTTGTTGGAAGCAGTTTCTCTCAAAACATGCAATAGAGTGGAATTTCCCAAAAGGCTACAGAATTGTGCAAGAGCACTTATTTCTCTTGGCAGCATCAGAAGGCTGTTTATCTGCACACAGCGATGATCACAATAAAAAAAATAGTAAGTCCCACTTCTGTAACAATTTTGGGCAAGGAGGAACAAATTTGACACAAACCAGGACCAACAGGATTCACAAGGACCATGATGAAATTGAATTGTTATAATTTACAATAATTGCTACTATATTAAAAATGGTTTAAATAAATTTATTCTTTTAAAAGAAACTGATAGAAACTAACAGCTCTTCAAAGTTACAACAGAGAAGACCAAAAGAGAGCTTAAGAAGAAAAACAAGAAAGGGAGTCAGGGTCAAGAGAGACAAAGAGATGGAAGCTGAATACCACTGGCTTTGTCTGATGTTGGGGGCCGCACAACAACGTGCATTGTGATGACACAACCAGGAAGTTCACCCACTAGTACCCTAGACTCAGCAAGTGTCTTGCTATTCTCCAATACTTTTCCAGCATTTATGAGCTTCATGTCATTGATTGACTTAGGTCCATTCCCTTTTCCTGCATCGATAACCCAACCCCCACAGTAAGAATGGGATTGGAAATAACATACAACAAGCTTGCCACAGTCAATCTCAGAGCAGGATGGTATGAAGTGGTTTACGCCTTCACATCACCCTTATCAGTAACAGTAGTCCATCCAACAGATCTAAGAGAATTGGAATCCAAAACCCTCCAGCAAATAAATGGTGGATCCACAAGAGAAAGTATGAACGGCAACAAGGGGAGCAACAAATGCTGCCACAATAGATAGATCTACATGTAAAGGATAAACCCTAGAGTTGACTGATTGCAGAATTTCACCTGGAGACTGGATAGTGGGCCAAGAACACACAATTTGCCCATGAAAGAATAAGACAAAGAATAACCACCTAATAGCAATGGGTGATGCAGAGAGAAACCAGACAATGGAAGGACTGAATAATGATACCATTTGTGTTGGCAAAACAAAACCCTAAAACTGAAAGCCACAACAACATGGCTAGTCAGGATCATCACCTTGTGGCCATTGAGAGAGGATACTCTCTTTGAGAGTGGCAACAGTGCTGGCTGGGGCATATTTGTTGGGCCCTATGTCTGTCCCATCATACAACCGGAACTTGAGCTCCACCAGATCATCCCCAGCCATTTCTCCTCACTCCTGAACTCTCCTATATTTACCTTTCTGAGCTCTGCTGCAAAAACTCAGTCCTTAGTGCAAAGTGCAGACGCCCTCCCAAGTGAACCTCTACTGCTTGCTCTGTTTGGAGTCCAATAAGAAAATCAGGAACCCACTGCAGTGTCTAATAGCAGCACCATGTTATACACATCCATCCCTTGTGTCTTGTGCCACCAAAATTGCCCAGAAAAATTCCGCTGCTCCCTGTCCTCAATTATCTGATTTGTGGGTCAGGTCTCACCCATATCAACAGCCACCATGTCTCAAGGACTACTTGCTGCAATGTGCTGAGCTATTGAATTCTGATTCACTAATAACTAAGATAGGCTTGGAGAGAATGTACTCTTCTGTTGAAAAAGACATACATACTGTTGGCAAAATACAGAGCATCCCCCCTAAAAGTCAAGCCTCTGAGAAGTGTCCAACTTTTGCTTAATCTTTTAGATGCTTGCTGGCATGATTCCCCTGTTGTCTGTTTGTACCACCACTGGCCTCTACTGTGTCTACTACTTTCAAAGCTAAGTTGATGAACTTATACTTCCAAGCTCTGTCCCGTATAGTATCCCTAGGGCCAAAACCACAATCTTGCCACTGCCTCCACTCTGTTCACCATCACCTGAGGAAAACCCATTGCACAAATACTGCTCAGAACTACAACTCAGAAAACATCACTCCATCTTTGTGCTTTGTATTGTGATTGTAAGGTGAATTTGCCCAATGAAACCACATGCAATTCTCCGTCAGAGAAACTTGTTGAAGGCAAACAGTGCACAAGTCCCAGCAGCAAGGGAGTAGTACAAGAAGCTTCATCACACATGCTATGCACACAGAGGACACAAGATGACAGCAACACAGAACATAGATGGCTCACTCAGCACAGAGGGATGATGGACACAGTGACCAAGAAGAACAAAGACTTTCTGTGGCAGTGGACTTCTGAAATTACTGGACCTCTGAACAGATGACAAACATGGCCAGAGACATGTTGCCACCATCTTAGGGATGAGCATGACAACATTTGTTAACCTACAACCGCTAGGATCATGTATGTGTGACAGAGCCTAAAAACCAAGATGATAACTGGATGTTGATTTCATGAGCAATGGAGAGATGGAACATACTAACATCATTCCTCTCTTAGACATGATAGGAACACAGACAGCAGCAAAAATTCAGGACAAAGAAAAACTGGCAACAATGGTTGGTCGACCGGACACAAAATTGCTCGATTTGCAAAACTATTTCACAAATCCTTCAAAATCGGAAAAAAGACATTTTGCTCCACATTCAAAGAGGGACAAAGGCATCCACCATCCTGGGAAGCAAGAGTTTCACGTCAGCAATCGAAGACCGAAATGGAAGAAGTCCCATGGAAAACAGAACCGGAAAAAAAACATCCATATATGTCTCTCCCAGCTCTGGCTCACAAATTTGCTGCAGATTTGGATTCCAACAAATGTCCATAAGGATAGAAGAAGAAGAAGAAGAAGAGGATTCCTCTTCAAAAGCTCATCTGAAATAGGGAGGATGGAACTAAAAAAATCAACAAAGAAAGAATATACACACACACACACACACACACACACACACACATCCAAGGAATTCTTTCAGAAATAATCTACCCACAAAACCATCTCCCCCAAAAACAAATTCCAACCCAACTTCTTTAAGAAGAAGATGTAGAATACCCAAAACACAGTTTTTGATCTTCCTGAAGAGAAGAGGAAAAAGTGAAGCGGATTTCGCCCACCCCCGCCCCCCCCAAAACTTCTTGTCCTTCCCGTCCAACCCTCGAGATGGGCAACACCCCACAAAACCCACAAGCAAACAAATGGCACCAAAAACACAATAGAATCTCTCTCGCTCTCTCTCTCTCTCTCTCGACACCCACCTGAACTCCCTGAAGTTGCAACAAAAGGGGCAAAACCTGAACCTACAAGGCTCCAGGCTTTCTGGTTTTATACAAATGGGTGTAGAAGATGGGTTGTGGAGATGCAAGGGAAGTGAGAAACATACCTTGTCAGGAAGAGAGGAAAGCCTGGAACGAGCGAGAGAGAGAGAGAGAGAGAGAGAGAGAGAGAAGCGACCGACGAGCAAGCGAGCGAGGAAGAGCAGACGAGGAAAGAGCGAGAACAGGAGACAGACAGACACGCCACCGTCGCTGGGCTGCATACATCGCAGCCTACAATCTTTTTACCACATCCCAAGGAGGTAACCACTGACCACATCCTAGGATTACATAAAACAGTGTTGACGTAACCCGGGTTAGTTGATGCCTTACTGGGTGGTTTCTTTCTTTACATTCTTTTGGGGAATATAACTTGTCTTTTGATTTTCTTTTTGGGAGGTGTTCTTTTTTCTTTTTCTCTACACCTTTTTTTTGGGGATTCCCAAATTGTCTTCTAAGTTATTTCTTTTTTTGGATGGTAGTTTCTATAATCTAACTATTCTTTGATTTTCTTTGTTCTTGGGGATTTTGAAAAAGTAGTAGCCTTTATAATTTCTTTTTGGGGTTTTCTTTCTTTTTGACTTTTAGGTCTTTCTTTTACTTTCTTTGGGAGGTTTCTCCCCTTTCCCCCATCATTTTTTTTGCTTTCATTTTGGTGTTTCCTTTTTGTGTATTTTCTTTTCTTTTTTACATTTTTTCTTAAAGTTTCTAGGTAGCCTACATGGATGTTATAGGTGGCAACCTCACTAGGCTACCCTTAAACTAATAATGAAAATGGTAATAAATGGTGGTCAAATTACAAGTGCTTGAGAGGTGTCAAATATGCCTAAGGACTAATAATATGTTCTTGCAAGGATTAACTTGTAGTAGTACCCCATTTGTGTATTAAAGCCCATGTGAGCTTGGAGACTTGACATGGTTTTGGGTGGAATGAAAATCCCTTATGGTTTTGTCTCACATTTGTCTCACAAGACTTTAAAGAGACTTTGTCTCCCAAGAAGAGAGGCTTTTTCAAACTTCTTTTGTTTATGAAGGAAGCATTAAAAAGTGTTGTGTATATTTTACCTAGGAAAGAAAATAACTTTCTTCTTGTGATAAGGTAGGGTCCTTGGTTCGCTCTTGAAGATAGATGTGCCAAACACCAACCTATAGGGTCAATGGTTTTCGACCTAGTTTATTAGTTTTGGACTTTTCATTTATGTGTGATTAGAGAAAAACATGCTAGAAACATAATTAAGTATTAACTTATGAAATTTTAAATGATAAATAAAAATAAATCTACAATACATTTACACTAGGTGATTATTTTGATAAGTTTTTAACACCTTGATTTTAAAACACTTGATTTCATTTTTTACAAAGGTGGTTTTTGACACATCGACCTTGTATTATGATGCCTTAATTACAAAGTTGCAAGACATGCAACATGCTAGTTTCATTTAGATCGTGAAATTGTGATTTTGGATCAATTATTTTTTCTCAATGAACATGAAATATTGGATTTGTGATTTGATTCCAAAGCCTACAATTGCGGGAATATAATTGCAATTCATGATCATGATGAATGTATGTTGAGTGACAGCGGTTCAAAGAATGTTGTGTTTTAAGGAAATTGAGATAGATTTTGTTTGTAAGTGATTTGGAAATTTAAACTTTACTTAGATTAGTAGCATCAAGCCAATAGCATGGTAATTAAAGGTCATAACCACCTTGCATTGGTTGTGGGTTCAATTCATCACAAAGTCATTTTATAGATGAACAATGATTTTCAAATCAACTATGGTTTTCTATCAAAATTGTGAGAAATAATAGACTTTTGAAATGTTGTGTGGGCCAACTAGGGTTTTTGTTTTTTTTGGCAAATTCTTGAAGTAAGTCCACTAGCAAGGATCCCTAGTGTTACTTAGCATTGAATGACAATTATCCTAGGTGGGCTATAGAAAGTTTTCAAAAAAAGACAAATTTTCAAAAAGAATTCCAAAGGATTCAAACTTGATTTTTTGTCACCACAATGCAAAAATTCACCCAAAATAACATTGGGACCAATCGCTCAATTGTCGCCCTTTTCATTACGTGTCAACTTTTGAAAAGTGATATTACTTTTCAACTAAAGGCATGCTTTGGTTTTCTTTTTATTGATTTCATATTATTTAACTTTTCAAATTTCTAAATCCAAAAGGAAATTTTAAACAACCACTTTGTCCCTTGGGCATTCCTCCTTCCCTTTTGACACTTAGAAAGTGTCACCTCGGAGAAAGGTGATAGTCATATCCTTTTAGGTGATAAAGCATTTTGGCCAACTTGATCTCATTCTTTTTTTCTTATATTGTTTACATATGAAGATAATATTATATGATTCTATGAAGTTGAATAGTCAAAGAAATGAGAATCAAAAATCTTCCTCAATGAGTAAAAAAGATTATTCAAATAATGTATTTAACTAAGGTCAAGATGGGTATAAAACACATGGTGTTCAAAGTTCAAATCCTAACATGTTGTGATAAACATGTATGACTAAACAACTTTGGTAACTTTGAACATGTGATGAAAAACTTTTTTTTTCACTATCAATACATGTTGAAAAGTTGCAATGTTGAACTTGCTATTGTAACCAATCCCCATAATATTTTTAGGTTTGGTTGGTAATTTGAAAGTTGTCATAAGACGAAGTGATATCCATCTCATATGAACTTTATGTTGCTAATAACTAAATAGTTTGTAAAGGTTAAGGTTTTATTTTGTGGTGTGACATTTAATATGTTTTTATAATTGCCAAGATTTTGATGCAAAGTATTTCTATGGTGATAAGGTGGGGCTAACATAGAAATATATTAGCATTATCTTAGTGGTTTGATATAGATTTTAAATCTTCTATCCACACTTGTAGAGATATGTATTTCTAAATCTTACATGGCATTGAAAATGCCAACTGGAGTTAAGTCATAGTTAGGAGAAGTAAAAACAAAAGTTAAGGAGCACAAGATCTTATGAAAACATAGATTTCAGCATGTATAGCATGGAGTTATGTAACCCCTTTAGAAATGGGGTATAATGGGGTATTATTCCAATGCTATAATTAGCATATGGGTGTTTTGGTTCACATTCCCATCACACAACTTCATATGCATCTCGTCCCAGATGCTTTATGCTCTTAAGCACATTACACCTTTAAAATTGGAAGAATTTTTTTGTTATATATATATATGGAATTAATTAATGACAAACCATAGTGGAAAGTATGATATAAGGTATTGGTTCAACAATTAAAAGAACAATGTCAATGTTAATCATCTAATGAATAGGTTAAATATTGAATTTAGTAAATCTCCAATAGACATTATTTCATTGAATGCAATTGTATTTGTAGTGGAAGTTATCATAAGGGGGTATGTGAATATTTCAATTATTTATCATTCCATCAATTCTTTGATGGCTTCCTAATAATTATAGAAAACAACCCCATACACAAAATTATTGGAAAGACTTTCTATAAATTGTTGAAGGATGTTTTTTTTTGTTGTTGTATCATGTAAGTAAAAATTTCAACTATCTTGGAAGGTTGCCATTTAGATGTGTGTGACAAACATTTTGCAAGTAATGCCACATGTTGGGCCAAACCAAAAAGATTAATGGATTAGTATGTCAAATCTTAACTAAAATAATAGTGGGGCTTGGTTTGAACTAGGACACAAAATTGTTGGTCATTTGTGGGCCTTTTGGACCTCCTATAAAATCACAACCAATCACATGCCATTTCAATTAGTTTATGGACAAGAAATAGTTTTATAACCAATAAATTAGAATTACCTTCATGACATATTACATTAAATGAATGAAATTGCCTTTAAATGACTCGCTTATGGACCAATATGTCTAATTGGAAAAAAATGGATGAATTTGTTCAACAAGCTTTACAAAATTAAGTAGTTCAAAGGCAATGGAAAGATTATTATGATAACCAATTGAAGCCAAAAGCATTTAAATATGGGAATCTTGTATAATTATGTGATAGTTAGTTCCCAAAAAACTCAAGAAAAGTAGGATAAGGTGAATAAAACTATTTGGGTTTTTAAGGCCTTTGCACATGGTTTCTTCCAATTGGCAAGTATAGATTGTGATGCATTATTAGTGCACATCAATGGTGATCAACTTAAGTTATAATATTGTTGACCCCAAAAGAAAGATGAAAGCAAAACCAAACAACAAGAATAAATAAAAATTATGAGTGCAACATTATGGATTTGAATGGGGGAGTACTTCATTCAGTCTTAAAATTCAATTTTTTGGGAAGTAGTAAGTTTATATTTGAATTAGTTATAAATAAAAAAGGAAGAGAAAGGTTTTTTTTTTTTCTTCTTCTTCTTCTTCTTCATTACAATTTTTTTCATCTTTTTAACTCCTGTTTACTTTTGTGAATATTTTCAAATAAATCAAAAATCTATTGCGAAATGTGAGAGCATTGTAAAGTGGTGGGGGAATTTGAGAAGATGATTGAAACCCAAGATCACGCAAAGAATTGAAACTTTTAAAAATGCCCCAAGGGAAACTAATCTAAACAAGCAACAAAGAAAATACACATGTGTGGTTGAAAATCCAATTATTTATGTAAGTGGATTTTCAACTTTAAAATTTTGTGATAGTTGCTTATAAAATCACAAAATTTTGATTAGCAACTGAAGGGGTGTTGGGGAAAAAATATCTAATGATGGTTTGCAAGTTGCATTTATTGTGAATTGTATGCATCCTAGGAATGTGCAAAAGGAGGCAATCCAAAATAAGATATTTGAACCAAGGCTTTTTAAATAGAACTTTGATTACATTGAATTGAAAGTTGTTGAATGTTTTAAAAATTGACAAAGGAGATTTGATTTTCTTGTATTTGGTACATTGCCTCATTTGGTGTGTATAATGGTGTTATTGGATTTCCTTGAAAATAATTAACATCCAAAAAATTTCAATGGCAACCAATGTGCCCATAATTAGATGCACAACCATGGTGATAAATGACATGGAGCCTATGGACAAGGAGATCATTCTAGGATGTGGAGAACAATGTAAAAAATGGAGGCAAATTGGGTTGGTTGTATTTTTTATATTGATCAAGATGTTGCCAATCCCAATTAATGCACCAGCTATGGAGTTTTATTGTTCTTACAACCTTAATGAGAGAAATGGCATTATAGGAGGGAAGGAGATTGTTATTGATGCCCAAATATCATAAAAGGTGTTGTAATTGTCAATATCAAAGATCAAGGTGGAAAATTTCAAAGATGATACCAAAAAACTTGAATATCATCTTAAGAATAAGGAGAAGGAAAAAACACTTGCAAGTGGTTCAAAGGTGGCAAAAGCAAATGAACCAAACTTAATGGAATGGATGAAGTTCTTCTACAAAAAACCACTTTTAAAACTCATCCAACATACATGTGGTTACTTGACACTTATATTTATAGTCATAGTTGCCCACAACAATTTGATGTGTAATTGGGAAGAATTTGTATATGGACAAATCCATTAAAAAAAACTGAAAATGAAAGCGGTTGGGAAAGTGGGAGCACTTCTTTGAGGGCATTTTTTCTCCATGATGATACAATTGGTTGTAAACATGTTAAAGTAGCCCAAAACATTATTCTTCAAATTAAAAAAACCAAAAAAATAAACTTTGTAGGTTCAAATCAATGTGATAATTTTTGAAAGTGAGTTTTTATATCATATGCGTGTATATAATGAGACATGAAGGTGAAAACATAGTTAAATGAATAGTTTGGACTATTGCAATTATAGTATTTTCTAAATTGTAAATGAATTTTAAATGTAAAGCCGTATTAAACATTAACATTGTTATTTTAAAATTATTCATGTCGTAATAAAATTTAGTAGGAAAAATATTAAAGATTCTAAATAAATTATAAATAGAAAATGAACTAATAATGGACTTTTGAAATGATAAATTTTTGTTTATTACATAAACAAAATTTTTAATGTGTACTTGGAAAATATGTCATAGTCATGTCAGAACTAAACATTAGGTCATCATCAAATGAATAATTTTATAAATTTTTTTGTTTAAAATTATGCAATACAATAAATTTTCATTTCAAAAAAAAAGTTACAATTTTTTTCTTTTTTATTGATTTCTACCCTTATCACATTGAAATTTCCAAATTACTTTCACATGGATTTTTTTGACTAATCACACATCCAAAGATATATGTAAGGTTGCTTGCCAATATTCATGACCAAAAACTTAAGGGATAGTTACAAGAATTAAAGTTGAATGTCAAAATCATAGTGAAATTATTATTATAATTGCAAGAATTTTAGTTAATGTCAGATATGAAGTCTTTAAAATGTTATTCAAATGATTCACATAACCATGCTTTTACCCATTATTTTTTTAAAAGTTTAAAATGCTATGTTTACTTTTATTTCAACATGCTATCATTCTACTTTCCACAATTAATTTTGGTGTTATCCCAAATTGTGCACAAAATAGTTTAAATTTGCATTCAACAATTTATTTTTAGAATGTTACATGCATTTTAATTTTGACATGTTAAAATATTGGAATATAGTTCATGATCATATAGAATTTTTTTTTAAATGTTTAATATTGTGGGTAATGTAAAACTACTTTAGAGGGGGCACCATTGTCAAACTTTGAAAGTGTTTTTGTAGAAGATACATAATGAGGGTCATGGATGTTAAACATTGTTATTATTTTATTTTATTTTTGCATATTAAGGTGCTTATAAGGCTACGTCTGGACAATAGAAGAAAGTAGAAAAGTAAAAATAAGTTTGAAAGTAGGTTCAAAAGTATTACTACCATCTTTTGACCATTTGATGAGTTTTAAAATTTAAAAACACGATTATTGAATAAAAAATTGTTCTATTTGCCTTGCTAGACGTTAGCACATGGAGGAACAACGGCCACAACCCTTTTGCCACCCTTGAGCTCCATGTTGCGCAAGCTCCCATCCTTTTGTGAACTCTTTTCAAACTTTGCTTTTAACCCTTGTTTAATTGTATTTTGGTGCACTTGTTTCATTGTTCAAAGATGTTACTCAAGTTTGGAATCGCATTGTGAATCAAATATTGAAGTTTTGTTGTGCTACAAGAAGAGTTGACTGCAAAGTTTTCTAAAACTTTAAATTCTTCTTTCATTGTTACCATGAGTTAATTGGCTTGTTTTCCACTAAGATAGATGCAACTTAGAAGAACATCTACATGTGTGTGTATGGTTTGTAGTTGCATTGCATCAAAACTTGAAGTTGAAGTTTGAAGTTTGATTGTGTTGCAAAAGAAGGTGTTCTTGCAAAGTTCACTTTCTTTCATATTCCATCATTTGCACCTCTTAGTTTCATTGTTTCTTTTGTGACAACAAACATGACAAAAGGGTCCAAGCATGTTAAGTATGCCCAAAACAAAATAGTCCAATGTAATTTTAATTACAAAAACTATTTCTTTTAAACATAAACATTAAAAAAAAACTCAAAACCTCTTTATGTTTCATTTTAAGTCATTAGACATTCCATTGAGTTTTTAGTGAGTTGAACAAAAAGTTTAAAGAAGTTTTATACAAGAAAAATGGATGAAATAAATGTTCTAAATTGGGGGATTTTTCAAGATTACCAACTTATTTACAATAAACCTTTAATAGATTATGATTAAAGTTGAAACTATGTTAATACCTATTAAGCTTTTATCAACTTGAAAATATAAAAATTCCAATTAAAGTCATATTTCATGTACTAGTGACCATATTTGTAAAACTCTAACATGCACTTTCATGTACTTACATTTTTTAAATGTACTTAAATTCATATTAAAACATGTGGTCCTTCAATATTATGCAGTGAAATTTAAAAATCCTTTTATTGACCATTGAAATAATTCATATTCATAAGTTTGATAAATTAAGGCTTACTTGAGGGATACTTTCCAAATTAATAGAAATATCGCCAAGTGGCATATCTTTTTGTGCTTAGAGCCAAAAACATTATGGAATTCCACTAGTATAATCTACCCCACTATAATTATAAAATTCCAAAATCTTTTTCTTCCATTGTTGGTTTTGTTGTAATGTGTTAGTTATGGTTTAGGGTGTTGTTCAATTGTAGGTATATAAAACTCCACACCTATACACCTTAGTTTTCTAGATACCAATTGTTGTAATGAGACAACTTGACAATCACATTTGTCCAAAGCAAGAGGCTAAAAAATACATTTGTGATATTACCTTACAACCATTTGTGGTAAAAAAAAATGGATTATTATGCAACTAACAAATTAATGTATTGTAATTAAAACTATTAACTTGGAATGGATTTTGGAACTTTCTAGCAACTAAGGTTTTGGCAATGGTACTATATTGAAACTAATGTAGAGTTATGATTATACTAGTATTGTGATGCCACGACATCATTCTTCACCATCATGTCCAGTAGACCTTGCATGCACATTATAGTTGTTAAAATTGTGATACATATTGTAAAAGTGAATTTCATCACCATCTATTAACAAACAACAAAATGATTTGAAATTGTATACATTAATATTCAAGATTAAATAATACGTCACAAGAATAGTTTTAAAGATGTTCTTTCCTATTGAAATACAATTTGATTATAATTTTATAATACTCGAGATACTTATAACAATGGATTTCCTAGTCTTCTCACATAAAAGGTCATAAAAAAAGTGATGAATTACAACAATCAAATATTGTCATATGAAACATTAAAATTGTATTTTCAATTTGTAAGATGTATTTTTTATTTGGTTGAAATGGAACAATTTACAATTAATTCATTTCTCCTCGTCTACTTTTGAAATTTTCCATATTTTTATATTCAACATCACATGTGAAATGAAATCAATACATATAGGTAACATTATAGTCCATGAAATATATGGAAGTCCATACTTCCAACATAAATAAAACTATTTTACAATTGCAATGCCACTAATTTTATTCTAACTAGAAAAATACGTAAATTATTGTAATTAGTTTATTATTATAATGCAATATACATAACACATCGTGACTTGATACAAATTATTAAACTACAACCTACACTTGTGCACAATGATGGTTTTCAAAAAAAAGAAAAACATGTTTAATGAGATTATTATGAGCAATTTAACAAAATTGTATAACATCGCATTTCCTTTTAAGATTATGTTTTTAAAAGACATATACACTTTTCTCTTTGAAAAATATTATTTTGTATGTACAACTAATTTGATTTTGATGAACTTAAACATTATCAACAAGGCCTTATATCACAAGAACAACAAAAGTTTATATATCATAAATGTACAAAATAACATGTGTAAACAAAATGATTTTACTTCAACTTTTCACCCCAATATCTAAATGTTCAAACACACAAACAAATACCACATCATGTTTATCATCATCACTTTCATTACCTTTCCAAATTCTTTCATTATTGCAAGTTACATTTTATAAGTCAACTTCTTTTTCTTCTTCACATCATATTTTAAATATACAAATTAAAAAAAGAACATTCATGGACTTTTAATATCAAATGTTCTAAAAAAAAAGAGTTGCAATAACCTCTCATCTCTAGTTCTAAATTGAAAGCTGAAAATTTTAATACTAGAAGAAAAATTGTCGTTTGCAATTGTTTTTTGTAATTAAAAATAATTGCAACTGACATTTTTTAGTTGTGATTGCAAATGACAATTTTTCTTCTAGTGTAACTATGTAGCACATATGATAGTTGTTGCATCACCAAAAAACAAAAAAATGCACAAAAAGGTTTAGAAAAACAAACCCACTCCTTTTTTATTCTTAATTTTTTGAAAACAAACATAGGTGCATGAAGGTCATTGATGCAAAGGGAAATATCTATTAACAAACTATCAAATGTCATTTGTTTTTGCATGTCTCACCCAAATTTTGAATTGCAAGTTAAAATTGAATTACATATTAATTATTGACTCACAAATAACTATATACTTGAAAACTTATTGTAAAAGAATTGCTTATAATGACATTGTGAACAACATGACAATGGGCATGCCGATTTGGATTTTCCATGGTGGTGATGCCCAAACATGTCATGACTTATAGTTCATGGTAGTATGCTAGTTGCACCAAAGTTGCATGTATCAACTGTTGTGCAACTTGCAATTTAAGTCAAAATACATTGATAAGAATCACAAATATATATGATGTGTATTCCAATTGTAGAGGGACACCGTGTGCAACTACTATGCATAACAATAGAACTTCATGAATTTCAAATGTTGGATTTTATTTATAAATGATCATTTTTTAGGGGAAAATATGCAACTTAGTTTCACATCAATTGCAAAAGACACATAGTTGCACAACAATAAGGTTTTTGTGAACATGATTTCTAACAATGTTATCACAAACATTTTGGTTTTGCAAGCCCTCGCTATTCACATGGAAACCTACCCAATTCTATTGTCCACTTGTCACCCAATGATTCATAGCTTACACAACACTATCAAAATAAAGGCCTATGCATGGCATTCCAAAAATTTATTCACACCTACAACCTCATTCAACAATGGTGTTTAGTTAATGACTTTGCTTATTTTGATTTTTTGGTTGAACCCACAATCCTTCCTTGGTTGATTCTATGTGATGCATCACACCAACTTTCACTTACTCTATTCAATTAAGTTAAAATATAGTATTGTGTAGACTCCAAAACCATTTTTTCCTCCCTTCCTTTCAATTAACATTTAACTTATTAAGTTGACATATGGTCATGGCATTCCCCAAATTAATTAATTATTTAAACATTGATAAGTACAATACATTCAATATTGTCATTGGATCACATGGTTGGCAAATCAACTCCATAATCCACATTGTTTAGGGCAAAGTGGAGACATCCACCTTGACACCTCTAAAGGCACCTTTTCAATGAGTAACAACACCTTCAATTTTGTAAGGTCCAATTACTTTTGGTCGTCATGAAATTCTCAAGTTGAAGGTATAGTTAGGGTTTTGTAATGTGGGTCATGCAAATTTGAATTGTATGTTTGGAGCATAGGGAGTCAAAATTGATAGGCCTCCCTCCAAACAACACCTATCACATCCTCCACTTCCCAAAGTTCCAAAAATGAAGTGAGGATAGATAATAGGAAACACACAAAAAGTGGGACTAAAAGGCTCCATCTTCTTGCCCCTAAAGGTTGCCACATCTTCCTTGTGAATTCCAATTGTTTTGTTGCGTGTCAATGGAAAGCACTAAAGGTGTAGGTGAGGAAGTTGCCTAATAAAAGAATTCTAGGTATTGTTCCTTCAAAGAGACTAACCTAACCAAAGCTATCCTAACTCATTATGTTTAGATTCTAAATTCTCATCTTTGCCACTCTTATTCATGCAAAATTTGAAGGGCTCAACCCCAACCATAGCCATAAGGCAAAGAGACTCTCATCACAATTGCCAAGTTGTCTTCTATATATGTATATAATATAGTAATTTATGGAGCCCGTCTCTTGTGACAAAGGGTGTAAATTTTCACATCACAAAGTCAAGTATAATAGTAACCCAAATATGACCACTAAACTTAAACCCAATGTCATGACTCTATACAAATGTGTTCTTTTAGGAGGATGGTAAATTAGGAATGGGTCCTTATAGCAATACCGTCTGCTTCTTTTTTTCCCCAATTGCCCACTTGCCCAACAAGATTTGTTTGGTGATGACCAAACACATCTTGGAGCTGCCTGGACACAAATTTTTTGTCTTATTATACACACTTTGGGCATGCTTCAAATAGTGTCAATTACACACCCAAAGCATACATAACAATATCCAAAATTTGTGTTTGGGCATCATCCATCTTTTATCTTTTTATCAAAAAGATGGACTGGGCCAAGGGCAGACCAAAAAAGAAAAAGAAAAAGAAGAAGCAGATGATATGATACGTTTGCAATAAGGACCCATTGCAACCGATTTAACGACCTCCCAATGTTTGCATTACTTTGGTCAAGATGTGAAGTTCTCCCAACAACACATTTGGGTCCCCCCCCCCCCCCCCCAACAAGAGCAACAACAGATCTCCCAAGAGATTAAAGCTAACCTTCACTTAACATTAAACTATCGGCCATTTAACATTGGGTGCCACCTAGGATGCCACCTAGATTTTCATTTAACACAAAAATCTACATGCTAGATTAACATTAGTGAAAATGTAACTTAGTTAACATCAAGTGTGAATGCACCATTATAACATTAATGTTACACATCATGTCAAGATTGATAGCTGGGTCAAGATTGATAACTACTGAGGTTCAGAATGTGTATACCACTAGGCTAGAGCTGAATATGTATGTATAATATGGTCTACTACACATGTATGCCCCTAATGCATAGAACTAGCAACTAGAGCTTTTTTGGATGAAATTCCCTAATTAATGTGATCAACACGGGTAGGTAACAAAACATGCAACATGAAGAGAGTTTGAGCCTTTGCAGGGATTGGAGTCAAGACACACAAACCTAAATGTACACTAGTAGAGCTTAATATAGTGTGTGCAACACACAAACAAAATAATGTTGTGCAACAACAAATTTGTCCTCTAATACACACTCACTCTCTTCCTAGACCACTTTGTTAATCCACCTTGGAAAAGGCCAAAACTAGTCAAAGGAAAAGCTAAGATGCTCATAGAAAAAAAAAGACATTGATTTTTAATTTTTAATTTTTTTTTCCCCCAAAAAGCTTAAGTGCCTTCCAATAGTTACCTTAGTGTACAAGTTGTCATGTTTATTTCAATGACTTCACAATGATAAAATCTTCATTTTACATTTGTATGCTAGTTACACACAAAGTAAGATTCTTTAGTTGGCTCTTTCCCAAAAGGATAGTTGTTGTGAACTAGCATCCATCAAGGGTACCATAGTAAAAACTCCAAAAGTTGTTTTTGGATTGCTTCTAAACATTATGAACTTTATACCTTCCTTAGAGCATTCCCACACATTTTGAGCTTCTACATATCAATGTTTATCACATCCAACATACAATGTTAGTTATTATCACATCCCAATGACAAACATGAAAAATTGGACAATATTATGTGAGGGTTTATTTAAATGTCATCACTTGGGCCAATCAAAAGAAGTCATCTCCTCTCACTAGCCCCTTTGAGGTCATTGTATCCCATGCATAGAGCTTCACCATCCATGCACCCTTGTTTGAGCCTCCAATAATTTTTATCATATTCAAAACAACTTGTTAACTATCTCACTCATTTCCTAACATTAGGGTTCCTAACATTAGGGTATAAGATGGATTAGGTTGATGTGTTTTTGAAGTCAAATAATGTTCCCCTTTTAATAAGGTTCCTCTATAGTTGTGGGAAGAGGGAAAACAAAAGACTCACTTTGAGTGGGTGTATAGGGCTCAATTAATGTCCTAGGAATCATGATGCAAAGGGATGATGTATTTTTTAAAAGGTACATCACCTTCCTTATTTTTCATCAAAAGGAATAAAAAAAACTAAAGACATTGGTATATTGTCAATTTTGGCTTCGCTAGAAATGGCTATATCAATGACTTTACTCCAATGATATTGAAAAATCTCAAATTTAATATGTACTTAATAGGTTCTAAAAACTATTACAAATAAAAAATTGAAAAATCTCAAGCTTAATATATATTTAGTAAGTTCTGAAAAAATTTCCAAATACAAAATTGAAAAATCTCAAGCTTAATATATATTTAGTAGGTTCTAAAATATGTTCCAAATACAAAATTGTTATAAGGTCGTCACCAAGGCTTTAAAATAATTTTGTGAAAATTTAATGAGTTGTGCTTCTAAATAACATGGCATAATTGAAGACATAGTGTTCTTTCAAGTTCATGAATAAAAACATTTTCCTTTAGGAATTGTGTTTTGTCCATTTGTTGCCTTAGTTAAAATTAGTGGACAGATCTTTTTTTTTTGGGGGTTTTTCATCCAACTGCCGATAAATGTCTTTGGAAATTGGGACTTTCAAGTGATTTCACCAATGTTGGGTGAGTATCAGAAGGAAGCATGTGATAACCGGCTAGGGAGAGTTTCATGCCGGTTCTCACCATGAAGAGATTGGTGGGTATCACACTTGGTGACACCCAAGAAAAGATGTGCCCAGTTCTAGTGAGAACAGCCTCTTTAGAGACCCTTCAAAAAGCTGATACCCGGGCAAGGCAGTGGAAGGTAGCAGGGTCTGCTTCTCAGGCATAGGGATCTAGGGTCTAGGGTCTAGGCTGGTATGTAAAAAAAGGTTTAGGTTTTTAGGCTAAGATTTAGGGTTAAAGGCTTGGGGTTTTAGATTTTTAGCTAGGGTTTTCAATCTACTCTTTGTTGACAATTTCTTTGAATTTTGATAAATAAAAATTCCTCAATTTGTTAAGTTAAAAAATTGAACTTCGATAACTTACAAGTTTGTTCTTCAATCTTAAAGAACACCTTCTTGGTGATATTATTTTCAAAAGTTGGTTTTAAGAAAATTGAACATGACAACTTGAAATGGCATATTAGATCATGTGCCATCATCTTTTATAATTGCTAAGGAGAGGATTGTGGCTTAAAAATTGCAAATTCAATCTGAGTTTTTTTTCATCTTCTACTAGCATTGATGCACAATAACATAAATTGCACATGAAATCACATATTGAATTTCCTTTTTAAAAAATGAGAATTCTTGTTGTAATTGCTTGAAGATCTCCACCCCAATAGTAAGTGCAAAACAGATTGCAAAACATAACAGAAAAAGATAAATACCGATGTGTGAGTGGCATAGAGAAAAAACCACCTGTAGTAGAAGAGTTTATGAAGTCTTTTTGTATTTGAGAGAGAAGGGAAAACAATTGCAGTCCCATTCTTGTGGTTGATTTGATTGCCCCCTTGTGGGAGCTTCCCAGCTTCTAAGAGTAAAAGAGTCAAACTGTGATCTCTTCTCCTTCCTTCTTCCAAGAGTTCACAGAAAAAAAAAACTTCCTGTCGTCTTGCACTAAAGAAAGAACGTACTTTGAAATGGTAAAAATTTCAGGTCCTGTAATCATAAGTCTGTCCTCAACAGACTTATTATTGCACTAGGAGAAAGAAAGAATGGGTCATCAAATTCTGGTGCTTAATCATCATCATCAAGTGCACCAACTTCTGGTTCAGACCTGTTTAGTTAATCTTTCAAGGATCCAGGATCCAGATTGAGTTTTGTGGTAGATTCACACAATGTGTGTTGAGCAACCACAAAGCCTGCAAAAAGGGGGGGGCGGGGTGGGAGGGGTTGGGAGTAGGGAAAAAAAGAATAACAGAAAATGAAGAAGATGTGGGTTGAAGCTAAACCCCCATCTCATGAAAAGCTTCCGGAGAAAACTTTTCATCCTTGTCCCTGGATTACTGGACTTGGTATATTGAACTGCCCTTTTATCGAGTCTATGGTCTGCTTCAATTTGCAGGCAGGTTTCTAGGGTTTCAGTTTTGAACTATCCTCTTTTATCAAGTCTCTATGATCTGCTTCAATCTGCAGGCAGGTTTCTACAGTTTGAGTTTTGAACTATCCTCTTTTATCAAGTCTACAATCTGCTTCAATTTGCAGGTAGGTTTCAAGAGTTTGAAATTTGACTGTTCTTTCTTTTATCAAATCTATGATCTGCTTCAATTTGCAGGTGTTTTAAGAATCAAAGAATGTGATGGATGAAGAAGTAATGATGCAGATGTTCTCGACCAATGTGGTGGGGTTTCTGAGATGATAGGTATCATACTCTGTTGTTGTTGTTGATCACCAGGCTGATCCAGTAGAAAGAAGATCTTCTGATCAAGTGGAAATAAGATCTTCTTCTTCTGCTTTCTGGATATGGGTCATTGCAGCATGCTGCTGCCGCTGTTGTGATTGCTAGTGAGCCGCTGCTGGGTGGGCACCATCACCTTTGCTGAGCCAAGCCAAGCACATGGCAGCAGTCCAAGAGAAGAGCTTGCCACCAGCAGCAGCACCAGTGACAGGATCATAGTACTCATTGATCCCGTGCGACACCAAAAGCTCATAAGTGTCAGCCTCCACACGGAGCGCCAGATCCTCATACCCATAAGCACGCAAACCGTCAGTGATCATCCAGTTGATGATCACCCACACCGGTCCACGCCAGTAACGCAACGGCTCGAAGTTGGAAGATTCGGGATCGTAGCTGGGAATCCCATGCTTGACACGGTTGAGCCATCTTTCCAAAGTCGCAGCCAGATCCGCAGCCTGCGAGGCGGATGCAACACGCGCAAACAGCGGAAGAAAACCCGCCGAAGTTTTCGCAGTCACCAACTCTCCCGTGAGCTGATCCTTGGACTTGTAAAGCCCGGCTTCCTCATCGTAAAGACTGTCGAACGCACTCCGCGCTTTCTCGATCCACCCATCGACTTCTTCCGCAATCTGGTCCTGACCCAACTCGTTTGCCAGCCATCTGAGGTCGAGATTGGCGCGGTAGAGAACAGAATTGGTGCAGAGATCGGTGACACGGAAGGGAGAGAGGAAGTAGAGCTGGTTGCAGTCGTAGTTCACAGCGCGGAAGCGGTAGAGGAGCGTGAGATAGCGATCGTACTCCTCTTGCTTGGGACGCATGGCGGAATCCACATGCCCAAGATCTTTTCTCACGTAAGGAGGGATCTGATCGACAGGGACGTTGTAGAGAGCTTCATCCCAAGCAGGGCTGTTGTCCATGCCGCTCTCCCATGGATGCAAAGTCGCGACAAGGCCTGTGTTCTCGGGATCTCTCGCGGACTGGAACCATCTGTGCCATGCCAAAAGCTTGGGAAAAAGCTCCTTGAGTTTCTGTAGGGCGACCTCTTTGTTGAGAGCCGTCTCATACAGTTTGCGTACCGTGATGGCGGCTACTGGTGGCTGCGTGATTCCTGTTGAGCCCATGGGTTGCTCGACGGAGCCCCAGATCTCCGGTCCCGGGAAGTAGGTCGGAGATGGCTGGTGGAAGACGATGTGCGGGACGAGTCCATCTTCCCATTGCGCTGAGAAAAGCTTCTCTAGCTCTTGCCAAGCGCGTCCTTCGTCTAGCGTCGCCCAGCCCAGTGCCACAAGCGCCGAGTCCCAGTTCCATTGGTATGGGTACAAGCCCTTGGCGGGGATTGTGTATCCGCCCCGATCGTTCTCTATCAAGATCTGCTTGGAAACTTCAAGAAGTTGCAAGGATTTGTATACATCTCCCTTGGGTCTGCAAGTGCAACACACATAGCCAAACGAACACACAATCATCAGAATCTCCCCGAGGCACGACCATGCATTCATGCACACGAGCGATTGTTTGCAAAAGAAGAAGAAGCAATCTGGATCCCATGCAAACATATGGGTTTTGCGCAGGTTTCCAATTCTGGTTTGCTGTTTGCACAGGCGGTTTACTGAATTGGAAACCTGCGCAGAACCCACAATTAGTCCACAATCTACCGGCATTGTGTGATTTAGCATTGATGTCGGAGAGTGCTGGAAAAAGCTCATGGGTAGGTGGGGGAGCTTACAGAACGACATTCTTGGCTCCAGGGAGCACTGCCACACTAGAGATGTCCTCGGCGTGCAAGCTCCGGTGCGTGTGTACCTGCGGCACCACAGATTTCAAGCACGCTACTGGCCCCATGATCACTTCAAAACCGATCCTAGAGAGAGAGAGAGAGAGAGAGAGAAAGAGAACCTCCAAAACCTCCCACACCCACAACCCTCCAAAATCCTCCAGAGGCGAACCCTTTCCTCTCCCCGCACGAAAAAAATCAAAACCAAGAACACCCAAAACGAAACTTGAAGCCTGGAGACTCAAAAAATGAGAGATGAAGAGGCGAAATCTCCAAAAAAGCAGAAAAAACCCGAACCCAAAAACATACAACCACACACACACAAACAACGACAACAACAAGACACAGAGAGATAGCAATGGGTAGAGAGAGAATGGAGGAGAGGGAGTGAACGGGTGAATGACGGGAAGATGATGAGAGAAGTGGGGGGGAAGGAGCTATTTATTGTGAGAATTGGTGGGGCAATAGAGAAGAAGAGAATTGGATAAGAAGAAGAAGAAGAAGAGACTTAGCTACCACTTTGGCTTCTGCAGTTGTGCAGGATCTCTCAAGTCTATCAACTCTCCTGCTTTGTCATCTGGATGAGACTGAATCTTTTTTTCGCTTCCAGCAATTACTCCTCCCCGTCCTCCTCCTCTTCTTCTTCTTCTTCTTCGTCTTCTTCCTGCCTTCCTTCCTTCCTTCCCTTCTCGCTTCCTTCAAAGCGTGGACAATGAACGCCACGGAAACAGCGGCGACACGGACACGACCTCCCTCCCCTTCCTCCCTCGTAACTGTCTCCTCTTGTTTCTGACCGTTGGATACAGTCCCACACCAAGTTTTAGCCACTCGATTGGGGGCAAATGGTCAGTAGCGTCCGCCCATAGACACAGACATCTCAATACACATACATACGTAGATACGTATATACGTACAGCTGGCTGTTTACCATTAGTGACTTCAGCTATTAACCCGTAGTTAGTCTGAAACAAAGATTCTGGGCAGTTAGTTACAATTAACTAGTAGGTACTAAGTGATTTTTTTTATAGAAAACTTAAATTTTTTTTCCTGGCTAAATGAGCCAGTTGGTTTTTTTTCTTTTTTTTCTTTTCTTTTTTTTTCTAAATGGTTTTAAATACTTTTTCTGTGTGTGTTTTTTCTGGTTTTGCCAGATTTCTCTACTAGAGGTAGCTAGCCAAAAATGTAAAGGATTTTTTAAAAATAAAATTTACTTGAATATAGCCAAATTGGACTAAATCTTCTTGTGGATGATTGCCAGTTTGGCTACATCACAAAATTGAAAATAATAATAATAAATAAATAAATAAATAAATGAATAATAGTTAAATAACCCAACGCTTGGTAAGTAGGTACCTAAGGAGTCCGTTAGTTGGGTTAATTAAGTAGTGACTTAGTGAGCAAGACGTAAGTGACTAATTTTGGTCTGTTGTTATTTACTACTTACTAGTTACCGATAGTTACTGATGACCGAACAAAGGTGTGATACGCATCCGGCCGTTGGATTCCCCGAATGGGGGCCAATTCCTGAACTAAATAAAGGGAGGCGGTGTGGGGGGGGGGTGGACTTGCCACCAGGCGGTGGTAGCCACCGTGTCTCACCGACCTTGTGCTTTGGGAATATTCCCTTTCCCCTAAGGGTGGGAGTTCAAGGCGTACATAACTTGTAAGGTGCCTCCTTTGCAGTGTTTCTTTTCCTAGCGAATTTTTCGCCAAATTTTGACCTAAAAAAAATGATTTCAGCTTATAAATACAATGGAATTTTCATGGAAATTTTTTTCAAGAAAAAAAAAGCACTAATTCGCCATTTCCAGAGGATTTTTTTTTTAATTTAAAAAATTCCCAATAGCCAGATTTTTATGATAAGTTCCTGTAGGTAGCCAGGAATATAGAAAGATTCCTTTTTTTTTTTTTGGTCTTCTTTCATATCTACTCTGTAGCCAAATTTGGCTTTTTTTTTTTTTTTTTTTCCCTGGATGTTTGCCACTTTGACTACATCACAAAATCCTTAAAAGGAACCCTGGGCCTCTGTTGGTTAAGGGAGGTATTAATAACTAAATTATTATTATTACTATTAAATTAGTAAATATCAACTATCATTTCAGTTCCCTTGGCCAGCTTCTTCAACACATGTTTGTCAATTATTTATTTATTTATTTATTTTGAAATTATTATTTCCAAAAAATAGAATATTTATTTTTAAAATCCAGTATTTTCCTTCACAAATTGATTTTTTTTTTTTCCCCTGAAAATTCCAACATTTCTGAAAATAATATAACTAGTGATGAAGCTCCCAAGGCTGGAAAATTTCCTATAGTGACCTAGTGCATTATGACCTAGTGGGGCCTCTTGTTGCACTTTTGGTATGTTAGAAAGCTCCCCGCCCCCAGAAAGTGGTGCACATTTGTCATTTTGCAATTTTCAAACCAACAAATGAAAAAAAAAAAAAAGAAAAAAAAAAAAGAGGGGATTTTATAATCAATTTTCATTGAAAATGATTTTAATTTTAAATTCTAAAGAATAATTTGTCACTAAAAATTAATTGTATGTATAAACGTATTTAAACACTTGGGTCAATGACATTTGAATTCACATTTGAACCAATAGGATTTGAACCATTTAACCAATCAATAATTTTTCATCACATTGATCCTTATGTTTGTATTTTTCCACATCACATGGGTGATGGATCATTAGTTTCAAAATTTAATTAATTTGAAAGAAATATTTTTTATTTCTATTTTTTTGGCTAGCCCTCTTAGGAATTAATTAGTGTCCATGAACATGAGTTGTAAGTATGGTATACTCAGGCCAACAACAAATGAGCTCACTAGTCCAAATGAAAGTGATGGTATTAAGTGGATACAAAACCCTTTAAGGCCAACCAATTTTGTGTCATGAAAATGTGTATTTTTAATATGAATTTGGTACAAACTATAAATCAAATACCTATAAATCTATATGACATACATACATACATACATACACATGAATTATTTAATGTTTTCCTTAACCTCTTTCAATTGACCTATCCTCAAAAAGGAATTGGAAACACATAGAAGTTGCCAAGAGGAAAATGATGCTAAAGGCCTTTTTCTATCTTTCCCTTGGCAAAAGAAACGAGAAATGATTTTATTCTAGATTATCTGATATGACCACCATAGACAAAATTCGACAAATTGTACAAGTACACTTCATTTGCACTCTACATAGTTGTAGACATTCCCTTGAACTTTAGAAAAAAAAGTGGCCAATGGTCATCAATGCAATAAGGAGTAAGAACCTCTAATGTTAATCCTAACATCTCTCTCTCTCTCTCTCACACACACACACACACACACATATATATATGCAAATGTTTGTCATCCACGTTTGTCATCCATTTCATCTTATGCAACCTTTCATCCTCACTTTTTTCATTGGACTCAGTTTTTTTGCCATTGTTTTGGGCTCATTTTTGGTGATCCAAAAATTGACTACCTATTTAACTTAAGAGTAGCTTATGATGTCATTCACAAGTAATTCCTTGCAAAACATTGGGTGACAAATTACTATGTCCAACATATGGTGGAATAAAGTTGGTGTACTTAATAAAGAAAGTGGGATTTAGCATTTTATTTTAGTTTCCACTATGACCTAATTTGTAGTGTGATCATCCAATGAAAATTGGTCGGTGAACAATACTTGATGCAATTGGAACAAGGAAAAAGGAGCTACATATATATTCACCTTTGATGCACTTCACCCATCATGGTTTGGAAAGGAGAGAAGAAAAGTTGTCATTATTGCATTACCCTCACAATTCCTTTATTATTATTATTACACTCAGATACTCTAATAATGTGTTAGAGTATTTCCTTGAAGAAAAATACTCTAGTTCAAGATAACACTCTAGCACATTATTAGACAAGAGTACTTTTAAGTAAGTAAGAAGTATTCCAAGTTGGACAACAAGAAATGTCTCTACTCCAACCTTTGTGTTTGTGAAGCCACTTATTTTAAGTCTATGTTCAAAGTTACACACTCCATGCTATTGGAGGTGCGTTCATACATGATGTTAGGGACTCTAGTGTTGAGTCTCTTAACACCATACTAACCATTTAGGACTTAAACTTAGTTTATCATGAAAATTTTATGTTAAGCTAGCATTCACTTAACAATAAGTTATTGTCCACATTGAACATTGAATGCCACCTATGATGACACCTAAATTTTCATTTCACATTGACTTAACATTAAGTGTGAATGCAACATAGGTAAGATAAAAAGCCATTGAAGCTTTGAGAGTTGTATACCCTTGCATATAGTATACGCCACAAGTTAGGTAAATTTATTAGAGATTTGAAACTAAACATGATCTAAGATAGATTATTACATGGGTGTTAAGCACTCCAAGGTTTTGTCCATCAAGTGAATGAGCCTTCTCATCACATGCAGACATGTCCCCCATTTGAATTTAAAAACCTTTTGTGCTTTACACTAGGGAGGGCCTATTTGCTTGAGCCTCCCATTTTTGGGCCCATGCCCTTAGGCTACCTTGAGGCAAAGACCCTCGGGTTACCCTTGAGGCTACGAGCCTCAAATTTGGGGAGGTGTTGGGGAGTAGGCCTTTCCTTATACATATACCCTTTGGATAATGTTTTTTTGTGAAATGAATGATTTTAGTTGTACATACAATTATGATGGGAATACAACCATCATCTAAGTATGGTAAATTGCATATTTGCACAACATTGGTTAACCTTAGGGGTTTTCTTCCTAATCCACATATATGATGAAAAATAATTGATTTGTGACTGCGGTGGTGCACTGACTTCTTTGGTGGTGATTTTCAAAAACAACTTCATCAAAAAGAAAAATAAAATAAAATCTAAAAATTCGCCAAAAACCACCACAACTACCTACAACATGATTTTTTTGGTGCTTAAGATTTTTTTTACTTTCATATTTTGAATATTGCCAAATTTGGCAAAATACTAGGATTGATGAATACCACTTGAGCAACATCACAAAATTGAAAAAAAGACATTGAACTAGTATGAACACACCAAATCCCATATGAAATTTCAAATTAATAAGTACATTAAGTTGAGATTACCTTGAAGTGGGTGACCTCACAACATAGCATCACCAAAAAAATAAACAAGCATAGATCCCAACTTATAAACAAAAAATAAGCACTATCTCCAATATCATATATGTTTGTGTACGATATTGTTGATTTTAATAGGTACCCACATTGTTAGGCAAGGGTATTAACCAATGTGGTAGGGATATTTAATTTTTTCTATAACCTTTGGGTCAGGTGACAATTAAATACTCAAATTATTGACCCATTAACTAAGAGTATGTCCTTACCCCCAAAAACTACATTCAAAACAAATGCAAATTAAAATGAATGAAAATTTTGTTAAGTCCAAAGTTGTTTAGTCGGGTTTAGTTTGGGTACCCACAATCATATACTCATTTGTGCATATCAATATTGGGTATTTATCTCATTACACTCTTGGTTGGTACAAACAAATCAAGCACAATTTATAGGATTTAAAATTGTTAGAACAATTTTTCAACACCAAAAACCACAAGAATTTTTTCCAGCTTTTTAATCATTACAAACTTGAAATGTGAAACTAGAAAACACAATTGAATTTATTTTACCACAAAATAAGTTTTAACTATCGTAAATGTCCACAAACTTGGAAACTAAACAACACACATGTAACATTTTTTACTCAACATTTCCAAAAGCAAGGTCTAAAAATACATGCATAAATATAACAAACCAAGTCCTAAGGTTGAAAAGACAATTACAATATACCCCAAAAAAAAAAAAAAAAAAAAAAAAAACATTGAGGTGCAAAGCTAGTTATCTAGATCTTCTTCCACATTTTCATCTTGAAACTCTAACTCCAATAAATATAATGCTTCCACTTCATTAGAGCCACCTAAACACAAGAGATAAGGTGGAAAAAATCGCATCCACAATGATTTTCATGTGACCAATGACAAGCCCAACATGCACTCAAGAAAGCCCAATTTGTTATTGTCCGCTATGTGTTCCTATCAAGTTCCAATCAAATTTCCCCCGAGGTTCTTAATGTAGTCCCCCAAGATGTTCCCAATAACATCACATTTTTATCCCATATGGTTTGGTCAAGTTGAAATTTCACATATATATATATATAAAAGAACCACCCTTATCCTCATGTATTGGGACAAGCCCAATGTTTCCAAAAAAGACTATAATGGGCCAATCAAAATGACCTATTCCCACAAACCTGGGACCCATTTCTTGGGCTCAATTTAGCCAATTATGTGTAGGGTACTGCGCGAGGTTTCTCAAAAAATAACAGGCCCTTGGCATCTGGCCTGTGGGGACCCATAATTTGGGTGGGCGTTTCACAAGTGGTGATCATCCACGAGATGATTTAGCCAGATTTGGCTACATACTAGAGATGAAAGTTGGAAAAAATGAGAATGCTTTTTTGGCTACCTACCATAAAAATCTGTGAATTTTAATTTATTTTTCTTCAAAATCTGGTGAATTCGGGTCATTTGTTCCCCATGAAAAATCCTTTGCGTAGGTTGAAATCATATTATTCAGGTAGAAATTTAATGAAATTTCATCCCCCCAAAAAAAACCTAATTGTGTTTAGGCTATTAGCACATAGCTGCTCGTCACAGCAGTTAACTATTGGACAGAAATGTAATGAAAAAGTGTTTCCTATTCATACACACACCATCCACCCTTCCTAATTGGCGAAACTGGTGGGGATGGTGGTTTGCTGGTTGTGGTGTAAACAGTGCCAATTTCAGGCCCGCCTCAACCAAAGTGGCTAGGAATGGAAGGAAGGGAAGCGAAGGTACTTAGTACCTAGAGCAACGTCTGGGCGGTGCAGGTGCAACGTGCCCATGAGCATCGATCGACAAGTAACCAAATTATTTCCGTTTTTTTGACAACTGCGAAGAGTTACACAAGCAAGTGCTGAAAATTATGCAAAACTCCCAACTGGAACGCTGGAAAGAGCAATCGGCACACCGCAGTAGCATCTATTGCAGTAGCATCTATTATTAGTGTATAATTAATTAATTCACTCACACAAATTAAGACTGAGTTAGCGTCTCCGTCGCAGCAGCAGCGGAGGCGACGCAACTCTAGTCGCCGCGGATCTCCTGCCACAAGCATTCAGCGAGATGGCGGTGGCAAAGCATGCCTATCCTTTAACACCCCCATACTTCACGACGATTTCATGAGGCATGAGCAGCTGCTACCAAAGCTCCACTCGCTCCAACAACCCAGTCCCGGTCCGGTTCTTACTAGACCCGAACCAGAACCGGCAGTTATTTCTTGGTTCTCGTCTTTTTAAGTTTCTCTTTTATCCCGTTCCCAAAAACAAGTATGTTGGTTTCGGTTCTCAACGTCTAAATAGAACTGGGAACCTCTGGTTCTGAGTCCAGTTCTTAAAAGCATAAATAAAATCTAGTTTTTATTATGGAAATCAGACACAATTCCTGTTTGTAGTTTAGTTCTAGTGTTGGGTGGTTTTTTTTTTTAATTTAATAATTGCGAAGTAAGTTTTTTTTTTTTTTTTTTTTTCGGGAATTTTTTTGGGGATCACAAAGGTTATCAATATTATGAAATTGAGTGTCAAGTAGGTGCACCCTCACGTAACCAGTTAGTAATCATCAGTTCACCTACATGATATACATCAATTATAGGGTTTTTTCATTGAAATACTTTTCTTTTTTAAAAATTGTTTTAAAAAAAAGTGTTAGTATTTAAAGATTGATAACATAATTGGATGATAATCAAGTCATCCAAATCAGCGTTTTTTTTTTTTTCAAATATCTCAAGTAGGTGCACTAGCTAGGATCCTCAAAATTAATTAGCAATAAATGGAAATTGTCTTGGTGGACTAATAGATCTTTTTTGGAATCTTGGCTAATTATGGCAACCTACACAAACACATTGTCTAAATTTGGCAACTTCTAAGTTTTTTTGGTCAAGGTATGGCGATTTTTAAAAAATCTCTTTGTTGAATTCACCAACCTTTTTTTCTGTCACCAAGTTGTAAAAAATTTCCAAAAAGAAAACATTGATCCAAATAGGTTATTAGATTTTTTAAATGAAATACCAAATGGTTGCCAATTTAACCAATTATCAAAAAGTCAATAATTGATGAGTAGGTTATTAATCTATAAATGTCAAGGTGGAACAAATTGGTGTGCCATGAATGCACACCATTTAATTATCAACTTGTTGTGAAGAATCCAAGGTTCCAACTTTGAATGCATAAAAGAAGGTTTAGTGACTTCAAAAGCTCCAAGCTTGGAATACTTCTCTACAAATTTGGATAGGTGATTGAGAAATTGACCACAAAAACAAAATCATGTTCATAACTAGTTTAAATGTTCATAATGTTTTATTTGTAATTGCGACATCATTCTTACCATTGGTCCATATTGACCAAAGTTTTCAATAAGCAACAACAACTTCAACAAACAATTTTTTCAGAGTTAAAATTTATAACAATAATCTTTAAAAGCTCTCAATTTTTGTTAATTTTAATTATAAAAAGGATATAGGTTCCAAACTCCTCCATGAACTATAACATTGGCTTAGAGAAGATCAAAATCAAAGCAACTTGATTGTGAATCAAATTTTGTTTTCTAATTTGTCGTGACCCTAACCTTGGGCTCATAACCAAAGCAAGGGCTTACAAAGGTGTGGGCCGAGAATGAAGCCCAGGAGTCACATTTCATGTTGCCGAGAATGTAAGAAGGTTTGAGGGAATGAACCCGCACACTTCCAAATGGGCTCCCACTTTGGGAATAGAAGTTCAAATGGAATGTCTAAAAATCTTCAAATAACGATTTCAATTGCCAAAATTCATTGGGTTGAAAAATTCATTATAATACTAAAAATCATATGGATCGTAGATATCTAAATTGGGATCACACGTCCCATTTGAACACTTAAAACACAAGTTATGGCCAAAAACAAAGTCAAGAATCAAAGTGCTAATTTGATTCCTAACCACTAAAAGTTGACAATCTCCCTGTTTTATTTTTGTTTAGGTGGCATGCCACATATCGTTGGAAAGCTCTTGACAAGGGCTACAACTTTAATTTAGACCTCACATCAATCGAAGGTTTTCAAAAAAATGTTATGGGCCTCCAAAGTTACGGGAGTCCCATTTTTGGGAATTTCGAGACAAAATGACATAAGGGTGCAAGCCCTGTGGCCATGCACAAAGAATATTGTAAGGAGGAAGGTGATGGCTTCTTCCAAGTCTAGGCCTTGGTGAACTTGTGAGTCCATGTATGCATGTGGCTCAATCATGCATTAAAAATGTTCCAATTACGCATTAACCAACTTCTTGTTTGGTTTCTACAAGTTTGTGTGAATAATTGACCCGCTTATCATTTGTTCTAATCCCCATCCCAATGTTCCAACATGCCCTTCTACCCTGAAATGTTGCAAGCTAAGGAATGTACCCCACTCTTTTTTATTCCGTTGTTTCCACTTTTGGATTCGCATTTAAATTTTTCAAGGAGTGTGGGGGTGTGTCATAGTTGATGAAGAATAATTTTACAATGCAAAAACCACCAAGGAGTTTTGTGGCCAAAGAACCCAAGTCCAAAAAACTTATGTTTCTTATTTTAAAATATATTACATAACTACTGAATTAAACATTAAAAAAAAAGTTGAAAGGTGTACAAATAGCCAACTCAACATATTTTTAAAAAGTGGTGGGGTGGAAAAACAACAAGAATTTCCACTTGACTCCTTTGCAACAAAAGAGTGGAATAGTTGGAATAGGAGAACTTAGAACAATTGTGAATTTTAAAAAGGCACCTTTTCTAATAGGCGAAGAATCCCACAATGATGGTGACATTCATGTAGAATTTTCTTTTGTAATGTGTTTGTAGCATTCAAGAAATCCATGCCACCTCCTACAACATTTGAAAACATCAATGCCCTTGTCATGCATTTTGTTTTAGAAAAATGAACATCACCTATCAAAAGCAATGACAAGAATATGAATCCCATATTCTCAACACAATGCACTTCAATAGATGACACACTTTCCCCGTGCTAATGTTAAATATAAAGTTTATTTAAAACACACCAAGAAACTTTGGAGCTTTTGGTTTTCCTCTTGTGTGTTCTAGAATGTTTGACAAGAAAATCACTCCCCCATGATGATAAGGCCCAACACTTTGCGAAATGCAACAAACAACCATTAAAAGGTTCATCGATGGTGGCAACAATGGTGCCCAACAAACCATTTAACAACGTGAAGTTAAACTCTTAGCACAAATGTCACCAACAATGGTGCAAAAATGTGATCAAGTTTAATCTTCTTGATAAACACACCTAGCTCCTAGCAATGGTGTGACAAATTTTACTCCAAAAAAAAAAAAAAGCTTGAAAGTTTTGATTCATTCAACAAACCTTCAAATATGAAAACAAATGTGGTCTTGCCACCTTCTTGCTTTGCAAACAAATGGTATAACACTTGAATGTGTCCTTCAACTTTGTGATATTAAAAATTTTATGATTTTTTCAATAACTTAACAAAATTAATTGAATGTATAGTAGGAGAAAAAAAACAATTGTTTTGTCAATTAAAACAAAATTTATCAAGAAAATAATATGAATAATAATTTTTACCATGGGTAAAAAGGTTTCAAAATTTGATGGAGTCCAATGTATTGATTTATGTTAGTTTTTTACCTTCTCATCATTCATTACACTAGACCCAAAATAGAATGATTAGGAAATTTTTCTCAAATTTTGGTTTTAGGTAGAAAGTGGTGAGAATATCAATGTTTTATAGGTTTTTAGTTGCAAAATTTCAGAATTGCCATAATATCACTAAGTTTTGACTATGTTCTACTAGTTAACCACATAACTATAAATTCCATATAGATTCCAAAAAAGGATGCTCGTATTTTTTTTAAGTAATGTATAGGTTACAAACATATCAAGTGAAATATTCAAAAGAACTAGACCGATGCAATGTAGATCTTTATAAAAACTGAAAAACATTTTAACATACATTGCCAAAACAATAATAACTCCCTAAATGGAATGAATAGCCCAACTATATAATTAATTGAACATGTTGGAAAAATATTTTTAAGAACATTTAATGATTGATTAGTGGGAGAAATTTACATTGAATTAGTGATTTCCAAATTAATAATAATTAGATAGTAAATCTTGTTCATCAAGTTAAATTATGTGATGTTTTGGTATGCCTTTTCATCACATTTCTATTTTCTTTTATGTATTTATTATTTAAGGAAAAAAAATTGAAGTAGGTTAGACCATATTACATTTATTTCAATTTCAATTCACTTATTGAAAAAATAGGGATGAACAATTTTTGGGACTTGTGTGTGGCCACTTTGCCTTTTGGATGCAATGCTCATCTCTCTAAGCTAAATATTTCAAGCCAATAATGGATATGTGTTAAATGTGCAACCTTTAGTTTATGGAAGAAAGTTCATCATGGGGAACTTTGAACTTTTGATTGGGCTAAATTCCAAGGCTTCAACCAATTTGGCTAGTGGAACTTAGGCTTGAAATTTTAATTATGACCTTTTATTTTCCAAATTTGCACTAAATTTTTTCCAAATTTCTTTGGTTATTTTTTATATTTTTGCATTTGTAACCATAGTGCACAAGTTCACCATTCAAATTTCTTGGTGATGTGGCACTTCTAATAAGTTCTTCTAGGGTTTTAATGTTAAGGATTCAAATCATCCCCATCCTTTTTCTCCAAGAGAGTGTTCATCTAGGGGTTTCTTAGCTTTTTGTGGCATTTTGTGATGAATTTTCAGAGTTATTTCATCTTATTTTTCAGTTTTTTAAATTTCATGGGTGGACATATGTAGGTAGTCAACTTTGGCTCAATTTTCACAAAAAACTAACAAAATCATAAATATTTATGAACAATCATTCCACTACATGTTTTTGAGCATTTTGTGGCATTTTGCAATGATTTTTCAAAGTTATATATATATCTATAATTTTAGAATCTCAAAAGTTTTCAATTTGGTTAAATTTTCTTTTTGATGATGATAAATTTGGTAACAACACAAAATTGATGAAAATAACTTACAAATAATCATGCTTGAACCATGAACACAAAAAAAGGTTGTGAAACATTGTAAGGGATGAAATGTTCAGGCATATTAGCAAGGTAATGTTAAAGAAAAAGGACAAGACTTGATGAAATCCCAACAAGTTCTTAGGAGCTATCAAGTCATGTCAAGACAATAGTTATAGAAGTCGAGATGACCATAGTCAAGTTTTGACAAGTCAATAGTAATAGAAAACAAAATGACTATATAAGTAGTAACATGTGACAATATGACTAATAGACAGTTATAACTACTTATTGGAATTGCTAAAAATATATCAGTGTGGAATTAAGGGAGTCCAAGGAAACTTGACATGGGGCTTTTCAGGAGAAGAGATTTTGTGTGTGTTTAAAGAGGGGAGAGTGTTGCTATGTTCTAAATGGATCGGAGAAAAAAAAATTGTAATTTCTAGTGTTATGCATAAATTGATCAGGTTAAAAAGATGATTAAATTAAATGTGCAATGTGTAATAGACTATCCATATTGGTTGTGCTACTTATTTTGCGGGAACACATCATGAACATTATATTCCTAGATCTTGGTATGTAATTACTCAAGTTGATGGAAGGTTAAAGGTTGGAAAATTCAAAGATTTGATGGAAATTTTGACATTTTGTTAAGGCAACAAGTATGCCCTTGGTTCTTTGGTTTTTGTGATGTTAACTATTGAGAAGGAACCAATGAATTGGAAGGCATGGTTTTCTCAAAAATTGCTAAATGGTCGTAGTTTAACAAAAAACTAGGAAATAGACTTATTTGCCTTAGTCAAACTTGCTTTGACCATAATCAGGTACTATTATTGGGAATTGTTTGCCAAAGAGCAAGAGGATGCCGTAAGAATGAAAAGAAAACCCCAAAAATGAAAGGGAAATATCCACATTAATATTAACACCATTATGCCAATGGACAAGATGAAGAAGAAGAAAAGACCTTCAATGACCTTGAACAAGGAGATTATAAAGGAATCACCATGTTAAGAAGGGGATACCGATAAGTCTACTAAAACATTAAGTGTCTTGATCAAAAATAAAGACATAACTATTAAGAAATTCAATGAGTTGAGAACAAACCCGATCATACCACTTGTGGAAGAACCAAAAATAGAATAGGTGGGTTTAGGGGAAAAACCATTAAGTGAAGAAAAACAAAGGTTGAATGACACTAACAAAGAGCAAACCATAGAATCATGGGGTTACGAACAAAAGTTATCAAGGAACATACTATTGTTGAAAGAAAACATGATGAGGGACCGCAAAGGCTGGGAGATAATGTGGTGGGGATCATCAATTGACAAGGAGAGTTAGTAGATTAATGAGAATACCTTTCCACGAATAGCTAGAGAGAGATGTTACAACATGAAGGAAAAGAAGTGCAACAACTATAATAAGAAAAATAAGCATAACAACAAGATTAAGAGGCCTTGTTGCTAGAAAAGGAAAAATTCCAAATATATTCTAACTCATATGATTTGGGAGTTCAAACCTTGTTAATCTTACAACATGATGAACTTGTTATTGTTGAACCAACCAACATCAAACAATTGGGAGAGGTGGGTGATGTTGATGTGAATGAAGGATTAAAAATTATCACTGAACAATTCAAGGACATAGTCCTCAAAGTTCAAGGTAGGAATTATGTTATGGTAGCACAAATCATAGAGCTACAAAAAGAGAAGGATGTATAGCAAAGTGGGGAGGAAACAAAAGATAAATAAATAGAAAAATAAATAAAAATCAAAGGAACAAAAGATAAAAATATGGAGCTACATAATATGGATAATAAAATAGACCATCAAGGTGAAGAATTACAAATTGCTATTGGTATTAAAAAAAAATTGTTACAAAGCAAAAATAATTTTTATTGAGGATAGACCTAGAAACGAGACAACAAGGTTTAGATATTAAAGCCTTCAAAACATAGCAATTGAACATGTATGAAAAGTTAAGGGAAATGGAGAAAACAGTGGAAGAACATGAAAGTATGTTGACCTTTTAAAAAAAGATAGTTGAATGAGCTCAAAAGGCTCGTTACCAAGATCATGACGTATTCATCGCAAAAGAGAATAAGCTTTTGAGGGAGTTGTAGTAAATATAATGTGATCGACAAAAGTTCCATTTGTAAATCGATAATGATTGGGAAAGTGTAGTTATAACTGACTAAGATTAGGTAATTGTCTATGACCAATTGGTAAAAGGAAGTTCAGTCAAGTTAAGAGAAGTATTGGAAGAAGCGGAAGTAAAATTCAAGAGGTGGCATTTTGAACAAGTCAAGAATTATGTTAGTACTTTGACATGGGATACTACTAAATAATGCAGCTAGAGGGAGGAAAAAACAATGAAGATGATGCCACCACTAAAAGAGAAATGAGGCAAATCAAGGAAGAAGACAAATCAATTGAAATAAAAAAAGGGTAAGTATATTCTTACATATATAGATTTAGTCAAAATATATATATGATGATGATGAAATAACACCATTATCAAAGTTTTAACCCTAGAGTGTGATCTAAAAAGAAACTTGACAAAACCCATAATGGGTGCCCATTTTGGACCATGTTATGAATCAAACAAATGATGGACAATTACTAAAAACCAGCATGCCTTATTGATATCGTTGATTAAACAATGGCTGCCATCATTTGGAGAATCACAAATGAGTAGACTAAGTATTCAACTATAGAGGCACATCTCAACATTGATGAATTGTCTCTACAAATAACCATAGTTAAAACATGGCATTTGGTGGAATAGCTATCCAAGCAACCACTATTTGGTAAGGTTTCTCATTACCAACAATGTCTCCTGCATCTAGTGAAAAACCCTCAAGCTAATAAATACCTTTGAAGACAACAAATTAACTACATTAGAAAAGGAGTCAAGTCTTCTGACAATTAGATTGAGGATTACCTAACTTCAACACAATTAATTTTGTATGCAAGATCAAGTTGTCATAAGAATTAAAAGTAGGTAGCAATGTAAAAAAACATTGTAAGAAGTTAGATGCAGTTGTGTGAGGACACCACAACATTTAAGAGGGGGATAGTGTAAGGGATGAAATGCTCATGCATATCAACAGGGTAGCACTAAAGAAAAAATTGACAAGACTTGATGAATTCCCCACAAGTTTTTAAGAGTTGTCAAGTCATGTCTGAATAATAATCATAAAAGTGAAAATGATCACAGTTAAATTTTGACAAGTTAGTAGTAATAGAAAACAAGATGATTATAGTAAGTAGTAACCTATGACGATATGACTAGTAGATGGTTATAACTTTTTCATATAACTACTAAAAGGCATATTGGTGTAAAGTTAAAGGATTCCAAAGAGATTTGATAGGTGGCTTTTTGGGAAGAGAAAACTTGTGTATGCTTAGCAAGAGGAAAGTGATGTTTTGTTGTAAATGGACATCAGAAAAAAAAACATTGTAATTTCAAATGTAATGCATAAATTAATTGAAAAAAGACTGAATGTTTCAAAGAAACATTTTAATCAAAATATGGATTATTAAACCTTGAAACATAATTTACATATGTGGACCAACTAGAAATTCAAACAACAAACTTTGAACGTAAAGAAACAATTTTGGATTTCAAAAAATTTAACATATTCATTATGTTTCAATACATGATTATTTTTAATAAATACATGTATAATTTAAAATATGAAAATAATAATATCGATTATATATAACATAAATTTACACATAATTTATTAATATGCATATATAATACATATATTGTAATATAGGTATATAATCAATATTAATACTTTATCCACGAATATTTAATTTCATCACATTATTTAATTTAATAATTATATATTGAATTTCAATTTTATATTTATTGTAAGTATATAATTAAATTAATAGAATTCGTGAGGATTATAAAATAATATAATGTATATTTACACAAAAATTATATATTATATATTTTATATTTACTAAAGTTTACACCTTTATTATCATATAAAAGCATTCATATCCATACCATATTGACTAACTTCTTGAATTTTTCATCTAAGAATAGGCCCTTATACTAATTTCGTTGCAAATTTGGTTGTAATTTGCTTTTTTTTTGTGGTGTGCCTATGCATTTTATGTACATTAAGGTACTTTGGGCTCTAGTAATAGTACATTTAATATGTAATGAAGGTACCTATTTAACATATTTAAATATATTTAGCTATATTCAACACATAATTAACACATATTACATCATATTATGAGCATATTAAAATACACAATTTCATCTTGAGTTTATATTATGGTTTGTTCAAAATATAGAACATTTATTTTAATGTGTAATTAAATTATAGTGGTGAGGTCAAGGTGACATAATCTTAATGTCAAACCAATATTCTTTATTCATTAAACAGTAATGTCAGCAAATTAATCAAATAATGGAAAATATGGAATAGTAATCAATTAAATACAACTGATGTTTTATGAGTAAATTATTTATATTTATTACTTATTATTGATTAATCAAATAATAATTACTGATAAGTTCATACTAATAAATAATTTATTATAATGAAAAATGGATTAATTATTGATTAATTAACTAAAATTATTGATTGAATTATAACATCATACTAAACAAACAATAAGAAAATTACAAAAATTTAATCAAAAATTTATTCTGTTTATCTAACCTGTTATATATTTTATTACATATTATTCCATATTTATTGATTAATGCAATATTTTTTTCATTTCAAGCTAGTAATTAGACTATAAACTATAAATAATTAAAGGATAAGTTCATTATTAAATATCTAATTTTCATATAATTACCTGATCATTAATATTTACTAATCAGGAATTGTGGTAAAAAATATATATATTAAAAATTATGTAGCTGATAGAAATGCTAATTACAATTTCATAAGTTAAATTATATAGTTATTATTAATGATCAATTAAATTTATTTCCTATTTAGTTCATGAGTTAGAAATTAATAATTATATTTATTAATCAGTTTAAATTTTATTTATAGTTAATTAATACTTCAACTAGTAGTTTAATTAATATTCAATTAATTCTTTCGTAATTTGTATTCACTAATCAAGAGTTATGGTAAATAGATAATTATTATTAGTTAATTAATAGCTGTGTAGCTAATAAAAGTATTTATTCAAAATTTACAAATTCAATCATCTAGTTATTATTAATGATTAAATAAATTTATTTTCAATTTACTTCAGAAGTTCAGAATTAGTAATTGATATTTACTATTCAATTTAGAATTCATTAAAAGCTAATTATCATTTCAAATGATAATTTAACTAATATTCAATCAATTATCTGATAATTCAATTTTACCAATCAAGAAGTATGGTTAATAAATATTAAATTAAGTAATAGTTAGTGAGCTATTAAATATAAATTAATTAAATTTTCATGTGATAAATTATTAATTTAATATAAAGGATTAATTTAAATACATTGTCTTTTGAAATGATATTTATCGAATAAATAAGTTCATAAGTTCATAACTTAATAGTTAATATCGAATATTAAGGATTTATTATTATTTAATAATTGATTATATTAAATAGTCAATTATTTATTTATTTATTTACTTGATAAATAAATTTTACAAGGTTAATTTATTTTTAAAAATCAATTGTAATAGTTAGTTGATCAGAATTAGAAGTAAAGTAATAACTAGTTAATTAATTTCATAAAATGATTACATATTGTTGATGAATTATGATTATCAAATAATTGATTAGTTAGTAGGGAGAATGAAGTAAAAGAGAATGTTAGTTTTAAAATTAAAAACGTAAGAAATTATAGGTAATTACAGGTAGGTTTCTAAGTGGGTTGGTAGGTAGGTAGTTAGTTAGTGGGTTATTAATTAATTAGCTAGTTAATTAATTAATTAATTTCTTATTTATCTATTTAATTAGTATGTAGTTATATAGTTTTTAAAATAAAAAGCAAGCACAAAACATATGGGTTAAATTTTCTAGTTGGAACTCAATTTGTAACTACAGTTTAGATAAAAAATTTAACCCATATGTTTTGCTTTCATGTCTCATCTTGGAAACTATATAATAAAAATCTTTTTTTTTATTTTTTCACATTTAAAAACATGTGCCATTAGGGATGAGCACAAAGAAACATAACTGTAAAAACAAAACATAAAATGAAATAACACTATTTACTTGCCTATTTCCCATAATAACTTTCAATTGTAGCATTGGTGTCTTACCCAAAATATGGTAGATTTCAAAATCCAATCATTCCCATGTGGGTCTTATATATGTTGCCAATTTTCCTCCATGTATTTCCAAAATGACATTAACTATAGGGTATTTACTAGTGATATGTTGTAGCCTATTCATTGCGCACATTTCAACACTTGTTCCAGATGGACCATCTTAACATACATGATATTCCCTGGGTGTAGTCACAATAATACATACCATAACAAATGTAACGTTCCTTTGGGTTTTTCATGTTTTGAAGTCATAATATTATTTGATGTTGAATTATAAGATTTGTCTACATAATATGTTTTTAATATATCATGGGAACATAAGAATTAATTTGAAATTAATTTAATGAATAGAAAAAATTAAAAAACATTCATTAAGCATTGTAGTGTTTGCTTTAAAGCAATAAAAGGACTTGTAAATGGATTTCATTTGTTTTTAAATGACATTTTTTGCCAAATTTTTAACATGAACCTTAATAAATTAGTATGAAAAAAATTAATTTTCTTAAAAAGATTTTTTTCGAAGATTTTTAAGAATATTCCAAGATTATTTCCTCAAAAACATTCACAAAGGCAATTAAAAAACAAGCATGTGTGACATGTGTTATCCCATTTGCACCCCCTTAATTCTTGTAATACATTATTACGTAATGTTGGTTCTTTTATCTTGATACATGTTTCTTTTTCCATGCTCTTTTCACATGCCATAAACATAAGAAAATGATGATGTTTAGCCATATAGTCTTGCAAGAAAGAAAATGCATTATACATGAAACTTGATGGATTTAAATATAATCAATGTTGATGCATGTTACATTCATTATGGCAAGTGACATGAATAATATATAACTAACATTTAATTGGATAGAACGGGGAAGGGGTAGGGATTTTACTTAATGCAATTGATTTCACTTTGGGCATAATCAATTATTTTGTCATGGCGTAATTTGGATATGTTGAGTGAAATGCATGTTTTGCCTAATGAGACCACCATCCACCTCTACCTTTTTTTTTTTCATAATAAAACATTATATTAATGTTTTGTTGAACCCACATACACACACTTTTCACATCATTTCTATGTAGCTAGTATTTTTTTGAGTCAATTTTCTAAACTCTTTATCATCAAATGTTTAGTGAGGAACATGTTTGTATTTTACTCACAATTCGATAACATGATGTTTTTCACAAGTTGCTTATGTTTTACCATAATTTGAGACATAATGAGTCCAAGCCTTAATTGTTCCATCACAAAATCCTTGATTTCTATGATATATGGGCATTAAATGTAGATATATCATTCATCTTAAAGTCCCCGTGGACATGTAAACTATTTTAATTAACATGATTTTGATATATGCTTGAATAAATACAATGTTTTAATGGTGAATTCAACTAAATTGCATATTTTCTTCATAAAACCACCCCATTTCTTATTGGAATCTTGTGTACTTTTGTGGCCAATGCTTGATGGGATTACTTTTCCATTGATGTCCAAATTTTTGGGAGCTACATTGTGGTTTTGTGCCCAAGCATAAAATGGTCGCCATGTTTTGACGACAAGTGTTTAAAATAGGGGCCTATCTTACACAAATTTCCTAAAAAATGATGGGAAGGGGGTGAATATGTTTCTTACTTTGATAGTTCATGGGTTGATTAGATTGCATTAAGGGTTGGATCATGGATTATATGAATACATGGTGGCATGATGTTTCCATTATGTTTTAGAACATGATACTAATGCATGACATGGCATAGGTGTTTATGTGGCCATATCATGCAATGGGTGTTTTTGGTCAAATTTGTGTTGTAACCAAAGTGATACATAATGATACTTTAGGGCAACTTAACCATATTTGGCTACAAGCTAAATATGAAAGTAATTGGTTATTGGATTGTGGTTATTAAATTATGGATATTAAAATGGATTTGAATTATGGTTATTGAATTATGGCTATTCAAGTGGATCTGAATTATCGCTATTCAATTACATTTATTTGATTATGGCTCTTCACGTGGATTTGAATTATGGCTAAGTTATGGTGATTCAAGTGATTTGAATTATGGTTATTAAAATGGATATTGAACTAGGGCTATTGAAATTTTCAAAAAAATATTAATTCATTGCTATTGATTTTTATATTATTTTTTGGTTATATGTAACCAACAACAAAGGGTTAACAATGACGTTATTTATCTTTTGCAAAATTTCATCATTTAATGACAAAGAAAATGGGTTGTAACCATGGATTTTTGTTTCAAAATGTAAATGTCACTAATTTGTTTCATTAAAAAATAAAAATTAAAGTTGGCATGATCCCAATTGGGGTTTAGGGTAATAGGAATGTCTTTTCCTTTCAAAATTTTCATTCAATGTATTGCTCACACCACGTGTTAGTAACATAGTGGTGCATTTCAATTCAATTAATTAAATTTTGACTTTACCCATACATTTTGAAACATGCAACCTTTTGTCCATTAATTTTGAAAACTTTCCCACTCGTTCTATGTTTACATAGGTTGAAAAATCTTTAGTGTATCAATAACATATGGTTAATAATAATTAGTTGTAATAAAAAACTAATGTTAAATGTATGCTAGGTGTCAAATTTTCATATGTAAAGTTTATTTCTCAAGTGTGAAAATATGTTCATAATACATTCAATGTATTGCTCACATCACATCTTAATAGTAGATTAATGGTTTTTTTATTAAATTAATAGTTGTTTTACCTTACCCATAAACTTGGAAATGTGGCAACCTCTTGTCCATCTATTTTGAAAAATTCCTACTTTTTATGTTTAGAGGGGTTGAAAAACCTTCATTGTATCAAGATCATTAGTGTATTGACCCATCATTATTGTATCAATAAAACTTTATAGTGTATTAATGACATATAGTTAATGATAATTATTTATAATTGAAAAATGATTGTAAATATATACTAGGTGTTAAATTTTCATACGTAAGGCTTATTTCTCAAGTGTGAAAGTATGTTTATAATACATTCAATGTATTGTTCACATCACATCTTGATACTAAATTAATAATCGTTTTACCTTATTTGTAAACTTGGAAATGTGGCTTCTTTGTCCATCTATTTTGAAACATTCCCATTCTTTCTATGTTTAGAGGGGCTGAAAAAGCCTTAGTGTATCAAAGCATCATTAATGTATGAATAAAGTTTTAGTGTATTAGTGACATGGGGTTAATAAAAAATATTTATAATTGAAAAATGATGGTAAATGTTTACTAGGTATTAAATTTCCATATGTAAAATTTATATCTCAAGTATGAAAATATGTTTATGGTACATTCAATGTATTGCTCACATCACATCTTTATGTTAGATTATTGATTTTTTATTAAATTAACAATTTTTTACCTTACCTATAAACTTGGAAATGTGGCAACCTCTTGTCCATTTATTTTTAAATAATTCCACCACTTTCTATGTTTAAATGGGCTAAAAAATCCTCAATGTATCAGTAAGTCCTTACTATATAAAAAAAAATGATAAATTATAGTTTGTTATGATTGGAAAAATGGTGTTAAATGTATGCTAGGTGTCAAGTTTTCATATGTAGCCATTTATTTTTCAAGTGTGAAATATATAAAATACAATTAATGTATTGTTCACATTGGGTGTCAACAATAAATTGGTGGTTTGGTGCAAAATTGACAATTATTTTACCTTATTCACAAACTTGGAAATATGAATATATCTTATCCATGCAGTGATTTTGAAGCTTTCCCCACCTTTCCTTACACAATACATATGTACCATAAGATTTATGTTGATGATATAACATGATGCATGATGACATAATGCATGATGGAATATGACACATTGATCCATTGCCATTTTGATACACAACGAAGTAAAAAAAAAATTATCTGCACTACTTGAAATATTTATTGCTAGGTAAAAAATGATTTTATTAACAATTACCATGTTTCCACTCACATGCACCCATTTTCACTATGCGGTAGGATGCCCTTCACTTAAAAAGGGTGTTAATGTAAGCACTTGGTAGGCATTTGCCATCAAAACTTGACGATCATTTTATGTTGGGGGGTTTTGTGTAATATCTTTGACAACATTTATGAAATCATTGGGACTATATGGACATTGGTACCTATGAACAACCATGTGAACCAATTTTGTGCTATCCATAAACATAAATTGCATTACAAAATAAAAAACTATTCACATATTTCATGTTCATAGAATAATAAAATTAATTCATCAGATAGTGAACATCACATCTATACATGTATAATACATATGCAAATCTTGGGGTAGGAATGTCATAGAAGTTAAATGTGAAGCTTGAAAACTTGGAAGTATTATCTACTTACAGTTGTTATGAATCATTGTCAAGGTGGATGATGCAGTTTTTGCAAATAAATCAACATTGTTCACCATCTTGACCTTATTCACAAGCTTAGAAATTAAGCACCCAAGTTGTGGGGATGAATGTAATTTCAATAAGGGAAGGGCTTTGTTGCATCTCGGTGCCAACTTTTAACCTATTGGATATAATCGAGAACATTTGGCTCCAACAATATGGGAAAAGAAGTGGTTGCCTATATGTCGCCACTTTAGACGATTATGTGCAAGCTTTCAAACAATATGCATTGTGTTATGCTTTTTTGCATGGTAGTCGTTACAATATTAGGTTGGATAGGGATGAATTGTGATTGTGTAGGATGAGCCAATCTAGTGATCATGACTTTACAAATGGTTATTGTAGTCACCAAATTTGTTTCAGGTTCTTCATATACATTGATGATACTTCATTTGGAAGGTGAAAAGGTCTTTGGATCCACAAATGAATGCAAGATCTATCCCTATGATTAGAAGGCAATTTGCACAAGCATGATTGTATAAATTTTTTTTGTCCATGAATGGAATTCACCTCGCACAACTTTACATCCAATATAATTGTGGGTTATTTGAGTTGTTCACAAAAGGCCTTCCCAGTTTTCATTCACAATGGTGAAGAGGTGTTGGAACACCTTTGTGGTGACGATGTTTGGCTCATTGAACAATGTCCCCCCAATTCAAATGTTCAATGTTTGACATTGCAAAATGACACAAAACATTATTGCAAAGTGAAGATCATTTTTTAAAACTAGACCATGGGATTCCTATTCCTTGTTATGTTGGTAATTGGATTGTTTGTTGAGGTGTAACAATTGAACTACATAAGTTTTGGTTTTATCATGATGATCACAATCATGCTAAAGGCACCGGAAGGAAATAGACAATTGGTAGGCATGTTGTGCCTTTTATATGGCTTGTGTAAGAAACGACATATTTCACTCAAGATGAGGTGATAACATAAAAAGAAGCCGGTTTCCTCTTCTCCAAGTGTCATTTCATAAATCTCTTTGATGATGATGCATTTGCTCTTGTCAATAAACTAGTGAATGTAAATGCTTGGATGAAAACTCAAAACAAAAACAATATTTGTCATATGTTAATATTCAAGATTTCAACTCAACAACAAAATAAGTGGGAGACCAAACATGTTCTTATCTCAAAGATCTCGCCACCCACCAACATTTCTACTCTAGCTATGCACAAATATATCATATCATTTCAAAACTAATTGAAAATTGTAAAGAATACTCAGTTATGATTAGAAATTCCATCCATGCACTTGCATAGATTCTGTCAATGATGATAGGTTCATTGGGTAGTCATGGAAAATGGGTGCATTGTAAACACTTAAATTACGTTTTGGAAAATGTGATGTTTTGTGAATTGATGGAAACGTTCATTCATCATTTGACTTGGAGTTGGGATAATTTTTTTAAATTAACAAGTTGTCGCACGCCACCTGCACGTAGGGAAATTTGGGTGATTTTCGACTTTTGATGGTCAGGAGCCAAATTGCCAATTTGACTCCCGACCCTTCTTTTGGCCATAACTTGTGTTTCAAGTGTCCAAATGGGTCATGTGAGCCTATTTTAGACATCTAGGTTCCAAGGGATTTTTAGTGAAATAAGGAATTCTTCAATCCAATGGGTTTTGACCCTTACAATTGCTCTATGAAGGTTTGGATGTCCATCGAGGATTCCAACTCCCAAAATGGGAGTTCACTTGGGAGTGTGAGGGTTCATTCCCTCACATTCTTTTACATTCTCAGGAGAATGAAATGTGACTCCTGGGCTTCCCTCTTAGCCTGCACCCTTGCAAGCCCCTACTTTGGTTGCGAGCCCAAGGCTAAGGTTGTGACAGTTGATAGAAACGTTCATTCATCATTTGACTTGGAGTTGAGATAAAGTTTTTAAATTAACAAGTTCCACCAAAACTTCAAAGGTCGAATAGTTAGACAATTTTTAAAATAGTTTAACCAAAATTCAGTTTTTTGATTCCTAGGAGGTAGAAGTCACTTTTTCTTTGGTTGAATTAAGATAGTTTGAATTTCATAGTAACTGGTTGGAGGTAGAAGTCTATGGTTGAATTAACATAGTTTGAGTTTCCAAGTGTTTAAGATGATGTATAAACCAATATATATATGATGTTTTAAAATATTTGCTAAGGCCTTTTGGTGATTATCCTTTTCAATTCCATGTGATCTGTGGGGATTAAGACAAAGTTGATCGATAGTTGCATGGTAATTCGTTCAGTGGTGAACCCTAAGTATAAATTTATATAATATGGGTAGATTCAAATTTATTGCTAAGTTGTTCATCTACTTGTCCTATCCAAACTTGTCCAAAAAAAAAAGTATTAGGATTTTTTCATCCAAAAAATTCGTTCATTTTTCATTCATCCATCTATATGTGGCAAAATATTATGTCAAATTAGTAGAAATGTTGTCCATGTCAATGACTTTTTTTCCCAATGTGGTGAAGAATATTTTTAATGTATTTTGTCCACATCATCAACAGACACTTGGAAAATATTCCATCATGCTCATAGGTTCATAAAATAGCATTCCCCTCGATTAGATGGGTTTAGATGGTGAAGTTGAAGTCTTTATTGTTTCAAATTCTAACCCATCAACTTCATCCTTGATATAATAACATCTAAATTATGGTAGCATCAATATGCCATTTAATTTAGTGAGTTACATGTTAATCTTTTGTTGCATAAATTGTCATGTTTGAGAAGTTTGGGCATCATGTGCATGTGTAAACAATTCTATAGATATTTGGAGTGTTAACTTTTATATTAGTTATTGCAATAACAAGTTGTTCATCGAATGATTGTCAAAACCTTGTATGACAAGTGTAAATTGTAAACCACCAACAATTTAAATTTAGAATGTTTTGTGACATATTCAAGAATTAAACTCCCAATTCACATAACAAGTAACACCTAATGAACATACTTCAAAACACTTTGGATGATCGGCACTTTTAGTAGAACTACCCATCATCACACCCCCATGGATAAACAAACATCATGATAATTTGAAAGATGGCCCATTAACAAATGCCACCCAATTAGTAATTGTTTAGTGATATCCTATAACCAAATGACTAGTTCTTAAACTTGTGATTAAGGTTCTGAAACTTTCCATATAGAAATGGGGGTTTTGTATTTGTCAATGGGCTTCAAAACTCCTTATGCCAAAAGATTTCATCCTTACGTTTGCCTCTTCGTGTTTCTTAATAGGTAATCACTTTCCATAGTCAATATTTTTGACGTTGTGCATTTCCACCATCTTTTTTTCACTTTTTGAAAGGCAAATCATGCTTGTGCATGTGTGGTCATTGTTGAAAATGAAGTTGTTTGGAATAAAGTGCACATCATGTGATAATTTGAGGGATGTTTGTGTATGAAATCTTGCATGTTCAATTATATAATGAACTTTACTTGCACATGAAAGTTGCATATGAAATCACATGAGGTTGGGATGTTTAACCTTGGTTATTTCAAAGATTTTATCTTTTTCATTTCAAACCCAGATAGAGGTCTATAAATTATTTTAAGAATGTTGGATGAAAAGTTTTTTAAATCCTTTGAACTTTGAGGGTTGAAAGTGATGGGTGAATGAATGCATGTTTTTTCGGAGCTTAAGGGCCACTTTAAACAAGGGTCAAAGGAGCAAGGTCCAATGAAATCAAACATTTCTATTGGTGAAGAATTTTAAATTGGTCCCAAGACTTTTAGACAAAGGTCCAAGACCAAGGCGAATCAAATTGTGATTTAGCTTAAATGGCATGATTTTGGAGGGAAAACCAATAGGTTTGGACAAAAAGAAAGAACTTAAAAGAGAGCTCATGGTTTTGAGAATCAAAGTGTAAGCTAAAATCCAAGGTTATTCATTTCTTTGGTTTGTTTTGTTTTTTTTCACTTGGTTATTTTATCCTTGTTGCTCAAATTTTGTTAAAATGGAAGGCATGATATGGATAGAGAACATTCTTAAAAGCACATGAGGTCTCCCATTTTTGACCAATTTTAGAATAGACATGGCTAGTTTTGTGAATCCTCACAAAGTGGTTGGTAGAAATAATGCATTTTCAGCCTTTTAAAGTGTATGAAATTAGAGTTGAATCCAATGAAGGGGTAGAAAATGAAAGGTTAAAGCACCAATTTTCACAAATGAAAGGGGATTTTTATTTACAAAACTTGGACCCCAACCCTTTAGACACACTCATTGTAATGCAAGAAAAAAATGTTTTTCTTTAAAAAATGTGAAGAAGGATCCAATTCAAGGTTCAATTTGGTTCAAACTGGTCCTTGGGCTTTCCGCACTTGGACCCTTCTCTAAAATGGCCTTAAGTGTTCACTCATTGACCTATTGACCTTATATTTGGTACCATTGGTAAAACCCCCAAATGAAAAAAACTACAATTCACATAGCAAGTAGTAAACAACACCTGGTGAGCATTCCTGAAGATGTGGGACCAAATGAAACCTTCACCTACATAGGTCCCAAGTGTCTCTCAATGCCAGAGAACCGCCGGTTCTGAAATTTTGACAGAAGAAAAAAAAATCAGAATGGAAGAAACTGTGTGTTTTGGTTTCATGAAAGAACCGATGGTTTTCATTGGCAGTTGTTTTTTTAATCTTTGCAAACTTTGGAGAACCGTTGTTGTTCCGTGTACATCAGTCGAACGAATTCTTTTTTGATTTTTTGAGAACCACGGTTATGAATCTTTAGAACTGGCCTGAGAAGTGCCAGGGATCAATTTTCCTTTCACAAAATTTAGGGTATTCTCAAATGGTCCAAAACATTTCTCTATTTTTTTTCCCTTCACAAAATTTAGGGTATTCCCAAATGGACCAAAACATTTCTCTATTTTTTTTCCTTGACCAAAATTTAGGGTATTCCCAAATGGTCCAAACCATTTCTCTATTTTTTTTTCCTTCATTTTAAAACTTAGGGTATTCCCAAATGGTCCAAAACATTTCTCTATTTTTTCTTCCTTCACAAAACTTGGTGTCTTTGGAAAGGAAAAGTTTTATTTAAAAAGAAATTTCAACATTTTATGAATATAATGTAAATTAGTGTGGAAGCTGCACAAGGTAGTACCTACCTACTACGGGTAGGCAGGCATATAAGCCCTCTTCAAGTTCCCAAAGAAGCTGTTGCTTTTAGGGTTAGGGTTAGGAATGGTGCACACATGGGTGCAGTATTATTGATGAACAGGATTCCTGAGAAAGAGAGAGAGAGAGAGTCACACGGAGAGAGAGAGAGAGAGATCGAGAGACGTAACACAAATGCAGTGAAGCCCACGTCTGAAGACACCCTTTGACTTCAACACGTCGTCGTCGTCGGGAGGGTGTGCAGGAATGGAAGGAAAATTTGCATTGAAGAAGGGGTGATTCTCGAGGTTTGGTTTCTTTCTTTTTTCTTTGGGTGGAGCTGAAGAAGGAAAGAAGCAAGGAAGCAAATCGTGTGTTTTGGGTAAGGAGCAGGAGCAGGTGGTGGTGGAGGAGGAGAAGAATGATGGTTGCGATTTGGGAAGGATGGCGGATGATGGAGAGATCGATGGGTTTGGTGGGCGTTCTGCTTCTCTTATGTCGTCGTTGACGTAAATTTTTTCTGATTAGTTCTTGGGTGGTGGCGGTGGTGGTGAGTTGGTGCTACTTTTGTATCGAAGATGGCGGGGGTCGTAGTAGATTCAGAAGAGGCCTTGAGAGCAGAGAATGCTCGGCTGGTGGCGGAGATGGCCTCAATGAAGAAAAAGATAATGTCAGCGATGAAGAAGCAGAGTGCGGAGGTTAAAGCTGCACAACAAAGGGCCAAAGCTGCTGAGGAGGCACTGGCAGCTCATGGATCTGGAAACCCTAGTTTGCTCAACTCCCAGTTAGCAAATCATTATGCCGCTACTGCTGCAACAACTACTCCTCCGAAAACTCCTGATGGATCTGGTGGTGGTGGTGGTGGTGTTGGGTCCGAGTCACCCTCTTTGGAGCTTGCTGTTGGAGGAGGAAGACTGTCTACAAATGGTGATGATGTAGGGGATGAAGCTGAGGGAGATGCAGCACCAGGGCTTTGGAGTGAAATTGAATCCCTGCGAGCTGAATTGGTGAAAGAGCAAGAGCAAACCCGAAGTAGACAAGAGGTTTTCGAGCTCGAAAAACAGAGATTAGAGCAGGAGGTTATCCGATGTATGTGTTCAAAGCTGACCTTCAAACAACCCATTCTGTTCTTCTGCGAGTCTAGACCCAAGTAGTGGTGAGAAATGGTATTATTCATTGTTGTTGTGTTCTTTTTCCGGGCATGGCTTGACCAGGAGTGCTCAGTTCTCAGGAAGGAAGGGATCAGGCACTTGAATCTTTGAATGGATTGTTTTGGGTGTGCTGCAGTGAAGGAGAGTTTTGAATCGGATTTGCAGAAATTGTCTGATGGAAACAGGGCACTGGAAGCAGAGTTGAGTAGTTTGAAGGAGACGTCGCAGGAGCAAGCTGAGCAGCTGAAGAAGGTGGAATTTCTAATCTAAATCTGTTGGTTCAACGGCATGTTCATGTGTGCTTTATGTAGATCCATCTTCAGTGCATAATGAGAGGTGCATTTTAGCTTTCAGCATCATGTTAGAAATATTCAGCAAGCAACACACATCATTGTCGTCATGCAGGCAAATGTGCAATTGGAACTTCAGCTGGAGTCAGTTGTGCCCAAGGACAGGGGTGAAGAAGCCAATTTTCTACAGCAATATGAACAGTGAGGACTTTGACCTATGTTACTGGAGACCTATATTTTCAGGGTATTTTCATAAGTTGAAGTATGGCTGAATGGGTGTTTAAGGGGAATATGCTATTCTTGGTCCTGATGGACTATATTGCAGGATCTCCAAGGAGCTTGAGGAGACACGTGCTGCCCTTGTTGAGGCACATCGCCAGCAGGCTGAGGAGAAACTTAAGGTTTGTCAGAAAACCAATTTTGTGTTTTCCAGAGAATTGGGTCATTGTGCTATATTCCTACTTTTGAGCTTGCAGTTTCTGTATTTAGCTTTTTGTTGCTGCTGTTGCTTTTGTTCTTGCTTAATGGATCATTGTGGCTAATCTCTGTTTGCAGGTGAATAGCCTTCAGCAGCAGCTTGAGGGCAATAATCTGAAGGGCATTGAGCAGCAGGATGATCTGCATGTTTCTTCTCCCTCACAACTGCAAGTGCAATATAATGATCTCCAGCAGCAACTCCAAGAATCACAAACTAAGGTCCAAAACTTGCAACTTGAGCTTCATGATCGTTTGCAGCATCAACAGGCTGCTGAAGCTGCTGCCCTTCGCCTCTCAATGGCGTGTGCATCGGCTGAACAGAGAGCTGACACTGTTTCTACGGAGCTTGCAGATGGTAAGGACCCAGGTTGCCTGTTGAATGTCAACCATTGCTATGTGAGCAGTTCCTCTTTTGTTTCTGTTGGGACTGTCATCTATCTGGTTCTGGTCTCCCACAGTATTTTACAGAAGTTGAGGGTATTGGGTTTGGTAGTCAGAGCATACATCATACTAGTAGAGTAGTCAAACTTCTTTGACTGTTGTAAGCATGCATATGTTGTGATCCTTCAATTTGCTAGAAATTGTCGAGACATGGACTCTAAAGGCTTACACGGTGTCTACAGCTTCCATGAAGTTTAATGAGGAGACAAAAGTACGAGACGAGAAGTATGCAGAGCTGGATGCTAAATTTAATCGCCTGCTGAAGCGCTCCAAGCAGCGCATTCAAGAGGTTCAGAAGGTATGCTGGTTCATTCTCATCCCACTCATGAGTATACAACTTGTGAATGTTGGTTTTATAAGCTCACTTTTTCATACACGGAGAAGCTCACTCACTGCTTGAGGGACTGTAAGCCTTTCAATTCCAGTGTCAGGTGAAGTAAAAGTTGATGCTGGGCTCATCAAAAGATTATGCTCTTAGAAGTTTTCCATTTTGGTTCTCTCTTCTCTTCCTCTTTCCTTGTTGGGGTTTTTTTTGGCTTGGTTTCGTTCCCCTTTTTTCTGGATTTCTTTGGTCTTCTTCTTTGTGTTTTATATTTTTTGCAGTTGACTAGCATTATCTCTCAAGTTCTCTCAATAGTTAGGAAGATATATGATTCTGGACCCTGGTTTTGATACATCATTGGAGTCCAGAAACTGGCATACAGCTCAAACTTGCTTACTTGCATGCAAAGCTAATAGAATGGAAGTGGTTTGGTGATGGAATGCAGGAGAGAGAAGATGTGGAAGCACAACTCAAAGTAGTAGAGGAGAAGTTAACTCAAGTGGTTTGGTGATGGAATGCAGGAGAGAGAAGATGTGGAAGCACAACTCAAAGTAGTAGAGGAGAAGTTAACTCAAGCACTTACCGGTCAGGCTGCTCTGCAAGCAGATCTGGACCAAACTCGTAGTCAGGCTGGAGATACCATTCGTACCCTTGATTCTGAGCGGCAGCAATTGAACACAGCTGTTCGCAGGTACTTGCTTAGTTGTGTTGGGTTCATAAGCATATTTTGGGGAGTGTTCTCATCATCTCAGCTGCAGTGACAGAATCAATCTAACCACCCATTTTCCTATCTGGCATCAAGACTCCAATCTGTTCTTTTAGTGATGTATTTTAATGCTCAAGTTGGTGGTGCAAAATTGCCGTAGAACCTGCCAGCAGTGTACTCATGGCTCTTTGACCTTGTGCTGGCAATTCTTTTCTGCTGTATCCCTTTTTCCTCTGCGCACCCCTTTTGCTCCATTCATCATTGTGGACCTGATTGGGTGTTCCAAGACCAGATTGACTTTTTATCTCGGGGAAATTCCCTAATTAGAGGCCTGCTGAAATACTGAGATTTCTGCAGGTTGAGAGAAGAGATTGAAGAGTTGCACCGTTTACTTGATGCAAAGGAACACAACCTTGCTGAGTCACGACGTCTGGCATCGGAGAAGGATCAGGTTCTACTTTAACCTGACAGAGTGCTGAACTTGAGCAGGATTCTGTTTATGAGAAAAGGGATGTACTGGGTAGGTGATTTGTGAGTAGTTGATAGGGGTTTATTACTGCTTCACCAGAGCTTCATTTGCTTTTAGTAGTTCTTTCAGAGCATCTTTACAGTGTTGAGCTGTCAATGTAATGCTGAATTTTATGGACAATATGATTTTCCCTTTGGATTGTAGATGGTGTTGGAGATGGCATCTGTGGTGAAGGAAGCAGAGGCAAAACATGAAGCATCGATTATGGATTTGAAGGACAAGCACCAGATGGTGTGTGATGCTGCACTCTGAAGTTATTGTTTGATGGAAAACAATGAACATCATTGCTTCTGTGGAGGTGAGCAACATGGTAATGCTTTGTACTGCCCTTTTCATTCTAAGTCAGATTTCCTGTGCAGGTGATAGTGGGTTTCGAGTCACAGTTGGCTGATTCTGTGAAAGAACGCAGTAAAGTGGATGAAATGGTGACTTCATTGCAGGTGAGTAGCATTGTGCTGTTGTTCTGCATTCTCATCATTTGTTAAGTTTCTTGCTGGTGGCTCAATTTGTGCATAGTTGGAGCATGTACTTGGTTCACTGGTAGTTTGCAAAGCATGCATAGATTTTGTGCTGCATGAGCATCATAAGTATGGCGAAGTTCTTAGCAAATAATGAAGGCAATTTGTTCATTGTTTGTTTTGCTTGATTTTCCAGGCCCTTGTTTAATTCTTGCAAAGTCTAAAGAGGTGTAGCAAATGCAGGCTTTACTAGCAGACAAGGAGTCACAGTTGGTGGAGGTTGAGGCAGCCAGCAGTGGCGAGTTGGTGCGTTTGGGTGCCTTGTTAGAGGCAGCGCGGGGTGACAATGCACGTCTTACTCTTGAACATGTCTGTATCTGCACTCTTGTGTTCTTCATTGTATAATACTCATGTGTTCTGACCTTCATAGATGTAGATATGTATCCAAGGTCTTGTTGCTGATAAAGAGATCTTCTCAAAATTGTCTGGTGGGGTTCAGAAAAAGCAGCAAGAAGAATGGGAGTTGGCTGTGACTCAGTTAAAGAGCAAGCTGGAAGCATCTGAGGAACTGCAAATTCAACTAGCGAAGTCAGCTGCAAAAACCAGAAGTAATAATATGTTCAGTGTTCTTTTCCCCCCCCCTCTTCTATTCCTTTCTTTCAATGTTCATATTCTCGACACATTTGTCAACCACTTGCTTTTTCTGTTGCAAAAAAACCACCTTTGAGGGGATCTTCTGTATCTTAAGCATATCATGAGGTTGGTGGGGAGGGTCTTACAGGTGAATTGGAGTCTGAATTGGAACGTCTCCGCCAGACATTGAGTGCTTCTCAAGCAGAACTTGGCAGAATGAGAGATGAGGTAGCAACTCTGGTGCTGAACATGTGAATGAAAGTGAATAAAAGGAACGAACTTTGGTCTATGAACAAAAAGTTAGAGTCTTGTGGGTAGAGGCCAGTGTAACCATTAGCCTGTGTTCTGGATTTCTGTCAACAAGGCCAGAAGTGATGGGAAGACTTAGCCATGATTTTGGCTAGCACCTAACAACAGAGAAGGGAAAAGCATAGAGAAAAATGGAGGGACAGGAAAAAAGAAAGCACAAAGAGTACACATGACATGAAGAAAGGAATGGAACAAACAGTTAGGGGAAAACCCAAAATGAGTTATGATCCATCTGTAACTGGTTTTTGCTGAGATGATGCTAAAGGGCCCAGCTTCAACTAACATAAGTGAAGGGTTTTGAACATCTCATATGAAGGGTAAACATTTGTTTTCACTTGGTGGCTGGGTGCAGGCAGCACAACGGGCTGAAGAATTGGCAGCCTATAAGGTGCGTGCCTATGCACTCCTCCAGAAAAAAGAGGCCGAACTATCAGCTGCTCAAGATTCAGAGCTAGTGGCAGCAAAGGAGGCTGCTCTCCAGGTTTGCCAATCAAAGTCCTGGCTCTTGTATGCAGTAACAATTGTGCAATGCCCAATTCTGTGGTTGAAGACTCATATCTGTATAGTATGCAACCTTAGGCAGGCCCCCTTCCCATTGACTTCATGATGTGAGATGTTGGTTTTTGGTGGAGAACAGGAGGCAAAGAAAGAGGCTGCAGCAGCTGGAGCTGAGCGGGATCGAGCTGTACAAGCTTTGCAAGCTACTGTTACAAAGTATCAGACGCAACTAGATGCAAGGTTGAGGCTGCTACTACTCCCTTTACTTCTAGCCTTGGCAGTTAGGACCATGTCTTACCTGTAGGTCACAGTGCGACCAAAGGCTGTTGGGAAGTCTCTGTTGTGCAATGCTTGTGGTTTAGGTACTGAAATTGATTTTGTGAATTACAGAGCAGGGGCCATCCTGGAAGCGGAGCAGCATATTCGTGAGTTGGCCACCAAGCTGGAGTCAAGCAAGTCCTTGATGCTGTCTCAGCAAGTTGAGTGGCATGCTCGTTTGCAGCAAGTTGAAGAGACCTGTCGTGGTTAGTTTCCAAGACTTTTGAGAGTATAGAATTCAGATATGCATGCCCTAGACAGTTTCAATCTTTTCTACGATTTTGGTTCTTTTCTCTATTAAGGACAGGTGGTGACTGCTGCAGTTATGAGTTCAACAAATCTGTGTTACTTTGCTGACACCTCACTGACAGCAATGTGTGGTGTTTTGCAGTGAGGTGCGAGGCTGCAGAAGCAAAGGCAAAGGTCAACAGGCCTGATGAAACAGACCTTGCCAATGAACTTTCTGCTCTTCACTCAACACATGAGCAGCTAAAGGTAAGGGAAATCTGTAGTCCTTGCATTGGGAGGTGTGTGGTTTTGTCAGTTTGAGTTTAAAGTTGTGCAAATCCTAGATGTGAAGTTTTGTGCCCTAGATGTTGAATATCGTCAGTTCTCTTCTCTAGTCATTTGTTTGATGCGCAATGCTTTCTGCCAATAGCTTCTATCTTATAATGGTCACAAATTGGTGATGCAGGGTGAGTTTGAGACATACCAGGATTTAGCCAATCGGACCATAGAGAGCAAGGACCGAGAAATTTCCCGGCTGTTGAGTGACAATGCTGCACTTCAGAAATCTTCACATGTGCAGTCTCAGGTGCTGAAAACCTGCAGTTCTCTTTTTCTGGTTGCACTTTGCATGTAAGATGTCCACCTGAAAACATCTTGGATTCATGGTTCACCCACTTGTCTTTTGTGAAGTATATGCATGAACCTGACTATAGCTTTGGGTTGACAGGCTGCAAGCGACATATTGGAGAAATCAGGTACATATCTCAATCCTGCTGGTAGTAAGAGAGAACAAATTTGGGTCTTGTCATAAGTGATGCTTTGCCATGCTTTGAGTCTTGTACTTCTTCAACCAGTCACACAGAAGCTGAAAGGAGTGTTTGATTCTGACAAATGGATGACCAACATTAGGTTGCTCACAGCTGAATGTTCATAGTAATTTGACATGGGGTAGTGCTTGTGGTGGATGGTGCACACAAACAGAGGCACGAGCTCCAGTTGCCGCAGAGCAGCAAATTTTGGTGAGGACTCCTGCTTTTGCTTTCCTATGCAGCACCTCATACCTAGCAATTACTTGCTAGGTTGGTTCTTGTGTTGGAGTTGGTATGTGTAGATTTATTATCTGCAAAGTCCAATGAGTTTCATGTGTTACCAGATGGATGAGCTTCACTGCTTTCATGGTCCTAAGCATGGACTCTAATGTCCTCTGTTGTTTAGGAGGAAACCAAGAATCAAACATGAGACAGTTCCCATCCAGCTAGTGCCTTTGCTGTCTTTACCATGTCTTATGTCCATGATTGCTCCATCCTGTGTTTCAGTTACTGGCTAGGCAGCAAGCAAAACGCGAAGAGGAAGTCACACAGTGCCGTCGCCATATTCTAGCTCTGCAGGTATTGGTTGCTTGGTAATTTGAAATCTGGACTCTATGTTTCTTGTAATTCATGGTGGGAAGCTCAGGATCCATGCTGCAATCTTTGCTAGGGATTAAGAACTCCAAGAGCTGAACAAAAGTTGGGTATTTTAAAGTTTCTGCAGGTTTTGCCAGCTTCCTGTTGTTCTTATGTTGGTGATTCTGTGGGCTGGGTGCTGGTGGTGTCTTTCTGTATATATTACCCAGGAGGAAATTTCGGAGCTAGAGCATGAAAACCGTTTGCACTGTCAACAAGTGAGCTTTCACTAGCTTCTCTCTCTCTTGTACTATGGAATGGTTAAGCCCCTGCCCATTATGTTGGGGTAAGGCCCCAGGTGGGCCTGTTAGGGCGAGCTAGTAAACACATGTAATGGGCAAGGGCAAGGGCATTCCATGATATTAAGGTTGAGTGACAAATTCAGAGAATTTTACAACTAATGTTAAAACAGGCACATTTTGGTCAGTATTACGAGTGTTTGACCATCATTGGAAGATTATGTCATGTAATGTGGTCAAGAAAATGACATAATTTGCCACCCCAGACCTTAATGTGAAACAAAACGGATCACAATAATCATCCTCCCAATATTTTGCAATTGATTTCTGAGTTAGTCAGATTACAATGGCACAATTGTGTGTTCTCTTTTGCAGTTTACAGTAGCTTACTGACAGACAGGATCATTTTACATGCTTGATCTAGAATGTAAGAAAAGGTTGGGGAAAGAAGGAAGGAAGGAAGAAGGGTTTTTCACTAGCTGAAGTATCTCGTCTCTCTCTCTCTCTCTCTCTCTCTGACTCTCTCTCTCACTGTGTGTGTGTGTTTGTCTGCTTCCTCACGTGTGTAGGAAACAATGTTGAAGGAAGAACTTCGGAAAGTAGAGCGTGCACAGAAACGTGAAGGAGTTGATATGACTTACGTCAAGAATGTTATTCTAAAGTTGTTAGAAACTGGTACATTCTCATAATCTCTTTCCAATCTCAAACCTGTTTTGCTGCACGCAACTAAGAAGCCGATTTTGGAGAAAAACAAAGTTGTTTGTGGCATGGTGTGGGCTTCACTTTGGGGGGGGGGGGGGGGGGGTGGGTCCCTCTTTCACAAGTGACACACTTTTTTTTTCCCAAGGAGAAAAACATGCTGAAGAAACTGTTAAGACTAGTTCCAAGTCTGTTGCAACATTGGCTTGTGAAATTGGAAAGGCACACCTTGCTAATGGATTTCTTTCTCAACGTTTATTTCTGCAATCTGATTTTGAGGCAGGTGAAGTGGAGGCACTGTTACCTGTCATTGCAATGCTTCTCCAATTTAGCCCTGAAGAGGTCTGTCTTTTCCTGAACTGGTTTTCCTGTGTTGATGAGAAGCTGTTTCAAAGAGTGTCAAAATAGTTTTGAATTTGAACCCAGGGTTCTCTCTCTTCCAAGGTATGTCCTCCATTGATTCAAATTTACTAGCTTCCACATCCAGCTCCATATTTGTTGAGCAACTTAAATGACTATGCACAGGTAAGAGATACTTACAGTGTTGTGTCATTTTTGCAGTTGAGGCGGTGCCACGAAGCGTACAAGATACAAGCAACAGCAGAGGTACCGTTAAGTGGTGCAGCTGCTGTGGTAGATGCAGCTGCCGCTGCCCCACGTTCTCTGCTCTCCAGACTTACTGGTGTGTAGATGTAGAAAAATTTGTTCGGTATCTTTCCACCGCATTTTTCTGTACCCTCTCTAAAACATATTATGAATTTGCAGTCTTGAAAGATGAGCGTTGCTCCTGTCTCTCTGTGGAGAAAACTGATTTGCTCAAGATTCCTGTCCAATTTGGATTTAGTGAACTTGTCCTGATATCCTCTATTTTGGACAAACTAGCTCAGAAGTTGGAATAACTCTCCTTAGGACTGTTCCGTTGGGAAATCAATTCTAATTACACAACTTTGTGTAAGAATTACAGCTTGGCTCATTCAGTGAAGGCCAAGCTGTCGTCTGCCTTCTAGGTTATGGACCCGTAACTTTCGCATCTGGTCCACCCCAAACATTGCTCGATTTTTAGTAGTATGTATTATGATGATATTTGGATCGAAGGCGGGCCTGTCGCTCACTGCGATGGAGATATGGATCAGACTGTGATTCCCAGGTTGTTAGTCTTCTACGTTCTGCCAGGAGACACAGCACAAAACTTAGTACACTGAATGGGAAGGTGGCCAGACTTAATGTGGGGATCTAGCGGTGTCAAATGCAGTGAAGTCTTACTGACCAGTAGCAATCCTTGCCTTCTTCGCCTTAATTTTGCGCATTTTCTCCATTTTCCTGTTATTGCTCTGAATTGCTTGAGTAGTGTCCTCAATTGATATCATATTGTCCCAGATTTCTCTTATTGTGTTCTCACTCTCCTCCAGCCCACTAGCTGTGAGCCCAACCTCTGGGAAATCCTCTGGCCCGCTCAGAGTCAGCCCAATGTTGGGTAAACCTTGATCCAGAACAGTGCTGTCATTTTTCCCATCTGCCATGGTCAACTCCAAAGTACCCCTGTGGTTCTCACCATCTGCTATGGCCATCATTGTTGGTGTCCTTGCAACAAGAGGAACCTGTGACAGTTCCATGTCAAAAGCTTTGAATCAATTTTGCATGCAAAAACCTGTGAAGGAGTTGTGTCAGAAGTCCTCTGCAACAATAATTCTTTGTCCAAAATCTGAATACTTAACTCTTCATCATCCCATTCTTGGCAATTTTTAAAGAAGGTGAACTGATAATTTGAGTGCCTAGTTTGCTGCTACTCAAGGATAAAACATTAGTTGGTGCAGGAGACTTCTTCAAGCTACACATTGTTGAGTACCAATCTCACTATAATGCTGAACAACAAAAATATTCTTAATGTTCAAACTTTTATGGAATAGTATATGTTACCAGTTGCTTAATTGCAAAGATGTGTGGGATTTCAGTTTTCAATGTGTCAAGAAGCTTTAAGTTGGCAGCCTCCAGGGTGTCTTCAACCTAGGCACAGAGAACAAGAGAATTTTTTTTGGCTTCAACTCTCTAATATGCTGAATTCAAAAGAAAAGGATATCAAGAGTAAAGCATAGTATGAGGCTTTGGCGCTCTGCAATCTATATTGGACGATGCGGAAATTGTGGAACGTACCAGCGATTGTAGAGTGTTCTGCTGCAAAGAAATTTTTCCTATGTCCGTTTGACCTGCATGCGAAGAGTCGTGAAGAAAAAAACAGTAGCCATGGAGCACATGCATGGCATCCTTACTCCAGCATGCATGTCCTCTAGCGATAAATTTGCAGCATCGCACGCGCAAAAGACCATGCACCTAAGCACTGTACTTACTCTGAGCGCGCGCATTCTGAACAGCGTTCTTCATATAAAGCAATTCCTCCTTAGTACTTTTCATATCGGCATGGCCTGCACAAGGCATTGGAGACTCCTGTAAGCAAATGTAGCCAGTGACACTGTTTTTCCAGCGTATGCTCTACAAGATCTAGCCTATTACAGCAGCCATAGATAACACTTAAAGTGTGAGACAAGAGCAAGTAATATCACTGTACTCACTCTCCGCGCGTGCATTCTGAAGAGCCGTCTTTACTTGAAGCAAATCGTCGGCAATATTTTTCAGAGCATTCTCCAGAGCACCTAGACCGTTTTTGAAAGTGTTCTCTAGAGCGCCAAGTCCATTTTCGAGAGCATTCTCGAGAACGCCTAGCCTCGTCTCCAAATTTTGATCAGTGATATTGCCTGTTTGGGGAGACAGTAAGCAAGGCGTCATTAGTTTCAACTTTTCTTTTGATTCCAGCCATATCGTGCATAATGTTGTTATAATCGCATCAATTTACGCGTAGAAATTTGTTGGATCAAGAATTGGATTCATATTTAAAGAGAAACCCGGTCACTCACAATTGTTTTTGGTCCAAGAATCCAGTCGCAACGGAAGTAGATCCCGTATCTGCGACACGGAGGACGTCGTGCTACTACTACTCCCCTTAACGTCGCCTTTGGTCGGAAACAGAGGAGGTTGTCTTATGTACGCAGCGTGGTATGGATTGATTTTTTCAGAAGAAGATTGCGTGGGCGTGGGCGGAGTTGGAAGCGGCCACGACAGAAATCGCGGTGAATCAGACATTGCCATAGATGCCGGCTGCAGCTTATTGTGATTATGCAACTCATGCCTAGTCATCAATGAACGCGCTAATTCTTCTTTATCAGCAGACCTGAAAGAAAGAAATCCAAACCAGATCGAGCTGGATGACAAAAGAAAAGCCGAGAGCTCTAGGACGGAGCTTTCGAAACATTATGAAATTCAGCAAAATGGCTAATATTAATCACATATGTAACAAGAAAGAGAACTCCGCAAAAAAATCAGTACTAAGATGTTTTTCCGAGACAGTGACTTACCAGCTACGGCGGGCGGGCGTAAAGGATCCAGCGAGCTTTTTTGTGTCTTGCGTATCCATCGCGAGAGCTGTAACTGCTATCCTCCTGAGAGAGAGGAGCCGACGAGGGAATGCGCTTCGCAGAACGAACGAACCGAAAAGGGCTCCAAGAGTTGAGGTCCCAGGTCCCGAGTGTGTGGGTCCTTGGTTGTTGGGATCTCAAATCCTGTTAATTTCCTCTGAAAGCCTGTTGTCAACAAGGAAAACGTTTTGGACCTCAAATTCTGAAGAAATGCGCCCTCCCTCTTTTGCAATGTCCATGCCTCAAATTTTCATTCTTGCAAAAAAAGAAGAAGAAAACTAGTAATTGTTAATTTTTCTTTTGCTTACATTCTATTTTGTCTGCCTAGTAAGGTGCCCTCCAAAATACACTACAGATTTTCTTTGATTTCTCTATTAGAAAGCTTTCGACCAGGTGGTGTGCATGCTTTGTTTGTTGTTTCATAAATTTTGACCTAATGGAGCAAAAGTTATTAAATTTAAAAATAAATTTCATCTCTTGAAACTTAGTTTAAAATTTTTTAAAATGATTTTCTCCCAGGAACTCTAAAAATTAAACCCATTATTTCAAATGGAAAGGAATTGGGATGAATGAAATTACAAGAGATTTAAATATATACTTGGACCAACGACAAAAGGGCCCACTAGTGTTGATGCATGTAAGGTATCCTCCAAGTGGAAATTCCTCACTGTGATTTTCAGTAAATCAATTGTTAGCAAACCCAATTTCCTTTTGTGAAGCTCATGTAGGCTAGTAAAGCAAGACTTGCTCTTGTTTCTTACCTTCTTCTAGCCTTTCTTAACAAGAAAGGTTTTTGGTTTAACCTCCAATTGAAATTTACTTACTTATGTGTAGTTCAAAATTGGTTTCCCCCCTAATAACTAGCACAAATGTGACCAACCACTTATATCAAACACATGCATAAACCCCAATTTTCAAAGAAAAATAAAAATAAAATTGCATATTTGGGGGCATGTTCCAAAAGTAAGAATTATGTGCCTAATGCCACCCCCACCTTACCCTCAAACCCTAATTTTTGGTATGATTTCAAAATTGCCCTCAAATTCGAAGGTTTTATGAAAAAATAAGAGAAAAGAAAAAAAAAGCCAAAAGTTGCTTTCAAAATCAAGATAACTGAACAACACTGGTCCAAACAATATTGTCATTTAAATAAGTTTGCGTTCCAAAATTATGAAATGAACCCTTTGTAAATCACTTCACATTAGAATCTAAAAGCTTGAGTTTCTTTTTTTTCACTTGTTCTTTGCATTTGTTCAAATAATGGTGGATTTACAAAATCTAACAAGAGCAAAATCAAGCCCCCAAATTTTTTGGTTTTGGGGTTTTATTAAGGACTAGCTAATCATTAACATCTATCTACCTATTCAGAAGTGTTGTTTGTTTGTTTGTTTTGTTTGATTTGCTTGTTGCATCAAGATCTCCCAAACTGTGACATGTCCCCCACACCATGCTCTTGATGTCATTGGAAAGCCTTTGATGAATAGGGGGTGGTGCACGGAGATGATTTGGTCTTATAGTGCAAGAGGTATTGAATATGGAATAATTTTAAGAAAATAATTTAACTAAATTGAGACTCGATACTTATAGTGCGAGAGTTATTGAATATGGAATAATTTTATGAAAATAATTTAACTAAATTGAAACTCGATGCTTATAGTGCAAGAGTTATCTACTTGTTCATTCGACACTAAATTAGTTCGTAAAATATATGACATGATTTATTTATTTTTTGCTTGTTTTTATGTAGAATTGAATATGGAATAATTTTATGAAATTTTATTAACAAATTTGAAACTCGATACTTTATGAAAATTGGAGCTCACTTGGAATGTCAAGGCCCCCAAACACCTCTCCCCTTCTTTCTCAACTCATCGACCAACCCACCCAAATTGGACACCTACATTGATACCTTAACCTTTTTGAGCGTGAGCTCTTAAAGGTGCATTCACACTTAATGTCAATGACTCTAGTATTAAGTCCCCTAACACCAAGCTAGTCAGTTAGGACCTAAACCTATTTACCATGAAAATTTCATCTTAAGTTAACATTCACTTAATATTAAATAATCATCCATTTAACATTGGATGCCACCTACATTTTCACTTTAACACTGACTTAACATTAGGTGTGAATGCACCTTCGGTGGCCATATTAGGCCCAAAAAATGGGTATATTTACCCTCTTTTGAGGCCTAATATGGCCATGAAAGTTACATTCACTTATAACTGAAATAGTTTTAACTAAAAAGGGTTAGATTTGAACTCAAAGACCCTGATTTAGTCTAAGGATGGGATAATTTCCAATATTTAGAAATAATTTAAATGAAAAAGTAATTTTTCAATAGGTACAATACACTAAGTTCTTAGTGTTTTATTGCTGCCCCAAATTCCCGTGTTCTCCTCTGCTTGTTCCTGCCCGGATTCCGTCTCTTCCCTTCTGCTGCCCGTTTCTTTGCTGGTGGTGGTCTTCGTCTTCTTTGCTTGCATCTCATCTCTCCCTTCCTTCGCTCTCTACTACACACACGCTCGCGCGCTCTTGGCAATAATAGCAAGCTGGGAATGGCGCAAGATTGATGGGTTGTGGGGTTGGAAGCGAACGGTCGGATTAAAAAAATCCCTACTTTTCTTCTTCGACTGTTTCTCAAACCTTCTTCTTCGATCCATTCGTTCGTATGCATTGCACACGCGGCGAGGTCAGCTATGGATGACTACATGCGGGAGATGGGCGAGCTCAAAACCCTCGTCACTAAAACGTTGGAGAAGAAGGGTGTGCTTGCACGAATTCGGGTAACTCTTTTTTTCTTTTTTCTTTTGGTATTTCCACAGCTGTTCACGTCAATGATCCACAGCTTGCTCTCTATCTGTCCGTCTGTCTATCTATATCTCTTTATGTCTCTCTCCCTCTCTCTGGTTGCTTCCTCCATTGCAAAAGACTGTTGTGGGACCATGGAAGTTCTGTTTTTGTTCAGTTTGCCTCTTGATGTGAGTAGCTGCGAAAATGCATTAATTTTTAGCTTGGATGGATGCCAGTGACGCGTGTTGTTGTCTTTTTTTTCTTGTCTGTGGCGCTGGAGAAAATTGGACTGTTATGTGATAATTGGACTGTTAGACTCCTCTAGATACAAGCCCTAGACTCTTCAGCTGTGTCTGAAGAATGGGTCAATTTAGGTTGCACTGTGTAAACAATGCCTCTCTTTGGAGAAGGGACTGACTTCCCAGCAATAGCAGATGGATTAGGGCAACCGTTTTGCATGTTGAGGAGTTGAGTTCCAAGTTATCCTAATTCTATTCCAGGATGCCACCCTAGTTGCAAACCCTCTCAGATGGATCTCTGCAGGAGGAAAAGCCCCATGGTTTACAGGCTTAGGTTTTTGATGGAGCATATGAGGGTAAATGTATGTAGCTCCAATTGGTTCCATCAATGTTTCTTGCATGCTGATTGAACAACTCCTGTTAGGGAGTGGATTGATACACATGATCTTTGCTTGTCTGATTAAGCAATGCAAAAGAAGCTTGACAGTTTGTGGGCAATGTGTGAGTGTACCCAATTTCTCTGCATTACTATACTTTCTATCTCAAAGCTCCTGATATGTTTGTAAGTGCCCAGGCAGAGCTACGGGCAAATGTGTTTCAAGCAATAGAAGAGCAGGATCGGGAAGCAGAGAACAATGGTGCTTCTTCATTTGCCCTATTGGGAAAATGCAGTGAGCGGGCCAAGCAACTCCATGCTTCTCATGCAGGCACTTAAACCTTTCCCTTGCCATTATTCTTGTCTCCCCTCTCACCACTTTGTACTCATTGATGGGGTCATGAACTTTCCATCATTCTGGGATGTTCACCCTTTACTCATTCTGGATCAATCTTAGATGTTCCACTCCGATTGGTGATGATGCTCAGAATAGTCAATGAGCTAGGTGGCAATTGGACAACATAATAATAAAGTTAGACATTGCACAATGCTTGAATACAGAGTGTCCTTATGAAATTATGTATGTTTGGTGGAGGCTGATTTTGCAGGCAAGCTGTTGATGAGTTTAGTATGTGAGTATTTTGAGTGGTGTGAACTGGAGCATACACTAAAAGTTTTCTTGCCGGAGCTCAACCAGGTTGTATTCTTTATTTCATTATTCAAGACACTTACCCCAATTCATCTCCTTTTCAATGTGTCTCTTTCTGAATTCCCACTTACGAGTTCATTAGGTTTTGAGTTGGGAATTGGTAGAATCACCAGTTATTACTGTGGTTTCAGTGACTCTGAGTAGACCCAATTGTATTTGTTGATTCAGTAACCAAAGTAGCAGGTGAACATTGGACTGACAGCAAGGTCATTCATTGCCACTGACATTTACTGTTATGGGAGGTGTGTTGGACAGCCCCGCACATATATGAGGTCTGACCTGGAGGAGCTACTAGGATTGAAAGATGAGGCCAAGCTTGGGGATACTGAGTCACGACCCCTCTTGCTTTCTGTGGTTGAGTCATACTTGAAGGCTGAGGTAAGCAGGCAATGTTGCACCTTGAGACGGTTTTTAAAGCGGCATGTGTCTAGTATTCTCATGCCTTTGCAACATACACATGAAAAGTTTGAAGTCAATAGAACTGAATTCTATGAACAATACATTTACCCTCACGTTTCTTATCACACAAGTTAATGATTTTTGTCACTACCTGATGTGCTCACTAGTTAATGGTTGTCTTTTCTCAGGAAAAGTCAACAGCAACAGCAAACAAGGTGAGGGCAAGCAGTCGTGGAAGAGCAGGTGATGCAGTAGATGGGATTTCAATGTCAAAACTCTCAGGTGAATTTTCCAAGGACAATGAGAAGGGTGGCACAAAGTCATCTCCAAGTCTAGAGGACTTTCCACCTCCTAGACGAGCCAGCGGGCAAGTGTGCTACGTTCCTTGTATCTACAATGTGACTCTGTGGAGCTCTCTGCAAGCTCTTTTCTTGGCAAGTTTGCTCAGTTGTCTTTAGAGGATGTGAAGGACATCAATACCTAGTGCAGACTATAAGCTGGTTTCAGAATCTCCACAGGGTGCATGTCTTTGATTGAGTGTCTGCATATTTACTGAATAGCACACATGACATATGTAATACTGAATAAGGACCTTAGTACAGGTATAGGTTTGTCGGCTGAGCAAACATCTGGCAACTGTCATTTCTAGGCTTCACCTTTTGTTCTGCTTGCTTTTATATTTGACTGTAGTCAACTCACACCTTATCTTCAGCTGAAATATTTTAAACAAGATTGGTGGCTCTCACCTAAAGTATGGCAATTGGATTGTCATGTGCAGCAGCCTTCCTGCTTACAGTGGGCTACCACGTGCCAGTAGCACTGCTCCTGGAAGGACTAGCATGGGGTCTGGCATTGATGGCCACAGTGGCTACAATGTACCCATGTCTGGTGAGTTCCCGTCTCATCTCTCTATCTAATGTACATCTGTTGTAGATGAGCATTTAAATCTAATTTTTTTTTGTTTCACTCACAAAACAGCTGGATCTGCAGTGGAAGTCAGTGGGCCCCACACAAGGGGTTCCAGAGATAATAATAGCAGGGGTAGCAGCACACAGACCAAATGGAAAGAGTACTCTAGGAGAGAGGAAGATGAAGTTAAGAGTGGGAGCAATGGCAGCAAGAAGGAGGAGAATGCTTGGAGAGAGGGAGAATATAATGATCCTTATGTGGATTCACTGAGGGTCGGTCAATCATTGTCAGACAAAGGAGGGCCTATCAGTATTATGAGGCCTGCCAGCCAGCCCACCAGGTAATCTACTTAACTGATATTTTTTTCTAGAACACCAGCCAGATCCATGTTTTGTGGCCATAGAAGTTCTGGTGTAGTTTGTGTGTGAATGTAGGTCAAGGATAGGCTGTGGGGGTAGGGCTGTAGTTGTTTGAATACATTTGATTCACTTTGTGAGGGGTTTCTCCAATCAGATGGGGTTTGTCTTGGAAAGTAAAAGGAGCTTCATACAAGTTTTTGAATGGGTTACTTTGTATCATAGGGGGGTCTTGGAATTTGATACGATTCTTTCAATTGAGATCTAGGTTGGTGGGTCCATGTTGTATCTCATGATATTTTATTTGATTGAAAATGTGATCTCTATGGCTTTTTTTTGTTTTGCAGTCAGTCTAGAAAAGGCCTATCCATGGATGACATGGGCAATACCTTGGGAAACCTTCGTCTAGGTATGTTGGTTATGGCTTTGTTTTCCTCCCAACTCACTTTGCATGGCCTCAAGGACAAATAATGCTTGTTTCTCTCTCAGTGTGGTTTTGTTAGGGGTCAGCTCTTGGCAAAAGTTTTCTTTGTTTACCTTTAACTGTAGGTGTGATGCATTGTATTATGCACTCATGTTTTGTATTCATAGGAGGGAAGCATTAACAATTTGACAGCATGGTCCTGGAATTGGCAGAGGATGACAGTGCTTCTGACCGAGGTAGTCGCCATAGCAGCATGTCAAGGGAAAATGTTGGTGGTCAAAGCAGGCAGCCAGCTTCTGCCTCAACAGGGACAAATGCCCCTATTTATCGGTTGATTGCTTGCTCCCTGCTCATGTCCCACCAGTTGCTAAGCTACTATGGTGTCTGCTAATAGAGGATGACAGACCTAGTTTGAGACATAGTAAAAGGAGCAACAAGAGTAAAAGAGAACAGATCTGGATTGAATGTAGTGTTGCTGATATCTGACAAACACACTACACAAACCACTCTGGGAGTACAGTCATCACCATCAATATTGCTGTGTATGGTTCTTTCTCATAAAGCAAGCTGTGTCCAGGAATATGTGTGGAGTTTCCAGTAAACGTAACTTACATGGTGTATCAAATGCTTGTTTGCAGTAAGAAGAACTCATCAGCATACTTTTACAGTGACAGTGACGATGACAATTCACTTGAGTATGTGCCCCTATAACTGCCTGTATCTTGTTTGTAAGCAGTTTGTGTTCTTGTCTTTTAACCTGTGTTGTGAGGACCTGGTTGATGAGATGTGGGAAGATCCCAGCTGATATGGTCATTTTCATTGATTGAGTGGACTCTACCCATAAACTACCAGAAACAATAATATCAATGTTACTGGAATCTCCAAGATGTGGCCCAGTTCCATAGGAGGGTTGCACTTAATGTCTGAACCCTGGAATGAGTATGCCATAGGATCTCAAGAGGTAGACAAGCTGCTTAAGGGTTATTGGGAGCATTGGTGGATTACTGTAAAAAAGGAACATTATCCTTGGTAGTCCAGCCATGATGCAATACATGATGGTGGCCTTCAGTTTTTGCATTCTGTACCCTTCCAGTGCAAGATCTGATTGAGAGATTTGCCACTGGAAACAACAGGGGTGCAGAAGAAGACTTGGAGGGAGATGCTGACGAACTCAATAGACGGAGCCCTCACTTTTCAGCAGTTAAGGTCTGCAAAGCACTTTCTTTCTGTTGATGAGAAATTTGTTTGATACTACTGATACTACTGCTGGTGCATTAGTCCAATGCCCATCATTGTATGCAGCTCCTGTACTTCCCACTTGGCTGTTCTTTCAAACCCTAATGTAAATGCAGAAGATCAAATTGTCCTGTAACATGTACACAATTATTTTGTTATTGTTATTTTGGAGTTTTGTCTGCAATATAGATATGTAATTGGGTACTCAGGTTGACTTGTGTCTTTCTGAATAAAAATCTGCAGTGACCTTTGCGGCTCCATCAAAACTCAGACTCAAGCTGTGAGCAGGGTAATGTGCTCCTGCCAGGATGGGACAGATTTCTATGGAACAGGCTTGGGTGCGGATTGAGGACCTTGATGAGCATCAGAAATTGCATATTTTTTCAGACTTTTGCCTGCTCACAAGTGATTGATGTGTGGCAGCTGATTTTCAGTCATCCACCATTCGCATCATCTAACAAGATTTTTCATTGGGTGAGATCATAAATTCTTGAGTCTTCATTGAACATCAACCTAAGAAATATGTTTCATCTCATGTCAGGAATGTGTCACATTTGGAACTTGGATTTTAATACATTTTGTTTTGGTCTGATTTTGTTTTGTTGTGAATGATGATGTGGTAATTTTTGTTGTGCGTGTTAGCTCTGAGCATCTTTGTGTTATGTTAAATTCACTTTTTCAGGGTGAGTTGCAGACCCATTTTTTGCAAATTCAGGTGGAATATGTAACTGGTGGGAACTGACCTAACCTGCACAATATACTGTCTTTATCTTTTCTGCAACAGATCCACTGATGAAGTCAGTGGGGATGTTATGGTAGATGGTCAATGTCATACATGTTGCTTTTGAGGGTCCGGGTCCCTTAACAACAATGTGCATTCAACTTGCTGCTGCTGTCATTCAAACTGATCTCTGTATTGTGGTTTGGTTTTTCCTCTTTAATCAAGGTGCAGTCTCCCTCTTTTTCATGCTTGTTGATGGTTGCTGGTTTCCGGTCAGACCTGAAATATCCAATACCTTATTATAGGGTTAGCTCTCTCAATTCTTTTCAGGTTGAATAGGATTGTAAGTATGGAGAAATGCATTCACACATTCTTACTTAATCTTCAACTAGTATACCCTGTGCCATTGGCCCAAGTGGAACTGGTTGTCCAACTAGTTTTTCCTTCCAAAACCATTTTTTGTAATTTAATTGAATTTCCAATGACAAAAACTACATAAAATTCAATATCTCCTGGACCGGAGGGCTAAAAGTATCAAATCACCTTCATTGAATCCCAGTCATTCAGAGCTTTCCAACAATATCAAGAGTGTACCCAAATTCCTGTACAATTTTTAGTGTTGATTCAATGAATTTTCATTCAATAACTTCTCAACCAGGTTGAAACATTGTGAAACCAACTGGGTGCACCCCTACTCATCAATGGCTTTCCAATAGTACCAAGAGTGTGTGAAGAGGCACCATGGTTTGGAAAATGAAATAAACAAAGAAACTACCTTCAGAGATATATATGCACAATGCAGGCAACTAGAAAACAAACAAGACACAACAATCTATCTATGAAGGAAGGTAGTTTGTTTTGTTTTGTTTTGTGTTGTCATTATGAGATCCACTGAACCAGGATGCTTCAGAAGATCATGTTCTTGGTGTCTTTGGAAAGCTCTTGATGAGAAGGGGTGCATGGGCTTGGTTCCATGACGCTTGGACTTGTGGTGCAAAAGTTCTTGAATATTGAATGATTTCTTCACTGAAAATTAAATTAAATCATAGCTGAAAATTTCGGAGGAATTGGAATGTGGCTTTGGTGTTGTTGGAAAGATCTTGATGAGCGGGATTTAATGGAATTTATTTTTCAGGATTTGGATTCAGAACATGGGAGACATTTAATTCAAAGTGATTTCTGCTGCTGAAAACTCCAATAAATTCCAAAAAACCAGGTTTTGGAAGGAAAAATCAGTTGAGATCATAGTAACACTTGAAGGCTTACCATTCGATTCAAGCATGGTTTCCTTTCATATTTCACTGTTCAAAAAATAGATCCATACAGCGCAAAACAATCTTCACATGTTGAGTTTCCCTATTTTGCAATGGGTTCACACTTGGGCCAACGGCACAGGCCACACTAGTAGTAACAATAGGAGGAAATGCATATATCACTGTTGCACAAGCACAAAACCATGAGTACTAGAACCTTCTAATCCATGACTTTGGAAAAGCTTTTTTAATGCTCTACAAGCTGCTAGTCCATAACTTGAGACAAGATTTTTAAAATGCTCTAAGAACTATCTAATCCACAACTTGAGAAGCCTTTTTTAAAATGCTCAAAAACCTGCTAACCCATGACTTAAGAAACCTATAAAAAAATGCCATTAAAGCTCCTAATGCATGACTTGAGAAAACCTATAAAAAATGCTCTAAAAACAACTAACAAATCCATGACTGGAGAAAACCTTCTAAAAATGCTCTGAAAAGTACTAATTACTCAATACTGGAGAAACCTTAAAAATTGCTTTGTGGGAAACTAGCAAAAAAGTCCGACAAAAGTTGCAAAAGCAAATCTCATGTCAGGTTGACACAAGGGAAGTCAACTCTGCCACAAAACAAACAAGGGGTGTGTCACACGGTCACCTTGCCATTTACATTGAAAATTATCTTTAAGGCAAAAGAAGAATTATGGAAACTCAAATATTTCACCTTGCAAAAATATTATTATCAAAAAATCCTCTTAAAGAAACCAAAAACCTTCAAGATATTATGACTATATAACTAATCTCAAGTTTAAGCCAAAATATCATCTTCAAAAAATCCTCATATAAAAATAGACCTATTATTATTACCTAGGGGCCGAAATCCCTTAGGCTACTATACTCTATATTGAATCTAAACACAATATCCTTGCCTTGGTAGGTAAGGCCAACAAACAAAAGAAACATGTTGCAAGAAAGAAAAAAAACACCAAACAAGAAAGAAAGAAGAAAGAAAGAAAAATCTGATGCAACATGTGAGCTTTGCATTCAAGCTTTTTTTGCAAATGTGAACAAGTTGTGAACAAGTTCAAATTGCAAAGTTGGAAGAACTTTCTTGTGCATGATCATGAGATCGTATTTTGCCATAAAATTTTCCAGAACTGCAAATTTAAACAACTTGCTTGAAAATTTAGGACAAGAAAGTTGCCATGGTACAAAATAGTGTTGTCGTCGTCGTCGTCTTCGTAAATGGCCGAAACTAAACCCCGGCGAGCTGTTTACGAGACTTCTTTTTTTTTTGGGTCTATAACCAAAACCAAAACCAAAAACTCTTGCTATTTTTTCTTCTTTTAATGTATACAAAGGTGATAGATCTGTTTGTATTTCGACTGTAAATTTTATACTAGAAGAGTTGAGAGTAGGTACTGAGGTTTGATCAGGACTAAGTGGTGTAAATCCAGAAAATGCACGAGAAACTGGAGGTGATTACGAGTCCGGAGTTGTTCTCTGTCGTGGGCTTAATCGAAGGCGCTAGACCTCCCATCGTCGATGTCATCAGAACGTACGTGTAGGGACCCACAAGCGCTCTGCAATGAGAAAAACACAGACCCAAATACGTAACTTTTTAATAATAAAAAAAAACGAAGTTCAGAAAAGATGGTTGGAGGAAGCATTCAGTTTACAGGATAGAAGAAATTCTTTGGTTAAATTTCGCCAGTAACAGAAAAAAAACACAAGGTCAACCGTCACACAGAAGCAATCTTGAGAGAGAGAGAGAGAGAGAGAGAGCTTACGATCCACTGGTGCTGGTTACTTTGATCAATTGCCAACCAAGGCTATCCTTGGAAACCTCAACCGGAGCGGTGGAAGCTCGACCGGTGATGGAGAACCCGTTGGGATTGAACAATACCCAGTTCAGTCGGCCGCCAAGCTTGTCAGGTTTGGCCAAGACGGAGAATTGCCCAACGACAGGACCGCCGGGTACGGTGTACAGCTTTGCAGAAATACCCTCAGGCGTCCAAGTCTTACCCGTCCACTTATAGCGCAGAGCGCCCTGAGCGTAGAAGCTTTCCAAGGGTTGCTGGTTTTTCAGTGGCGCGCTCATGGACTGAGGCAACAACGCAGCAGGTGGAAGACTATCTTGTGTGTAGAATCCGAAATCGGCTGTAAAGGGTATCTCCACCACCTCGTCTTCTTTGCACAAGGACTGAGGAGGTGCATTCCCCCCCGTCCCATTGAGAATCGCAATGTAAGAAATCAGCGAAGTTGCTCCCAAATTTCCGTGTTGGGTAGCCACATATATGAAAGAAGTCGCACCCTTCGTCGCCACAGTTTCGATCACCATGCCTGCAACAAAGGAAAGATCAAGAGAGAGAGAGATCAGTCGAGAAACTCATGAGAGCAACTAAGGGCCTCTTTCCATTAGGCTGCTGTGATCACACAGCTCTCTAATGAAAAGTGATCACTGTCCCCTGTAGCAAGAAACAAGGCCCTATGTCAGTGGCTTTCCATTAGGCTGCTGTGATCACAGTTTGACTCACGGCTCTAGCAGCTACTGCAATTGGTCAATGCTTGACCGATAGAGTTGTGAGATGACTGTGAACACAGCCAATTGAAAAAACAGAATGGAAAGCTTCTGTGATCGCAGCAGCCTACTGGAAAGATGTCGTAAGATCTAGCTGCCTTTGCTGCAGCACTGCAACTATTAACACGCTGACCTCATGTCGCAGCTGGAGAACAGAGTTGCTCAGGATCAGCCTCTTACCAGTCACTGTGCTATATTGGTACCCTGATTCCGCACTATCACCATCATCGTTCAGAAGCTCCCACCATCCTGATCTCGTTTTCTTCGCAGGAGTGAGAGTTTCCCTGTATACGCCCACGTAATTGGAATGCGTCCGTGCATCCACCATCTGACTCTCTCCTCCCTGGTATGCCCACTTTCCCTCCAAACACTTGTACACCTTGTGCCCATTCCGCGTCTTGCACGTCATGGACAACCTGCAATCGATCGAGCAATGAACAACAACAACAGGAGCACAATTAGATAAGTGCCACCAACACAACCCACAAATAAATCAGCATGCATGATTCCCCGCATACCCAGAACACCGCGAATTGTTGGCAATGCTGGGAGGGGGGGGGAAGAAAAGCTGGGAGTGCAGGTGAATTAGAGAACTAACGCACGTGTTCCCGATAGGAGGTCCCTGCAGAAATTGAGAAGAGACACCGCCAGCAGCAGCAGCTCCGAGGCAATGTAGTAAACATTGCAGAAGCAACACAGCTACGAAGCTCAGCGACCACATCGTCGAAAGCATTGCCCTCAGGAAAGAAGAAGGAGAAAGAAGAAATTGAAGAAGAAGAGAATTGCAGATGAATCCTTTGTGTTTCTGTGGATGGCGATTGTTAGAAAATTTCGCGGAGTCCTAACGGTGCGCGCTTGATGAAGGAGGAGACAGCAGCACTCGGATAATAAGAAGAAGTCTGGCGAGAGGGGGATAAAGCAACTAAATCAGAGCACGAGAAGAAGAATAACACACTTCACGGCGAGCGTGGTGGCAGTGGTGGGCAGCGATCAAGAGCACAAAGGGGAGCTAGATTTGCGGGAAAAGAAGAAGTTCAGCAGGAGGTATAACTCCACGCCAATTTCGTCAAGAACAGAACTTTCCTCCATATTTAGATTCCCGACGGCCTTTATTCGGAATCGTGAACAAGCAGGCAGCAGCGGTATGAGGCGTGGTAAATTAGCGGAGCCCACCAGCGCCAGCGCGCGACAAGCGAAGGGCCGATTTGCGACCACACCCGCCACGTTCGCGAGACGAGGAGGACTTTGGACGCGAGTGAGGCAGTGCACACGTCTCGATGCACACGTCTCCGTCGGTCGTGCGTCGAGGAGGACGAAGCAGAAGAGCCTTCACTGATGAATCCAGAACTAACTGCGCAGTTCCACTGCGACGAAAATCGGAGCTTTTTGTATTCAGAAGGAACTGCACAGTTCATGGACTACCAATCTTCAAGAGCCTTTGTTTTATCCTGAACTAACTGCGCAGTTCGTAACCAGGGGGCTAGTCATTGCCGTGAAATTATTTAAATAGTTAATTTATAAAAACTACAGAGCTCGAGAGTACTAGCCTACAGGCCCTAGGGGCCACTTTTCCACCGTTCCGTTGACAGTGGGCCGCCATTGATAACTCTCAAGAACAGCTGCGTACCTCTAATGTCGGTCGTCATTAAGAGCTTTGCCCTAATCTGACAATGGCCTCGAATTCTGGGCCTCAGACGTAAAGCAAGGACTCACACTTTGTATTGTAAGTCAAAATTCAAACTTTTAATTATAAGTACACACTATGGAATGGGATCAGGTCTTTTTCTCTTTTTTTTTCCCAATTTTTTCCAATGTAGCTGAAGTGGTACCAGATCATCCATAAAATGATTTAGCCAGATTTGGCTATAGACTAGATATGAAGGTAGGAAAGAAAGAAAGAAAGTAAGAAAGAAAAAACAGAATCCTTCTATATTCTTGGCTACCTAATGGAACTTATCATAAAAATCTGGTGATCTGGGAATTTTATTTTCAAAATCTGGCGAATTGGGTCTTTTTTTTTTCCCATAAAAAAATCCTTGGTGTCGGTCTAAATCGTATTTTTCAGATTGAAATTTGACTAAATTTTGCCCTCCAAAAAGAAACACTGAATGGGATCCCTCCAGTGGTGAGGGATTGTTCTTGCAGGCAGGGTTTCTTTTAAGGATATTGTGGTGTAATCAGAGTGGCGATCATCCAGAAAGTAATTTAGCCAAATTTGGCTACATTCTAGATATGAAAGTAGAAGGAAAAAAAAAACCTGAATCTTTCTATGTTATTGGCTACCTAATAGAACTTTAAATAAACATCTGGCAATTTGGATTTATTTTTCTTCAGAATCTGGCGAGTTTGGGCAATTTTTCTCAATGAAAAATCCTTTGCATAGGTCAAAAGTGCCAAGACTATGTTTGGTAACTAAGCAGCTCAAAGCCAGTTACCCAAACATAAACTGGCGAAATGTTTGGTAACTAAGAAGCTTGAGTCAGTTACCAAGCATAACCTTGCAACAGGAGGCCAATTGTTGGGTCCAGGTCCAGTCCAGGTCCAGTCCAGTCCAATTTTTTCTCAAAATTTAGAACTGGCAGTCTAGGCCAATTGTTGCAAATCATGACCAACTTAGCAAAACAGTCAAACCCAAAGTGATAATGTTTTAAGATTCTTGAAACAAACACACTCTGTTGGAAAATGAATATGTCTCAAGAACTTCCATCATGGAATCGTGCTCCTTGCACACTATTACAAAGTCAACTTCATATCATCTTTAGAGCTTACACATTCAATATGAACATCGCTCGAATTTCAATATACCTTCTTCATTGGTTGGACGTCTGTTGAGATTAGTGGTTAAATTAGTGAAAATGTGAGAATTGATGAATAGATAATAGCTATCATCAACTTGAAAGCATTCATGAAAAGATGGATGTACACATTTTTACTATATTCTCCTAATTGCTAATCTTTGTTCCAACATCGTTTATGAGTCACTTTAAGAACTTTTGTCTAGGATCCAACATTAGTAGTGATTAGGCTGAAAGAAAGAATTGCATTTACATCACATTGAAGTACACACAAATGACAAGAAATGTTACAATGTTGTTATCACTTGAAAAGCCAATTTTGCACATAGATGATGGTGCAACTTCTGGATCAAATTCACCATATACCACATATGTGATATGCTCAATGTGACATGTTTGCATGTGTCTGAAGTCTTGTAATTGATAGTCAGAGCTACCTTCGTGCTTAAAAAGGTTTTGTATTTTAAAAAGAACCTTCATAAGTCTAGATCCCCTTATAGACTACACAGCCACATAGAGATCAAACAATCTTAAATGCATTAGAAGAACCAAAAGTGGACAATTCATTAGAATTGAAAGCTCTGGACCAAGCTACCCTATGATCTTGGCCCCTAGTAGAGAATTACATCTAAGTTTAAGGTGGGCACTGGGCAATACAATTGTCAACACGCACTTCCAGTGTGTGAAGTCAAGGAAGGGAGAAATTGATTGCACATTAACCTAAGTACCTGACATTGCCCACATAACCAAAAGTAGCATGTTTTGGACCTTGTACTTAAAAACCCCAATCATTTCAGCACCTTAGGGTGCTAAGTCAAGAAGTCATTGTGTGGAGAACCCTCTCTTCACATGTGAGCATTTCATATTGTATTTGGTGAAAGATTAATAGTAAGTCATAGATAATTCACAAAATCATCACTATAACGTGTGGCCACTGTGCAGCAAAGTGAAGCCCCTAATTGTATTGAAATTTTAGTTTTCATTTTGAAAGTCAGGCCGAGTTCCAGTCTGGTTCATACTAACTTGGACCATATTTCAGAACTAGCGTTTAAACAGAAATCAACGCTTATGGTTCCACACCGACATAGAACCAAAATCCCAATTTTGGGTCCAATTCTTGAAGAAAGTAAAATTAGGTTGTGACTCTTGTTTCAGTTCTAAAAATCAGTTCACTTCTTACTAATCAAAATCAGAATTGGCAATTCTTAACTACCGAAATGCATACCCTACCTCGCTACATATGGGACTTATCAAAAGCCAACATCAAAACAGGAATCTATTGACTGGGTTCTCTATTTGAAGCAGGCTCAGGTCGAAGTTCTAGGTTAGGTCCTAGGGTATCTAGATGGGAGGTTCAATATTTTGGAACTGAACCAGGCACCCAGCCTTTTTCAAAATTGATTTAGAACCTGAACTGGGGTGCTAATTTTCCATTATTAGATAACTTTAGGTTCTATAGATAGTTTTAAAATAAAATAAAAGCAAAAGTTTAACTTTAATTTCTAATGCAAGTAGGTAGTTTTAATTGGTTGCACATCATCTTTATCTAAACCCTAAACCCACATGTATCTATGTATGTAGTATTCACCAAGGGCTTTACCCATTTCCCTAGATACGTAGTAATGACTACCTAGATACATAGTCATTAGTGATTACCAATGTATCTAGGTATTACCTACATACTTACCTATAATGCTTGCCAAGTTTCGTATACAATTACCCCTTGGTAATGTGAGATGGAAGTAGGATGGTTTAGAAGGTAGGAAGTTTGGTTTAGCAGTTTTGACAACTGAATCACAATAGGTTTCCAATGGGAGGTTTCCAATGGGATGATGCAGTGGTCACCGGTGGGTTGTTGGGTCACATAAAATAGGTCTGAAATTGACTAATATTTGGCTGCCATTTTTCCAGGCAAGTCTTGAGCATTTGCACTGGAGAATTGGGAACCCAAATCAGACATTTGACTAAAAAGAAACAACTGATGACAAAGGCAGCTAGTCAGTCACATTCAACCCTTGGAGAAAGACAGCCGAGCCCCAGTTTTGTTGTTTTCAGCCATTCTATTGACAGCAGCAGCTAACACAATATAATAACAAATTTGAGACAAAACCCAATATTGTTGATTTCATGCCAACTTCTAACAAAAGGATTCGACAAAAGCCAGCGGATTTCGTGCACACACCTTCTGAGACAAGAATTTGACAAAAAGGTGTATCAGCAGCTGCGATGATTTCATGCAAAATCCAACTTCTATTGGGTTATTGACTTTTGGTTTGTTCTCATCTTTTGTTATAACAACAACAATGGTTCTGCAACACTGTAATTGACTTCTACAATCAAGGTATGTACAGTATGTAGGGCCCCATATGTGCAGGTATGTAGGTGCTACAACAATTTCTTTATTTGTGACCATAATTGATGATTGATTAGCACTGTTTTTCATCACACTTGGCTACAGTGGCTCCCACCCGACTGGTGACTCCATAGACACTTGAAAATTTGTCAACTGTGGGCTGTTTTTGGAAGCAATAGTACTATTACTACTACCTATGGATATGATAGCAGACTTTCCATGTGTAGATCTTGTGCGAATGTCAGCGGCTTATTGTCTGCTTTTAGATATTGTTGTCATCCTCTTCTATGGATTATTTCAAGTCCTCTTTACATGATCCACCTGGGTGATTAGCATTTAGATTTCCTTTCATTTCATAGTGTGAAATTCAACCGACGTTGTTATATGGCACCTTTCTTTTTTCTTTTTTTTTTTTCGAGTGGTGCCTTTTTTTTTTTGCTTCCTTGAGGTGGGAAGGTTGGGTATAGGGAGACTAGGATTTGGTTATGAAAGTTTTCCTTTTTGGTGATTGGGAGGAGCTTTAAATGGAACATTTATTACACACATATGTTTTAACTATTACTTTACATTTAGTCCCGCCTTGCAAATGGTGTCTGTCCCCAAAACGTTTCATCTCTCTCTTTGCACTTGTAGCCCCATCATTTTCATTGGAGTTTAGCCTTAAGCAAGCTAATAAGTATGTTCATGTTGCAAAGGCCCTTGCTCCCTTTACGTCAACTTTGACCTCTTTAAAGACCATTATTACTTTGTAGGCTTATCATCTTGTAGATTCATCTTTGTCTTGTTTAGATTCTTTGATGGAGTTCCACTAGAAGCATAGTTAGATTTTTCTTTAGACATGTTCAAATCAGCTTTCATCCATTTAGTTCACCTTTCAGTTGGAGGGCCTTTAGCCATGGTTTTTGAACACCTTTGAGATATATTTGATCCAAAAAACTCAGCTAACAACTTTTCCTAATTATTACTAATGTGTTTTTATGTTGCTGTAGGGCATATCCCTGAAACTATAGCTAAGGCCTTTGGTGCTACTAGGCTATTAGCTTTGGTCAAGCCTTCTAATGACATTCAACCAATTGTAATAAGCGAGGTTCTTTATCAATTGGTAAGTAGGAACCTTTACTTCTAGTTTCGTGATGCATTTGTCATTCATTTATGCCCCCACTAGTTTGGGGTCGCAATTAAGAGAGGTTGTGAAGCAGTAATGCATGGGATTTGGACATATTTAAATGTTCACCTTGATTGGATGGTGTTACAAGTAGACATTGTAAATGTTTTCAACATTGTTTTTTGTAGGGCTACATTCTAGATGTTGAATGGTGTAGGTGGGCAATTGTCCTGGCTCATACCTTTCGTCTATTCTTTTTATGCTCTTTAGTTCTCGCTTTTCATTAGTCACCATTCCCTTCATGGCAAGTTGTCTATTATTTAGTCTTCCATTCATACCTGTAAATGGGATCTTTTGGGTGGTTTTCTTTTTTCCCTTAACTCATTTTCGTGCATTTCGTAGTTTGACTACTCATTTCCCATCTTATTTGTTCCCTTCCATAATAGATGACACCCACATCATTGGGCTTGTTTTAGTTGTTTCTTAGTTTTTCCATCATTTTTCTTCCCAGTTAGATTTGGTAGGCCTTCTGATTTAGCCCTACAATGTGTTGTTTGGTTTCTTTTGGGGTTGCCTTCAAGGTTCTCACCTCCATTAGGTTTCTGTACCCATGCTAGGGGCATTAAGGTTTTGGGTGTTTGTTTGGGATCCCTTTCTTTCGTTTTTTCTTTTTTCTAAAAGGTTTTGGACAATGATGTTTAGCACATTGATGCCTTGCTTAGGTTGGGGATGTGCAAGTGGCATTTGGTTTTCTCATTCATTGTTTTGCATAGAAGTTTTATTATTTTCTTTGTTTTTTCCCCCCACTCTTAGATTTTTAATGTCAACTAGCCCCCTTTTATTCAACCTTTATTTGCATATTTGGGAAATTTTTAAGGATAGGTTTTTTAGAATGTCCAAAAGTTCCCCTAGTTCATCAACAAGCCTTTCTATTCATCTTTAGAGGTGGGGTAGGTTTTGTTTTACAGAGGTTATCGCTTCGACAATGTACTTGGGGATTTTTGTAGGATAATCGTTCGTTTTTGTTGGGGGTTACAGGGGCTAATAGTTTAGGTCCACTTCCATTCCAAGCTCACTTTAGGTGGGTTCATGACCTTTTACTTCTAGCTGCTAACTTCCATCCCACCTTTTGAGTAGTTATCAAAAAGAAGAACAAATCATATTTAAGAGAACATTTCAAAGAATGTGCATGTTCATTTTTTAGCATCATCTAAAAATTGTTTTTTGATTATCACCACGTTGATTTGAGATCTTGTGTAGGCCTAACTTTGAGTGCTTGGTTTTTTACCTGCCCAATCATCCCATATTTTATGATGACCTTTGACATTTTCTCCTCAGCATTATGGATTAAATTGGGCTTCCCCCATTCCATAGCTTGTCATGCTTCTAATAGGGATACACCTATTTTGTTGTGCTCATGGGAAAAAATGCACAGCCACACATGATGTAGTTCGAGATTTTTTTGCTTTCATTGATAGGGATGCTAGATCCCATGTTTTGTGTGAGCAAACACATGTCCAGATCTGTGACGATCGTGACAACATGGTATCCTGCAACTCTGCGCAGCTGGGGAAAGCCAAGAAGGTGCTCACAAAAGCTGCCCCTGGTCGAGGACCAAAGCGGGCTCCATGGGTTGACTAGCTGTATCCTTTCATTGTCGACGAATTTGACCGCTATCGCAAAATGGGCATGAAGTTCAGTCCGAAGCTACTGGTTTGCCTTGCGAAGGACATCCTGGTAGAGATGAATCATCCTGATTTCCCTCCCAACCTACAGCACAAGGGCACCGCTATCATTGATCGCATCGATATAAAATGGATTCAACGTTTTCAGACGATCAACAATATCGTCGGTCGAGCTCAAATTGGCAAGTTGATGTTGAGCCCTACTCGTCAACAGCATATTGACAAGCAAATCGCATTCCATCTCGGATAGCTTGCGAGAGAATTTTGCCCTAGTACGCTTGATGAGAACCTGGTTGAGAACATCGATGAAACGCATTGCAAGGTCAACTTGGACAACGGCAAGACACTGGGATTTCGCGGTGACAATGATGTCAAGTACGCAGATGTACTATCCAGCGGCATGGGAATGACGCTGATGATTCGGCTAACGGGCGGGCCACATGCAAGAATCTGTAATCCATGTGTCATTTTCCAGAACGCCAGCGAAAGCTATCCTATTCGCGGAGTACCCGATCATGTCCCTGGAGTCTGTTACAGGACGGCCAAGAAGGGTTTCATCGCGCAGAAGCTGTGGGTGCAATACCTCCAAAAACCACGTGCTCACTACCGCGGACATGCAGCCGATCGGTCCAAGCAGAGAGTGATATTTGTGGACAACTTCAACGGCCATCACGATGACGGTAATGGGAACATGCACGCAGCGTTGGAGTCAAGCAATGCCACTCTTCGTTACTTGGTGGCTGCCGCGACCGACAAGGTTCAGCCGTGCGATTCGTTCGTGATCTCGAAGATCAAGGTGCCTGGATGGAGATCTGGGACGACTATAAGTTCAAAGCCATCAAGGATGGCCTCTGGCGTGAAGGATTTGGTGCGCTGCAAAATCCTGGAAAACCGTTTTTTTTGCGCATGGCTGCCGAAGCAGTTCGTCGGGTAAACGAGTAGCACGATCAAACCGGCCTAACTTACGCCCGTAAGGCGATGATTCGCTGCGAGCTGTCCCTCGACCTCACAGGAGAATGGCATGAAAAACAACTCAATCGCGATCTTCAAATCATCATTGAAAAACATCATCAACATTTCAAAGGTGTTGCTGTACTGAATCTAGATCCGCATGACGACGACGCCCCGTTGCGCGATTAAACCTCAGTAGACTGCCTCCGCCGCGTTTTGCGTGATCAAGCGCTTCATCCTCCGTAACATCACAACAATAAATATTAATGTAAAACTGTAGTTTTGTAGCCGCGTGGCAAGCCACTCCATTTGCAATTACATCATTTGGCAACCAAATACAGTTTTTTCTTATTAACATTAATTAGGTATCGATTTAAATAATTTTATTAACATTATTTAGATTACGCCTGTACTAATGTTAACCCGCTATTAAGGTTATTAACATTAATAACGGAAAGCGATGTGTAAAAACATTGTTCACAAATAATGTGAGTAACATTAATTGCAGAAACCGGTGTAGTCCTTTTTTAAAGTAATTATGTTGGCTCATTGTATCTTGTTTGCACCTTAGTATAACCTAGGGCTAAATTAAGTTGACCTAGATTACCGAAGGTTAAATCTAATTAAACTTAAAAAAATAAACTTTAAGATAAACCTATGTTAATGATGGTTCAACCTTTGCTAAACCTAACTAAGGTTAAATTGAAGGTAACCAATTAACAATGGTTAAACCTAACTTACCCGAGGCAAAATCGAAGGTAAGCAAGGTTAAACTGAACTTAATAATGGTTAAACCTTAGCTAAATTTAGGTTACCCAAGGTTAAACCAAAAGTAATCAAGGTTAAACTAATGTGAACTTCAGTTAAACCTTGGGTAACCCTTGGATAAACCTTATGTAATTAAAATTTGGCTAAACCTTAGTTAAACCTTGGTTAAATGAAAGTTTGATTAAACTTTACTTTAATCTTGGTTATGTCATGGTTAAATTAAAATTTGAATAAACCTTGTGTAAACCTAGGGTAACCAAGGTTAAACCTAGTTAGGTTGAACTTAGGTTAACTAAAATTAATGTAGGTTGATTTTAATTAAATTTAAGTTAGCCAATATTAAACCTTAGGTTAATCATAGGTTTACTTATGCCCATTTAAATTAACCTATGTTGACCTACTTTAACATAAAGTAACCTAGGTTGACCTAGGCCTAAATTATGACACATATCATGTCTTTGAAAATGATTACAAATCATGTATTCATAACATCTTTTGCATTATTATAATCATATAAATGACTATGACTAATGTCCACATTTGATTACACAACTAAGTTTGGACTTCAATCACAAGTTATCCTATTCTTAAAAACCATTTTTTAGCATTGTGTATATTGCCTTAACATTCCACATAGTAGAACATTTAATTTCTTTTGTTGTCAATATAAATTTGTAAAACTAAAGATTGTTTGAAAAAACTTTTCCTAGTCCAATAACTAGTTGCTTTCTAAAACACATTTTAAAATCACCCATAAATGAATAAACAGAGGAGGTAAAAAAAATGTTATTATGGTGAAGAAAATGAAAAGATAGTGATATGCTTAGAATCAAGTGTGCACGAATTTTTCAACCCTTGCCACATAACTTTTAAAATTCAATAGCATAAGGTACCTATTTTTGAAGAGCCTAATGTACATGCTTTCAAATGTTCATTTGACATATTTTTGGGAGTTTATATTATTTTAAAGTCATTACATGTGTTTTCTATCCCATGTCATTGTCATTGTATTCTTGGGTGAAATAACAATTTGTGATATTTGCTTAATGTATTAAAGTTTGACAAACCTATAGTATGTCTATTTCTTTGTCTTGCAATTAGCTCTTTCTTATGTATATGTTTAAAGGAAGCTTCTTATCGTATATTTTGTTTATACGGTATTGATTATTATTAGTAATGACATAAATAAACACAAGCAAAAAGGATCCAAATTCTTGTATTTTGTGTTTAATGTTATTTTAAGCATAATGTTTTTGAAGTCATCTTTTGATGTGATAACTGTGAACTATTTTGTTTTTTTTTTTTTGTAAAAAAAAAAATCTTAAGATCTCATGTTCTAATGATAAAAAAAATTTAATATTATTTTTAATTTTTAATTGATGGGAAATATAGACAATAAGATCAGATCATTTATCTAAAACAAAACACAAAGAAAACATGTCTAGACAAGCTTAGAGATTTTGGAATTCCCTTATTTTAATTAATATTGTAGTTGTTTTCCATGATGATAATAGAATTTTTGTACAAAATAAAGATTAATTTGGAAGTGCAAAAATAGTTCATCATGCTGAGAAAACATTAAGGGAAAGTTGTTTATAGTCACAACAAAAAGTCTTGAAGTTTATTTGGGGCAATGAATTCACATATATTATGTTACATTGTCATAATCATGTAACATCTCCATCCACATGAGCCTTGTTTCAACTTCTTTGGTGAAATATCATATTATCTAACATATATTGTTAATTCTTGAACATTATAATGCAAGACTTTTTTCAATAATGTCACAATCTTCAATGCATAAATACACCAAAATGGAGAGGGAAGCAAACATAAGAACTCAACATATAGCTCAACATTAAAATAATTTGATAAAAAAAAATGGTGTCACTCAATAGATGGATCAAAAGAGAAAAGTGGATTGTTATTTTCCAAAAGGGTCACCAAAGTGGAAAGTGGAAAATGGACTTGAAATTCATGTTTTTTCATGTGAAAAATTGAATAATGCATTTTTATGCATTGATCATGAACTTTTATAGGGGTGGTTCTAGGTGTTATAGCCTTCATAGTGGCATTCATCATTGGCAACATCGATGAAAGCTCATTCCATAGTTTTGTTGAATTTTATTTTATGCACGATTCATCAATATAAGTTGCATGAAATCATTGAAGTGCAATTTCCTTTCCTTTTGCATATTCACAAAACTTTTCATTTCTTTTAAAGGGTTGGGCTTATAATATGGGTACATACCATATGCTTGGCAATACATTTTTCCATATTTTGTGAAGGACAAATGTGGTAACCATTTCATATCAATGTGTTTAATAAATAAATAAATAATTTTTTTCCTTCCAATCAAGTATTATGGTGAGCTTGTGCATATTTTACAATGTAAATGCAAGTGGAGTCTTTTTAATTGGCCTTGCTTAATAAGGCAAGGATATTGTGTTCAGATTCATTATATATTATAATAATTTAAAGATTTTGGCCCCTAGGCAATAGGTCTATTTTTACATGGGGATTTTTGAAAGATGATATTTTGGCTTCTGTTGAAATTTGAGATTAGTCATAGTTTTTTTATATATGAAGGATTTTGGTTTCTCTTAAAAGATTTCTTTGAAGATTATATTTTTGCATGGTGAAATATTTAAATTTTCATAATTTTTCTTTTGCCTTCAAATATATTTTTAATGTAAATGGCAAGGTGCGGATGGCTTCTGCATGATCTTAGAACTTGAGCTTGGAACTTTGAGCTTGTAATTTAAAGCTTAATGTGATTTTAATCTAGTTACATGGATGAATGTGTCCATAGATGAATGATCTCATATTGATGATGTCATTTTTGCATGGATGAATTTTATTTATGAATTTGATTAAATAAATAAGTCATCGGATGAAATTCATCCATGATCAAAAGATTAATAAATTATAATTTATTTATATCCATCTTCATTTGTTGTCCAAATATTGATATTTCAAACTTGAATGTCATTTAATAATGATGGATAATGTGATTATAGGCGAAAATATGATGATGGGACCAAAATATTTAAAAATAATTTTAAAAAGTAATAATTTTCAACAAAATTGTTAAGCAATTAAAAAAATGTTGTCATGGGATGAATGTTATCCCCCCATTGTTGTCAACAAAATTATATATGTATTTTGTGAAAAATTAGGGCACCTTGAAAATAAAGAATTATTAAAAAAAAATCATTGTCATCTATAATAATAGGTTGTTTGAAGGAAACTAATTAAGATGTTTGAAATTGACTTTTAGTTTATTTCAAAAAGCCATTGTCATCAATGACAATAGATAGTTTAAAGATATTTAAAATATTCAAAACCCATCGTTGTCAACAACATTAGTTAGATTTAGCAAAAGTTGTGGTACCCTTGAAAAATAATGAAAACAAATTTGTCATTATTGTCCACAATGCTTATAAATAGGTTTGAGGGAAGTTGTGGCACCTTTGGAGAGGGAATAAATCCCTATTGTCAATGATACTAGGTTAGTTTGATTAGGAAAAATAAAATAAAATAATCATTTCGTTGTTTGCTTCTAGGTTTACATGTATAACATTCATTTTATGGTTAAATTTTTTGGCTTTACTTGCATGTGTATAAATGGAAAAGACATTTTACCATCCCAAGTTCCAACTTTAGGTTTTGGGCTTAGGCTCTAAGTTCATGCAACAACTTGCCTTATGGCAAGGCCATAGTGTGACACACCCCTTGTTAGTAGCTATGTCTCTTGCATAATAGGTAGGGGTTCTTAGGAAGGGCTATTAATCCATGCCAAAAATAGTGGGAGCCAATTTTAGGATCAAATTTCCATGTAGCCAATGAGAAGTCACGTCATGGAGTGAAAGGGCCTACCTTTTTTCCATTTTGATTCTTCTTCCCATTGTTTATATAAATGTGACAAAAACTCTAGATGGAGATCTTGGACAACTAATGGGTTGTTATGAAAATTCGGGTAGATAATTATGTTTGATGGAATAATAATTACCCTGCCCATTATGTTGGCTAAAGCACAAAGCTCGCCCCTTAGGGCAAGTTAAACAACACACCCAACATCATGGACAAGGAGAAGACCATTCCATCACATTAATGTTTGGGGTGGTGGATTCAACAATTTTTAAAAAATTCATGTTCAAAAGACACATTTTGGTCACTTATTTCAGGATTGTTGTTGCGCCCAAGCATATAGAAAGCCCACTAATAAGAGCCTAAAGGAAGGAATTGCTTGCATCTTAGTGTTATATTAACTTTTGATTGCTTTTGCTAATGTTGAGTTTAAATGTTTTTTTTTCAAGTACAAAATGAAAAAAATCACTAGGAACATGAAATCAGTAGGTAAATTTGTTTTATTAAATTTTTAAAAGACACTTTATTATGAAGGGAAAATTGAACATAATTTTTCAATTCACTACTAAGTTTAATATTAAGTTTAGCCATTATTAAATATAATGTTTAAGGTTTGGTCAAATGGTTTGGAACTTGGTAAAATCCCAATTCAAACATAATTAAGGGGTTCAAGTTAACATTGATTATTGGAAAAAAACTAGATTAGTTCATACTATAGTAAGATAATTAGATTATGTGACCCAAAATTAGGTCAATAATTTGTTAAACAAAACCTTTGGTTTGGGTTCAATTTTTGTGTTGGTGTGACTGAATTCATTGGTTTTGGTTTTTCTTCATTTATTATGGATGTTGGTTTTGTAACCATTTGGAACTTTCAGTTCTAATGCAAGTTTAGGGTTGGCTTCATCAATCATTGGTTCATTTTTCTTAACAATTTGGGGGTTAGTAATTAGGTTTTTTTTTCCTTCATTCATGTAAAGAAACAATTTGCAAGTAGCTATGAATAAATGTAGAAAAATTAGTAAAAATATTTTGTTTGATAGAGCACATGTCTATGGACAAGGTGTGTGAAAGAGTCACATGTCTAATTTGTCACATAAATTTAATATATGCATGTATTGTTGTGCTTTGGAAAAAGACCAATTCACGAATATTTGGTGAATGCCCATTGTGTAAGTAATATGCTTTGGAAGTTATTGAAGAAAAAAATTATGATGATTAAATCTTTTGCAAAGTAAATCAAAGTTGCCATTCACTATTTCAAAATCTATGTTAAATTTTGACTTCAAAAAAAATGGTCATTGCAATTCAAAAACCCAATTACAAAGGTAGTTGCAAATCACACATTTTTTCATAATGTAATCAAAATCTTTCAAACCACACATTGTTGCATTATATTTGCACATTTACACATCTCATGGAACCAAAACTAAATTGATGTCAATATTTCAACATAAATATACAATATACCTCCCTTTCATTTACAACAAAATTACTTACATAAAAAATTAAATAATGAAGGGTGGATTGAATCAAACTCTCATAATGTGATTAAGAAACCACTTTGATGATTTGCTAACTACAAATCTCAAACCTACTCAATCCCTATTGCTTTGCATTTATCTTTCTTAACTACATTTCTTTCTCCTTAAACTTAATTATTTTTCTAAACATAACTTCATTTTCACAATATGAATGTGATGAATAATGAACAAGTAATGTTTCTACTCTCTAATGCTTCATGCAGTCTTTCACAAAACTTTTAATCCAAACCTTCATAGAAGTAGTCCCATGTTGTTGCTTATAAAAAATTATGCCTTTCCTCCTTTCGGTGATACTATTATTACATTGTAAGTTTGGCAAACAAAATGGCAAAATCACACAATGCACAGTTTGAGGCATACTAAAATCTAGTTAATTACCATCGTTCACCAGAAAAAAGTGTTGGAGGATAAACAACCTACAGTGAGGGACCCATGCTTTTTTATTAAAGATGAATCAAGCCTTCTATACCTCCCATGCAATTTCTACTTACTCGTCCAAGTCACTTGCATTGCAATGCCTTTAAATACAAATGGTCCACTTAGCATCAAAATCAAACCAATTAATGGCCATGCATCCTGAACTAAATTCCTTGATCCAAGTGAGCATCATCACAATCAAAACCTTCATGCATATGTCCATTGAGACCATTCGCATATTAATTTACAATGGAAAAAACAAAACATAAAAAACTCTAAAATCTGAATTTTATAATCTAATATTGATTGATGAATTATAAAAGTTGTCCTTTGATAAATTTCAAAATTCAAAACTTGTAACTTGGAACCCTCAAAAAATTCATGCAAGTTTGTTTTTGTAGCATAGCTTCAAGGCTATGCATTTAGTCCCATACACTTGAAAGACAACTAACACAAGGAAGACATAACAAAATGGGGAAGTAGTTACTTATTGGTGCATAAAGGAGCAATTGTTGTGAGTTGAAAGAAAAAATTTGTCATCTTGCACCCCCCAAAATGCATTGATATTTGCCTTCAACATTTACAATAGCATTGAAGGATCTCACAACTAACAATTACAAACGACTATTGTAATCAAACGTGAAAATCTGTCCCAACAATAGGTAGAAAATAATTGTTGAAAATGACATACGAGAGAGATGGACTTGTGGTTTAGGGCTTTAGGTGTAAGGCAAAAAGTGAAACCCTAAATGGATGAAAGCACTTGGATGAATTTTTTTGGATGAAACATGCGGATGACAAAAATAATTACCCAAGGTAAAAAGTGGTAGGTCTTCATAAAAGTATCTATAGGGTATTGATTTTTGTTAAACTAATAACCTACCAATAGGTAATTATAAAATATCTAAAATCCTAATACCAAGCCGGGTATCTTATTGGTTGAGTATTGCTTGGGAAATGGAACCCACTCATAGGTTATTTGATACCCTAACCCTGACCCTAATTGATACCCACGTTGTTTTTCAATAACTAGCCAACATTGGCTTGAGTCTACACATGGTGTAAACTACTGTTGTTTGATTCTTTCATTTTTTAAAGAACTTCCGGTCTGGTTCTGAGCTAGGTTCTTCCAAAATTTGAACCCTTCCCATTCCAGTTCTATCACATTTTTTCAAATTTAAGAACCTTTGGACTCAATTTTTGAACTGGGTTGGGTTTCATGGACATATTACACATTCCCCAATGCTAAAGATTATATGAATGCAAAGTTTTATGACAAAGACAAATTAAAATAGGGGTCTATGTAAATAGAACGTGAACAACTATTTATAATTAATAATTAATTATAATGTTCAGTCTACTTATTAAGTTTTGAAATAAAAGTCAACTTATATATATATATATAACCTTACCCTATTTTCGAAAAACAAATTTCATAGTTTCGAATCCAATTCGAGATCTAGCAAAACATTTTTTTTGCATCATTCGGTTTTTGTGTTAGTTCCAACAAGATGTCAACTTGGGTCCGGGTTACAAGAACCTAACCTTAAATTGTTGACCCCCCAAGCCTTGAATGCTAATGCTTTTCTTTGGTTTTGGTAGGTTTTTATTTTTTATAATCTCACCTTGTTTTCGATTAAACATAAGGTTCTATTGGCGTTTTCCTTATTTTATAAATAATTGTATTATATACCTTTAATGACCATACTTTTTTGCAAAGTTATATGAATTAGTTGTGGGTGTATATTTTGATAGTTTTTCTCTTTTTGCAATAAATCATTTAGCTGACTTATCATCAAAAAATTATGAAATTTCCCCTCTTCAAGTAAAAATCACATTTTTTACATTTTTTCAGATTCACGTTATTTTACATATCCATGTAAACTCATATATATATATTCACACACATTTACATTGTTTTATCAAACTATGTAGAATTTATAATTACATTTTTTTTATGATTACACTGTTTTACAAGGTATAAAATAAATTTACATGATTTTACACTTAAATGTTTCATATATTACATTTACACAAATGTAAATGAATATTATACACTTACATTTGCATGGAGTGTAAATAAATTGCATTATCAGATTTACACTTACGCAGACTGGAAGTCCCAAACCATTTACATGCTCAACACTGGTTTCAACCTCATAAAATAGGTAAGAAAATAGCTGAAAATAGTTAAAGAGTGTTTGGTAAACATCAACCACAAACAATCATAACCAAGACCCATAGAACCCAAAAAACCCAAATGCTTCTGTTTCAAGAACCAACACTGTAAACCAGATCTTTGATTCTGTTTATGTGTGGAATTTGAAACCAAAACCAAGATAATTTTAGTTAATTGTTTTCAAGAAGCTGAACCATAGATTTTTCATAAAAGTGAAAAACTACCCAACACTTGTTGTAACTTGTAACATGCCATGTACCTTCTCTGGATAAAATAAATAAATAAATACATAAAGGACAAACACCTGGCAAGGGAACAAAAGAAGAAAAAGGAAGGACCAAAGTCCAAACAAAAGATCACACCCAAAAATGCAAAACGCACAATGAGAAGCCCCAACAAGAAAAAAAACCCGAAACCTAGGATCACCATAATCACGAAGCAAATCGTGCAAGGTGATAGGTGAGAAACTTAGAAGGACACCAAGCTCAGAAGAGGCCTCTCCTACTTACCATAACTACCCGATGCAAAATAGTGGTTGCTTAAATTATCTCAAGAACAATTGACACCTTCCACCTATAATATGAACAAATAATCAAAAGAGGAGGACCACCAAAGCCATTCGCTATCCATGCCATGTTGGCACAATGATGAAGGAGATCGTTTGCCTATTGATGTAAATATCCAAATATCTTTACTACTAGAGAGATGAAATCATCCTCAGGGTGTCAGTCATGATATGACACAACCTTTGCATGAGCTACAATTGTTGTTGCCAGAAACCCTAAACCTTGAGAAGAAGTGCCTAATGAAACAAGAAATGCATGAATCATGCCAACAATGACTACATTAGCCAAAATGCGAACACCACCTATTGTGAACACAATATCCATTCGTCATCATTATTCCTAAAGAAATGGCATTGGAAAAAGAATAGTAGCGCATTTTTCTCACCAGCGTGACGACTTCATGATCGTCGCGGATGTCGTCCCTCGAAAATGCTCGGGGAACGCCTTGATAGTTCGTGCGTGTAGTCATTTCTCCCCGTTCGCTTCGTTGTCATTGATCATCCACTCAACAACTCTAATGCCAATTTGCTGAATTGTGACTGCAGTAGGACGCTTTCTCTTTCCCAGAGCACGAGGATTGTCGGCGAGCTGTTCGCCAACGATGACGCGGTCATTGTTCGCAACAATTATCACGTCATTGGCTGCGCCATTCGGGTCCAATGGTTTGGGTGGCTCCTTTTCGTCATCGGCAGCCTGACATTGACGAACAAATGCACGAACAATGGGAGACGAGGAAAACACCGACAAACATACTGCTCCACGTTGTATATCCCATGAAGATTGAGAGTTCGATGATGCAGACATGGCGAAGAGAACACTTTCAGAGCGAGAAGGAGCTGGGGAAGCAACAGAGGTATGGGACTATCGTTGAAGAAGAAGTGTTCGAAAATATTTGAACATACGTCAGTGCCAGCTGGCGCCACTCTGCAGTCTGCAACCCTTATAGCGAGCTGTAGCAGTGCAACCGCCTTCTCGTCCCAAGATCCCCCATTCCTCCATTAATGTTAATAACATTAAATGGGAACTAACATTAATTTGGTATTAACTGCGCCACTCTACAGTCTGCAACCCTTACAGCGAGCTATAACAGTGCAGCTGCCTTCTCGTCCCAAGATCCCCATTCCTCCATTAATGTTAATAACATTAAATGGGAACTAACATTAATTTAGTATTAACATTAATTACAGAAACCGGTGTACATGTCCTCTTTTCCAAATTTTGTTTTTCATATGAATGAATTTTGGAACAATTGTTTTTTGCAACTTGTTACAATAAATGCTTCTAGTTGTCCAATTACATGACATGTTTCATTTTTCATCATTTTTGAATAAATAGGAATTTTTGAAAGTGTCGTGAATCCTTGTAAATTTAGTATTTCATCTTTGAAAATGATAATAATTTCAAATCATAACCATTTTAATCTTTTTTACATTTTTATGTTTTCTTGTATAATAAGCTACAAAAATTTTTAACACATTATGTATAGTTTACCCCATTTATGTGTGGCAAAGGACTTTTGAAATTTTAAAATTATGGATCAATTTTGGAAAAAGTTCTTTGAATTTTTAAGGTTTTAGAATTCCACATATTTTAAGGTATGAATGTTTTTTTAATGTGGTTAATAGGTTTTTATTTGAATTAAATTCAAATTGACTGGACAACACATAATTGGGTCTAAAAATATTTTTTAACTCTAGGTTACCACATGGCAATACATAATTGGGGAAAAAAATGATGACCTAAACCAATTGCCACATGATGGCATGCTATCAAATTTTAGGTCTAGGCTACCTAGGTCAACCATGTGGCAATAAAGAATTAATCCAGAATTTATTAATTTCAATTTTAAAATTAAATTTTGGTGGTTGCTGCATCTTCCATGATTGTGGTAAAAATGATTGTAATCATGGAAGACGTAATCACAAATGGTTGTTGCAACTAACACCATGTATATGATTAATGGCAATAATGACATGATCATAAGGATTACACATTCATGTGTAGTGATAAATGACATAAATGATTGCAAGTGTGATTGTTTATGTAATCTATTGTCACATTTTGGCATTGTGTAGACCACCACCTTTATAATAACATTCTATTCTTGATCAAAATATATTAAAAACTTAAAATCTACAAGTAATGAAAAACTCAACCAAGTTTCCCATGAGAAAAAAGGCATCATATTTTGCAAAGTTGATACAAGTCCACAAGAGACAAAGATTTCTTATATTTCTAATTGTGGGTCACAAAATGATAATAAAATAATTTCATAAAAAAACAATGACATTGACCAAATAACTTTTATGGTTTTATTTTTTTAAAATAAAGTTCTTGCTTTGGTTCTTCAATAATGTACTTGAAGCAAGGCAATTAGGAAAACACCACCTTTGGTAAAACATGCAACAAGAGTTGGCAACCACAAAATGTTCTGTAAACTTGAATTGTTTTGCATTGGAGAGTTAACACATGAATGGGTTTCCTCTTGTGATGTGAAGGGACGTGCATAAATTATGAATTGCAATGATCAAATGTATGTGAGTGCAACAAGAAAGAGAAAAATACATAGTAAAGAGGAGGAAGAAAGCAAACCAACGAGGAGGAAGATGAAAGTGAAGGGACATTTGCAAGTTAGGTTTTTGGGTAAGCACATATTTACAACACATTTTTATTATATAGTTTCAAATACATTACATTGAATTCAAGTTGGATTTAATTGAAATACAATTTGAATTTAATTATATATATATATACTTTGTTTTGAACATTCTATGTAACTTAACCAAATTCAAAAATAAACACACATACAAACATAATATATGCACTTGTGATTTTTCAATATTTTTTTTTAATCAAATATTTTTGTAATGTAAAACTTACATTAAAACAATGTTTTGTTATACACTTTTTTTTTCATAATTTACAAATCTTAAATTTAAAACCTTGAAACATTTCAAAATAATTTCACAAACCATTATGTACAAGTTTTATTTTCACAATTTGAAATATATATACATCATAACAAACAAACCAATAATAGCTGAAAAACACATACCAACAAAATGGATTAATACATATGTGTTATAAATTTCAAAGTGTAAAAAATCTTGATGAATTTACCAAATGCCAAGCTTTCAAATTTTTGTAAGACTTGAAATCACATGAACTTCAACTTCTTACAATTCATTAGTTTAAGTAAGTTTTGAAGAAAAAAATACATCAAATAAACATCAAACATTTAATCACAAAAATTATGAAACATCAATGAATAAAGAATATACCCAAAAAATACAAAAATACACATACAAACATGCACACACCAACAAAAAACACACATGAAAATTCAATCATATGTATGATGCACTCATGTTTATCACACACTCACAAAGTATTTATAACACCAAAATATATGTGTCATACATATGTCACATTTACACCACAACTCATGATAATAAAAAAATATTTTTTAATTGGTTTGGTGCATGGGTACTAAATTAGCTAAGTGGGTGGGTAGGTAAATAAGTAATTAGATAGGTAAATAAATACACAAATAACTAAGTACATAAGTGAACACACATGAGTAAATGCGTAAGTATAGATAGGTAAATACATATGTAAATACTCATTGACACATACATGAGAAGGTAAATAAATATGTATCAAAGTAGACATGGCCTATATATTGTGACACCTATGTGCAAGACTCGAATGATGTTGCCGCATGGGATTTTTTTCTACTCTTCCCCCATTGGTACCTTTTCTTACATGCTTGAAGGGGGAAGGTTGGGCATAAGGAAATTAAGATTCGATTACAAAGGTTTGTTTTGGGCAATTGGGAGGAGCTTCATGTTGAACATTTGTAACACGCACAAGCTTTAGTAGTTGTTTTACCTTTGGTTTCCCCTTATTCAGATGGTGCCCTTCCTCTAAAGGCCCCATCCCTTTCTTCCCACTCAAGACCCCATCATTTTTGTCAAAATTTAACCCTAGGGTGAGTAGGGGAGTATGTTTGTGTTATGAAAGCCTTCACCCCCCTTGCCCTAATTTTGGCTTTTTTTAAATTCATTATTTCTTTGTAAGTTTTTCATCTTCCAAATTCATCCTTGCCATGTTTAGATAGTTTAATGGAGTTATAACTAGAAGTAGATTTGGATTTTTTTTTAGACGTGTTTAGGTCAACATTTGTCCATTCAACTCACCTTTCAATTGGTGGGTCTTTAGACATGGTAATCGAACACCTTTCAGATTTATTTGACCTACAAGACTTGACTAGAAAATTTTCCCAATTATTCACAGTTTGTTCTTATGTTGCTACATGGCATATTTTTGGGAGTATAGTTAGGGCCTTTGGTGCTACAAGCTATTAGCTTGGCCAAAACCTTCTAGTTCCATTCAGTCAATTATAGTAGGCAAAGTTTTATATCAGTTGGTGAATAAGACTTTTGCCTCCATTTTCATGATGCATTTTTAACCCGCTTATCACCCCACCAGTTCGAGGTTGCAATTAAAGGAATTTATGAAATAAAGGTACATGGTATTTGAACAACCTTAAAATGTTCACCTTGATTGGGTAGTGTTGCAAGTAAACGTTGCAAATGCCTTTAATATCGCTTTTTGTAAACTCATATTCCAAGAGTTGAATGGATGTAGGCAATTGTTTCAACTCATACCTTTTGTTTATTCCTTTTATGCGCCATAGTTCCTTTTTTTCTTTAGTCACCACTTCCTTTAGGGTGATCTATTTTTATTTAGTCCTCCATTAACACCCATCAAATGGATTTGTTGGGCAATTACATTTTCACCTTAACTCATTTTCACAACTTTTGTAGTGAGGCTAACCTTTTTCAATCTTGTTTATTTCCTTGCATTGTAGATGACACCCACATCATTGGGCCTACTTTAGTAATATTTCATGTTATTCATCATTTTTCTTCCCACTTAGATTTAATAGGCCTTGCAATTCAACCTTGCAAGTGCACAACTTGGTTTCCTTCACAGTCGCCATCAAGGTTTTCACTTCCATTAGGTTTTTATATGCCTATTGGGGGCCTTAGGCTTTTGGGTGTTCCCTTGGGATCCTTTTTTCTCACCTCTTCTATTTTCTGAGCCGTGGAGGAAAATGTTCAACACATAAATGCCCTTTCTAGGTTAAGGGATGTGCAAATGGCATTTGGGATTCTTGCATGTTGTTTTGCGCATAGGTGTTATTTTATTTTTTTGTTCTTTCCCCCTATTCTTGGATTTTTATCACCAACTAGCCCCTTTTAATTTGACCTTCATTTGCATATTTGGAAAGCCATGTTCTTTGGAGTTTTTGAAAGCTCTTTTAGTTCGTTAATAAACTTCTTTTCCCATCTCCAAAGGTGGGATAGGTTTTATTTTCATAGAAATTATTGCCCTAGCTACATACTTAGGGAACTTGGGAGCCTATCACCCTAATCATCACATCTATGTTCTTACAATACGACCGCCCATTTTCATTGGGGGTTATAAGGCTAGCAGTTGAAGTCCACTCCCATTCCAAACTTACCTTAGGTGGGTTTGTGACCTACCTCAGCTACTTAGGCTTGTATCCCCCCATTTGAATGATCTTTAGAAAGGAATGGATTGTCTTCAAGAAACATTTCAAAAAATGTGCATGATCATTCATTTTCTAGCATCATTTCAAAATTGTCCTCTCATTGTCATCACGTTCCATTGAAATCTTGCATAGGCCCAAGTTTGGGTGCTCAGCTATCTACTTGTCCATTCATCACATTTTTTCAAATGGGCTCTAACATTTTCTCTTCGACATTACACAATAGATTAGGCTTCCCCCATCCTATGGTTTGTGATCTTTCTTGATGCATATGTAGCCAACCCATAGATTTGTTAAGGATACATGTATTTCATTGTGTTCATGGGGCAAACCACACTACCACACATGATGTAGTTTGGGATTCTTTCACCTCCATTGTTAGGGATGTTGAGTTCCATGTTTTGCATGAACAAACACATGCTTTTTCAATGCCATGTCTCCAATCATATTGTGTTTATATCATATGGTATTTGCACTTTAATAGACATAGTCATTGTTGATTCAACTCATGTAAATCTTGTTTCACGAACCATTTTTTCTCAAGGAGTTACCATAACAATTATAGTTTAGACAAATGTAGTTTAGACAAAGGTTGTGTCATATCATGATTGACACCCCAAAGATGATTTATCCCTTTAGCAATAAAGATGTTCGCGTGTTTACACCAACAAGCTAACGACTTTCTTCATCAATTTGTTAACATGGCATGGTCAACAAAGGGCTTTGGAGGTCCTTGCCTTTTGATTTTACATTCATTTTATAAATAGAAGGTGTTTGTGGCTCTTCAAAAAGTTTGGGCCACCACTATCTTATGATGAATAGTTGTAGCAATTTGAGAAACCGTTTCTGAGCTTGGTGTTTTTCCAAGTTTTTCACCCATCTCCTTACACGACTTGCTTCATATCTTATGATGAGTAGTTGTACCAATTCGATAAACCCCTTCTAAGCTTCGTGTTCTTCCAAGTTTTTCACCCATCTCCTTACACGACTTGCTTCATATCTTATGATGAGTAGTTGTACCGATTCGAGAAACCGCTTCTGAGCTTGGTGGTCTTCCAAGTTTTTCGCCCATCTCCTTACACAACTTGCTTCATGCTACTAGTGATGGGTTTGGAGTCCTACATTTCTTGATTTCTCCTCTTAGGGCTCTTCTTTATGCATTTTGTGCTTTCAAATGTGGACTTTGGTCCTTTCTTATTTTTCTTCTCTTGTTCCCTTGCTGGGTGTTTTTCCTTTATTTATTTATTTGTCTATTTTGTTTGTCGTGTGTGGAGATCTCCCAGCTCACATGCTGTAGCTCTAGGGCTCAAACGGAGACCGACTTTCATCCAGGAAGTCGGAGTTACTGACTTTAATGCGGATGCGAACGAAAAGATTTCATCGTCGAGGTCTTCGTTTTCGTTTGCAAGACGACGGTGCGAAGAAAGAAACACACAGCCAGTAAGGGAGTACTCTGAAACCCTAATCGTTGCAGCAAGCGAGAGAGAGAGAGAGAGAGGTCGTGTCGAGAAGCGCGGGGAGGTGTAGAAGATTGAAGAGAGATAAACGGAGAGGGGAGTTTGTGGGATTTTAATTTTTCGGAATGGCTTTCGTGCTGGAGTTTGCGGAGAATTTGATCAGGAGGGCGATGGAAGATCCGGACGAAAGAGACGCCAAGTTCAGGAAGCATGTGCAGACAACCAAGGCGGAAGCTGAGAAGATGAAGCTTCATTGGGCGAATCCCGTGAAGCCCTTCGGGTACTGGAACTTGGACAGGAACAACCATAAGTTTCTAATGGATCTTACGCTCAGCCGTCTCCCGGGCCGGAGCAGCCCTTACGATGAGATTCCCTCCGCTTCTTCTTCTTCTTCAGTGCAACGCTGAGCTCCTCATACGGTGGTTCAGGTGACTCCTTAAGCCTGATTTCTTCCTTTTTCTGTCCTGGCTGGATTCTTTCTCCAACGTCATTCTTGGTTCTCAGACCCGATCTAGGGTTTCTGTCCCAACTCAAGTTCCCTCCTTTCTTTGGTATGGCTCATGCCTTTGCCTCTTGTAGTCAGACCTCTTATATCTTTCCAGTACACACACAGAGCAGTAAACCACAAATTCAATCTGATGGCTTTTATGCTTGTTGGATTTTTTCACAGTTGTTTTTTCCTTTCTACAAGCTGGCAGAGTGCACAAGGTCCTCCTATTTATGAAAGCAGTAATTGATCATGGTTTTGTAACACAAGTCATGGCACCTCATCCTGATTGCTATACATGATGAAGATGACGGACTGATGCTCCTAAGGTTATGATCACACGCATGTCACAATTGTATTGTTCTTCAAATTTTCATCAGGGATTTCTCTCTAGAATCTTATAGATATATTTATGTCATAGCCAAGTTCATGGTTCATTCTGACCTGTTGATTAGTGCTGTCTCTTGATTACTAGCAAAGATCATGAGCTGAGTCATGAAACAGTTGCTTCCAGAAATGCAATATAAACTCAGGATGTGGATTTTTGTATAACTGCACTACCCCATATCAACATTCGCCATCAGTTGGGTGGCAGCTAGTCTCTGCCATTTGTGATGATGGTGATGTTCTGATTCATAGTGAGTGCAGACACAAGGTCATGAGTTATGACTGCACTCACTCTTGTTATGTTCATTTTGGTTTTGCTGGAACTGGTACAATGGTTACCTGTGAAGTGTCATTGTGGAGTTTTCTGTCTACTCTTATAGATTTACAATCTGCCCCAATCTCTCTATGCTCAATTTGCAAAAAGATGCTTGACTTTTGCGATGCAACTCTATTTCATTTGTTGGTAACACCGAATTTTGATGGGTTTGTTTGAAAACTGTCATGGCAGGAAGTCATACATTGAGAGAATTTTGACAGGTTTGTTTGGAAATTGTCATGGCAGGAAATCATATGTGGAGAGATTAGCATTACCACAACTTTTGTAGCAGAATGCCCGTTAAGTAAAAAATTCATGGCGTCATACAGTTCTGTTCTATGCATTGGACGAAAACAGAACCATTATCAGGTATTGATGTTCACAAGGTGGTTTTCACTCTGTATTGCTAAATGATTTTGTGATTCTGTTAACTTTCCTATGAATCAAACTTTGTTCAATAAATGGATGCAAATTGAATGGGAAGATTTCAGATATGTACATTTTAAGTTGATTAAGGATAAAATTTGGTGAAGGTCATGAATGTAATGTTTGATAATGGAAATTTTGTAAAACCACAAAAGCATGCCATCTGTTAAGGGTTAGACCAGTTATAAACACACCTCCATTGCCATTCATAAGAACATCTAACAACTACTAGTTTGGATAATCTTTCACTACGATTGACATGTTCAATGTTTTGAGTATAGATGTTGAATTATCAAATGTTGGCTTGTACAAAATAAGAACTTTTTGATTTTGCATGGATGACTATTTAATTGATGCAATAATGTATTTTAAATTTTGGAAACCTCAAATATCAGCTCACAAAGATATGAAGGCTTTTTTTTGGCATGATTCACATATTGGACAAGCAAATGGTGAAGAAGCTCAATGTTAAATAAAAGGTCTATGTTAGGTAGCAATGGAAGATTTTAGGATGATTTCACAACAATTTTTTGGGGTTTAGGGTTTAGGATTTATTCAGTAAAATTGCAATATTCATGAGAATAACATGATGACAATTTTATGTCTAATTGACCTTTCAATCCAATTGATATCAAAGATATTTCAAATTGGATATTGAAAATGCATATATTAATAAATTTTTTAATATCTTAAACGATGCTAAATATTTGACTATTGTTGTCAAAGACCATCTTTTTGCCTTTTTTTTTGGATTGTCACTTGCCTTTTTGTATCACAAGGTTTCGTATCACTATGAAATGTAAAAAACACGTCATATAACAAATCTTAAAATTTATTAAAATGAGATTCTTAGAAATTTGATTTGAAAGATTATGCAAGAATTGATCAAAATAAAAGATCTCCATTTTCAAATAAATTAAGATTTTAATATGAAATTCGTTTTTGAGATATTAAAATTTTAAATCAATTTGATGTTTTTTTAAAAATTTAAATAAGGCTTTGATGAAGATTTAATTTAAAAAATCATCATGACATTATTTTTTCATTGATTAATTTGTTTGTATTGTTGTTGCCTTTTATGTTATAAAATTTATTATTGCCCTAAGATAGTAGACATGCATGTATGATTTTAGCTTTTACCAAGCATCTATGGGGCAAACACAACTAGTTGTAATCAACATGGAGGAATGACATTTTATGCCCCTATAAACCATTATCAGAAATAAGGAGTATCAAAAAATTCAGATATTGAATTTATTACAACAAAAATGCTTGGTAAAATGTTTTTCTCATAATTGCAATTTACTAGAACCCCATGGCCAAGGAAAAACATCTATGGATTAATCCAAGGTTATGTAATGTCAATTTGAATTATGTGATCATACTTTTTTTTTAATATCAACTTTGATTTCACTTGTATTAACTCTTACATTCATAATTTATACCTATGATTTATACATTGTAAAAATAAAGGAATAAATTGGATAAATTATTATTCTTAAACAACAACAATGGTGGAGAATGTAATGTAATGTTTAGAATCATTTTTACATGATAAATAGTTGTATAGAGGTGAAATAAAATATCATTTTAATATAAAAATAATCAGAAATGTGAATTAGTCTTAATCAAGTTCTTAAAAAAATCCAAAGTCATTTAAATGAAAATCTAAGGTTAAATTCTGAATTTTTAAAATTTATGATCATTTTTATGTGAAAGGTTATATTTAACTTCACTTCGAAAAGAATTTTTCTAAATGTATGTGTAAGGAAATAATTATATATATCATTTTTAAAATTATATCATTTTTTTAAAACTATGGAATGCACTCTAATAATTAAATTAATTTTATAATTAAAATTTTATGATCGTTTAGTTTCACTTGTATGAGACAGAAGTAAGAATAATGTTAAAGAAGATGAAGGTTGATAATAAATTTTTATAAAGATAAAGTTTTATATTCATTTGTATAAATTATGGAATGTACTATAATAGTTAAATAGATCTTTTAATTTTAAGCTTCACTTCAAAAGGGAAGATTTCAAAAGTCTGTGAAAAAAAAGAAAAAAATAATGGTAAAGTAGGTGTAGATTTTGTAAAGGTAGGCCCTTAGGTAGACACTAGTGGCAAGAAAAATATAAAAGACAAGAAAAAACTCAAGCTATCTTGGGTTGAGGAATAAATTTGTGGTTTTTCTTCTATTATTTCCCTTCAGCACAATTCAATCTTACATTTTGATTTTTGTCCTCAATTTCATTGAAACCCAAGTTCTACTCAAAGGTTTTTACTATCCTTGCAAATAATTTTATCATGTTTCACATAACCATTTAAGTAAACAACATTTTCATAAGAGATTACATTTGTTGAAAGAAAACTTAACCTTTTACAATCTTTTGATGTTTTAAATCAATGAGGATAAGCATATCAAAGTTGGTTTTGAGAGTGCAATTTTAGGTTCTGTTAATGATCATCCTTTTGGAACATAATTTCACACCATAAGCCTGGCAAATTTTCATTTTGATATCATCACCTTTCAATCATCACATGTGAAAATTGAATGTTTTTGTCTTTCCACGTGACACCAACACATATTCGAATTCAATTTAGATCACATCACATTGAATAAAAAGTCAATCTTCTTAAAATTGTCTCTTTGAAATTCATATGGTTTCATGGGGTTTCCAATGTAATGGACACACAATTATTCTTTAATGGGGTTTTTTTTTAAAGATGAAGTTTCAATTCCATTTTGTAGGATTAAGGGAATCAGAAATAATTTCATGGAAATCTATATGATCAGGATCAATTTTATTTTGATATTGTAAGATTCAAACAACATAATCCTTTGTGTTCTACTTTTGGAAATATTTGAGAAATTAGAACAAAAGGTTATAGAAGTAACTAGGTTTAGCTTGTTTTTCAATGGCAACATCATTAAAACATGAGTTTAAAAAATGTACAATTTATAGTACCCAAATAATTCATGTACATTTACACTCAAAAATATCATGTCATTTTTATATTATAGTTTAATGTGATTTATATTAATAGTTTGGTTGGGGGGGGAGAGTATGTTGGAATTTGATGATTAAAGAATAGAAACAAGAGAAAAAAAATTAACAATCTTTTCACCAAACCTTACGATCACACAAGTTAGAAATTGTATGATCCACCCTAGACTTGTAAGGTACTCCTAAATAAGAGGTGAACATAACACATGCAATGTTACCTTCCCTAGTATAGCATGCACAAAGTCATCATTCCATGCACATGTCATCATCGCAATAATGCGGTGAACATCACATGCAACAAGATACACGACTAACCTTAACTAAAATATCTTGTGGTTCCAAAAATTGATTGCATGCAAAAAAAGAAATCTGATGTAAAAATAATTGTGTAAAAATAACTTGATAGGTTCTTATATCCAACAAAGCTGCACCCAAAGCAATTATTTGTCTATTGTGGGGTTGACCCAATCAAAAGGCCCACCATTATAATATCACACTTTAAACACTCCCTTAAGTTAAAATACTATGTAACCTTGCCCTTGGTCAAGGCATATAATTAAGAAGCCTAGAATTCTAGGCAAAGGATATGGGATAATAAGGGGGGAAGTGGTGAAACGCGGTTTTACACGATGAAATTACAAAGTCCCAAATTAACTTCCAATCACCTCCTGATTTTACAAGTAATTTTTATCACCTCAGTTCATGTGGTTGTGAACATTTTGCCCATGATCCATTCATTCTTGAACCAAATCACAGAATATATACTAGCAAGTGCAATATCCAACATGATAAGGCTTATCTTGTCACAAAAGGGTGGAGCATTACAGTGTTAGGTGAAGGTAGGTGATAAACATGAACTTTACACCCATTTCTTCTTATGAAGCTCTCCCAATAGACGAAAGTCTTATGAAGATCTTGTGGACTTGATGGTGGAGAGATATGGCAGCCCTCATCTGCCCATTGAAAGCTTCCCAACAGATGTGGTCTGTCACACACCCACGTGAGCACATGTGTTGGGAAGCACATGCATTTGTACACACACCACTGTAGAGTTTGGACTCATTAGGAAGGAGCACAATTTGTCAATTGTCTTGTGGGAGTGTGCTTACAATTCCAACACTAATTTTTAATATTTTTGAAAATGTTGAAAATTTTCCCCACCTTCCTCTCCCCCCCACCCCCCCTTAAAAAAATAAATAAAATCAAAAAAATAAATAAATAATCTGGTGAAATTTATTTTGGAATGTATCATTTTTGTTGAAATGGAATCCCCAAAATTAATTTATTAAATTGACAAACATGTGTTAAAGTGGCTTGATAATTTGAGATGGACTTGGCCTAGTGTTTCTCTATTTTTTTTTTGGAACGAAATTTTTTGATGTTGCCAAAGAGGGGGATCATCCATCCATAGGAAGATTTATCAAAGGTGAAAATCATCCACATGATGAATTAGGCCAAATCTGGCTAATTAACCAGAGATGAAATACATAATTATAAAACATCCTTCCATATTTTTGGCTACTAACTGGAACCAAATATAGAAAGATTTGATTTTTATGTACTTTTTTAAAAGAAAAATTCTGATGATTGAAATTCCCAAAAATCAATTCAATTTTCATAATTTCTAGTAATTTCCTTTTTTACAAAATTTCACAAATTATATATTATAAAAAAAATGTCTTCCTTGTACTTACTTGTTCTCAGCTTGAAAGCTTTCATCCATTTGAAGATTTTCTGAAAGACTTTTGGACAAACTGGAATGCTGTATTGTCAGATATGTTGGCTTGCTGCTGCCAGTTGCAAAAATGGAATTGTTCTTGGGGGATGGGAAGAGGGAGTTGAGGCAAAGGCAACAAGTTTTTTGTATTGGGTGTCATCTTTGGAATTTGCCACAATGGGAAAAATAATAATTAATTAATTTAATTAAAAAAAATTTAAAAAGAAAAGAAGGACTACCATAGTACAATACAAGAACATTTTTGGCATAAATTAATTTTTTTTTCATTTTGTCAAATTTTTGAAATTTTATTTATTACTTGTATCAAAGAAAATATTTTATAATTATTATAAAATTAAGAGTCTGCAAGTTTTCTACTGGAAAACCCTTTTCTAAGGTGGGTAGTACCATTCATAACTCCTAATGTAAGTAAGTGGTGGTATCATTCATGACCCTTTTGTTGAATGAGGTGGGTGGTTATGTACATATGTGTACCATAATTCATGAGTCATGACCTTATCATAAGTTTGTAGCATTCATACCACAACAGAAGGGGAAAACAAAAGGTGGGTTTTGTTGGCCTTGCCTACCAAGGCAAAGGATATTGTGATTACATACATTCATTATAGAGTATAGTAGCTTAAGGGATTTTGGCCCTTACTAGGTAATAATAATAATAATAGGTTTAACTATTTGATACGATGATTTTTGAAAGATGATAATTTTTGGCTTGTGTTGAAACTTGAGATTTATAATTATAGAGTTATATAATATCTTGAAGGATTTTTGGTTTCTTTTAGAGGATTTTTTTGGAAGGTTATATTTTTTGGATGGTGAAATTATTTGAGTTTCCATAATTCTTCTTCCTTTTGCCTGAAGATACTTTTTAATGTAAAATGGCAAGGCTACATTCATCATATCACATAAAAAAGAAAGTATGTAGCTTTCTTAAGGTGCATTCACACTTGGTGTTAAGGACTCTAGTATTAAGTCCCCAACATCAAGCTAGTCATTTAGGACCTAAACTTATTTACCATGAAGAGTTTATCTTAAGTTAACATTCACTTCATATTAAACAAAAACCTATTTAACATTGGGTGCCACCTAAGATGCCACCTAGATTTTCACTTAACACAAACTTAAACGTTAGCATGTGAAATGCACCTTTAGGGCTTTGGACCAAGCATATAAACGATTTTCTATCGGAAAAAAATGGCCCAAATTTGCCAGATCTTGAAAATAAAAATAAAAAGGTTTTTCAAATCACCAGAGTTTTATGATAAGTTCTAGCAGGTAGGTAGCCCAGAATATAGAAAGATTCTGGTTTTTTTGTACTTTTATATTTAGTCTATAGCCAAATTTGGCTAAATCATCTTATGGATGATCACCACTTCAGCTACATCACACAACTGAAAAAGATAAAGCCCTCAACCCTAAAACCTAAAATTCTACAGGATTTTTCACACATGATTTTTTTTGTTGTGTTTAGATTCATTATAGAGTAGAGTAGCTTAATGGATTTTGGCCCCTAGGTAATAATAAATAATAGGTCTATTTTTATTTGAGGATTTTTGAAAGACTATATTTTGGCTTCTGTTCAAACTTGAGATTAGTTATAGAGTTTTAATATCTTGAAAGATTTGGGATTTTTTTTAGAGGATTTTGTCAAAGATTATAATTTTTGCATGGTGAAATATTTGAGTTTCCATATTTCTTCTTTTGCCTTAAGATGCTTTTGATACAAGGAAAGAACTTTGAGAGGAGATAAGGTTAGTTAAGTACTAACTTCTAAGGGATGTTTCAATTCTCCATTTAAGTACTCAAGTACAAATAAATACTGGTAAGATTCACACCTTGGCAATCATCCACAAGGAGATTTAGCCACATTTGGCTATAGATCAGCTACAAAAGTAGAAATTTATTTAAATGCCTTTACATCCTGGCTATTTTTTGCTTGAACAAATTGTAGAAACATGGAAATTTTTTAAAAGAAAAAATAAATTAAGGGACTATTGGACATTATATATAAATTGCCAAATGGCGAAAATTCACTATAATAAAATGCTAGTTCAGACTCAGGAGCCTTAATCAAGCTGTAAAAAAATGTTCTTGTAAAAAGTGAAAACCTTCTAGACAAATTTTAGTCTATTTGGAGGGAACCTTAGAGAGCAAAAAATTTCATCCACAAAAGGGTGGGTATTTTAGAAAGCAAAATGCCCACATCCTCGTATGATAGGCAATTTGCTTTTCAAAACGCTCATTCTCATTTTCCTTTCTCACAATACCCATATGATATCATGAAAAATGAAGCTCATGAGCAATATTTCTCAGGAACACCCAGTTCCAAGGGCGTTATCTTGCACATATGTCTTCAACCGACAAGGGCTTCATTCAAAAATTTCCATCCTCAAAGCTTTTTTGGTGATGGGATAATCATCCAGGAAAATCAACCAAACCATGAGCTTTTACATGTGCTCACAACTAATGCGTAGAGCATCTCCAGCGGTGCTCACTACGTGACTCCAGACAGTAAAATCTATTGTGAAAAAGTCAAAATGTGCCGGTTTAGTTCAGGAAATTGGTTTTTCTGCACCAAATTCGTGCAGATTGCCGTGGTTGGGAAAAGGCCCACCTCCAAAGAAGAGTGTAATAAATTGGACCTCACTGCGGCTCGGTATTTCCGTTTGGTTGATCATAATGACTGGTCCAGGTGGTTTGCTATTAGTAGTTTCCACTTATTTGCAGTTCAAGTTATTATTGGTGAGGTTGCCAAAAAAAACAGCTAAACTTAGACATTTAATTTTATTATCCAGAGTGACATACTGAGCACCGGTGGAGATGCTCTTAGAGATCAAAATAAAATTACACCCTGCAAAGTGGCCTTCTGAAACTACGGAGATTTTCTGTAACTTTTACGCTGAAAAACCCTAGTCCTTGCAAGGTAAGAAAGAAATAGAAAAAGAGAGGGTGGAAGTTGAGACCTCTACTATGGGTACAACTTGTTACTTCTATTAATTAGATGGGGGTTGCCTCTCAAAAAAATTCAATGTGCCATTCTGATTGGCCCATCACAACACCAACACCAAAAAGAAAAAAAAAAAAAACCATTCCTCCCATTCAAATGTCATGCCAAATGAAAGGTTGTTCTTTTCATGATGCAACTATTTGGTCATAACAATTTTGAGATACACAATTAGTTTAGGTGCAAGTGACCAACATAGCCATCCTTTCCGAGGTGAAATTGTGACTCTACAACTTCAATTGGGTTCAATTTAATGAAAGACATTCAACTAAATTCCATCTTCCACCACTAGGATAGAATGCAAGCTAGGCTCTTAGGTGGGATTGGCCATCATGCTTATTTCTTTTGCATTCCACATAATGACCTTAACATTTTTAGTTTTTCACAAGTGTGAAAACCCTATGTTGAATCATCAAACCATGTTACAGGTCCCATACCCCTGGTCTTGTTCAATGGCTCTGAAATTTTATATCATGTTTACTTGTTACATGTCCTTCAAAGGTCCTTTGCCATTCAAATGCAAACTTGAAGCCATTTTGTCCATGTGCTCAAGTTATATTTTTCAAAACAATTTTCCTTTTAACTATACTAAACCAACTAATATGAGGGGATCTTGTAAAAAGTTGCATGAAATTGAGATCCATGCAACCTATATTCTCCACCATAATTGTGAGTTCATACCTTGTGTATGTGGGATGCATTTTTTGCATACATAGCCAATAACACTTAATCATGAATGGAACAATGATAAATCATGAATGTAAGGTTCCTAGCTAATTATTTCAAAATCATATTCACACAAAACAATTTTCCAAGCTAAGCTTTCAACATTTTTGAATTCTAACTTGGAAATTTATATCTTTTTCTTAACATTTTGTTTTCATTAACTTCTTATTCAATTTTCTCCTATGACTCCTCTAGTGCATAATCATAATAATTAAGAACATCACTTATGAAATTTAGAAATTGATTTTTTTTTCCACATGTTTGAAATTGTTATTGCAACGTATCTTTGAACCAAAGCAATAGACTTTGATTGGAATATTGACAACTTTTTCAATTGTTTGTGCATTGAAATGGAACACAATGCTTATAAGCATATGATTTTGCTCATTTGTGTTATGTATGTGGGATTATGATGGGCCTATTTGTTTTCAAATGAACTATGATTTCATAATCACATAAGTGATAACATTGCTCTCAATCATTGATTTATGACTCCTTTGCATTTCCCCAATGTAACACACTTGAACCTCTTCTTTTTAGGTCATATGTCCCCCTCAATGTGCTTCTTTTTTTGTGCAATCCATTGTTATGTTTTCATTATCATGGTATTTTCCCCCATTGCATGAATTTGGTTTGGTGGTCTAGTAGTCATCACTTTGGGACTTTTAATCGTAGTGAGATTCTCAATTAGTTTTGAAACATTCATGATCATTTTATTTTGTTTGTGAATTTATAACAGTAATGATATGATATCAAAAAAAATGAAAATTGATGGAGAGAGTTACCTCCTACAAATTATTGTATCCATTATATTACATTGTTGTTATTGATTCCATTATAGCTTTGAGTATAAATTTTTAAAATTGTTGAATTGTCATTTGGGGTTGGTGGATATGAGTATTGTACATTTTGAAGATTGTCACTAAGCTTGCAAACTTAAATTCCAATTTTACAATCTTTGAAAATTTTATGCAAAAAAAATAATTTGGTTTTATATGTTTCACATTAATTTGATATACCATCACAGGTAATCACAACTTTTGATGCACTAATCATGAAAAAAATTTCAATTAAGAGCTCTTGAATTTGTTTATTAAAACATAGACTTTTTGAACTCTCCCCTATTTAAATAGATATCTTGATGCAAATCTTTTAAAATGTGCTTGCAATCTTTAGTAGTTAGGAATGAATGTGAAATGGCAAGGAAGAAAGTTGAATCCAAATCAATGTTACAAATGGGTTTAACTTGGCAAAGTTTGATGTTAAATATGAATGAAACCAATTTCATCTGACATCCTTTGTTAAAGCATATTACATTTGAATAAACTCTCATTAGAATATTCAAATGGAGATTTAAATACAATAGGTTAAACATATTGGGGTGCAAATGCAATACCAAGAGCCACATTATTAAAGGGGAATTATAAACTAATAATATATATTATAGTTGTTAGGTAATTAGGAAATTACCTATATATGATTGATTTGCCCAACCACTTGCCTTTGATTTAAAAGAGCTAGGATGGTAGATGAGAGGATGGTAGGATCTCTCCTTGAGGAGCCACCACCTATCTCAAAAATGGTTAGCAACCTACAGAAAGTAAGGATTTAATAAAAATACAAGGAAAAGAAATATGCGTGTTCAAATTTGGATGAAAGAAATATTTTGTTGGAGTAGAAAATTGAGTATTGATTGTGGGTGGTGTGAAGGTTCAAATAACAGAAAAGAAATTTGCATTTTGATAGAATAAATGATAAGTGTTTTAAAAAACATGTTTATGATTTACTAAAATGTGTGTGTGTGTCTATTTTTCCATACTATAGTACTTAATCATTTAACTATGGTATACATTCTATTATATTACCATTTATAACTTCAAATACCTCCAATTATAATAGTTCACCTAAGGGAATCAATGGAGATCTAGACATATTTAGCAAACCATTAAATAACCTAACCACTATTGTAAACATTGTTTTTATTTGAATATGTCGCAGTAGGATTTTAGAGTTTAATTTTTCTTCAGTAGTTGTGATCTTACCAAATCCTTTTTTTAAAAAAATTCCACATGCATGCCCATTTAGATGACTCCTTGAAAAATAACAAGTTAACTATTTGGTATGATATGGCAACATTATGAGAATTCTTGTCAATGGGGACTATATGTCTTAAACAATTAACTTGTAAATAATTTGAATGTGTGCAATGAAAATATAAAAAATTGTATATATGATTGCCACCGACTAGAAAATCAAGTAGGTTACAATAATGGCAAATGGGTGACTAATTTGACATGTTGGTACTAAGTGAAAGGTTTTGGTCAACAATATGCATTAATTATAATATAGTCATAGCATACAACTCCAACTCTCATGGTGTGATGATGTGGACAACACATGTTGCCATATTTATAGTCTAGAAATGTTGCAAGTGTTAGTTATGATCATCGTGAACTACTAAAATGAAAACATGTTTTTTAGGGTTGAACAAGATTGCATGAAGGTGTGTGAAACCTTTGAGGAGTATTGATGTAAACTTGTGGAGTCTTACTACTCTAGTGTGTACCAAAGTTGGCCAAGAAAATAATCCGAAAAAATCCATTTTGGAGATTTTCTACAATGCATTGCAATTGGCATAATCATAGTGGTCACTATTCTTAAGGTCTTGAGGTATTTATTATATTCAAAAATTGACACATATAGAGGTCATGAAGTAAACCGTAAGTGCAAAATCCCAACATGAACCACCTTATCTTCAATAGGTCATGAACTTTTTGAAAAAAAAATTAACTTTTAGCCCTAAACAAAAACCATAATTCAATGTTTTCATATGCTTTGATGCAAAACCTTTCAATATTTTTTTCTTCATTATATTTTAAAATTAAAACCAAATCCTCAAGAAGTTAAAAGTTCAACCATTACCCCTAATCAAAATCTAATAACTTTAATTTTACTTATGGACATTTGTAATTTCAATTTCAAAAGTCACATACTTTGTTATTTTAATAATTTTGCATAACCATTAATTGACACACGTACATATTCAATTCTATAACCTAAAACTGGGTCCCTATTGACAAATCCTAACACATATACAATAACATGTAGCAATTGTAATGTATACCACTTTAAAAATTAGACTATGTGATAGCAACAATGGTTCACCTTGCCATGCATTTGCCTTGTGAAATTTTGAGGAACTAAGCATGAAGCTACATGCAAAAGGTTATGCACACAAACACAAGATTGTGCACATCTGATTTTTATTTTTTAAGTGTTACATGTGTCATGAATAAGGCACAAGAAGATTGTTATTGTAACATTCAAGTGGAACAAATAGAAAATGTGATATGGGCAACTTTGAAGTGAGGTCAAATTCTTGATGAAAACAAAGGAGAATCATCATATTTCAACCCCACCCACCTAGCTCTCCCATTAACCCGTAAAAAACAAAACATTCATTTGTGAAGTAAGTACCATAATAGGTAGGTAAGGTAACTAGCTAGCTACCTAGGTAATTACCATCTTATCTACTTAAGGTTATTGTATACAATGTCAAATGTCAAATTAAAATGTTGACAAAAGTCAACAACTTGTGAAGTTCTAGTTCATTCGTAAGGATTTTGTCTATCATCATTGAGGTGAAAGGTTTAATTCTTAATACTTGCAACCTATGTTCATGTTTAGGGGGCAAGGCTAGGTAGGTTCAGTTGGGTACCTAGGCTAGTAGGTTATGTTGGGTAGCTAAGCTAGGTTACCACCTAGCTACCTACCATTGTGATTTTATTTTTGAAAATAAATTTAAAAATAAATTATCTAATTTTTTTTGTCAAATGATTCATTGCCATGCTAGTCAAAATGACCACCCAATCCAATGGACATATTAAAATCAACTTGTCCAAAATGATAGGGGGGTTTTTTTTATAGCTATTTAAATGAGTTTTTTAAATTAAAATCTTTGGTAAAAAACCATTATTTCTACTAGTGAGAGTAGAGAGTCAATATGCCTACTATAATTGCATGATAATATAGTTGTAAATTTGGTGAGAACATGGCATCTTTCACATGCGCCTTGTATTAGGTTGTTTAAATTGTCTATTTACAAGCTAACAAAATGTTTTGTGTCTTGTTCAATTTGAAAGAAGGATTCATGTCTCACCTTGTTGGGTAGCACCAATCTAAATTTGTGTTGGCAAATGACATCGTGTGTACCTTGGCCACATCTTTACATGCTAAGAATATTGTCAAAGGCATAACTAAGATTTTGAATGTTGATAGGCACAACATTAAGAAAGACATGGAGATCAAGTGGATATTCTTAGACATTTAAAATGATTCATGTTGGTTAACACACAAGTAGAAAAAACACATAGATTGCTTGGATGAGGAGTTTATTGAACCATTGTTAAAAATTGGTCAGATAACAAAACTATTGTCTCCCCAAATGCAAAAGACATTGTGAGAAGGTGTATTAACAATATATTGTTCAAGGAACATGTTACACATTATTTATAGATGTCACAGGTGGGTGCATGTTGTACCACCTTTGTGGATTATTTAAGTATGATAATGGAAACAAATTGTTTAGACTACATAGCAAATGGATTTTGTTATTGAACATTGAAGTTTGTTAATGTATGTGTTTATATTAACTTAGGGTGTTAAATGCAAATGTATTTATTGAGTGACCAATTGGTTCAAAATGTTTTGATAACACTACATTAATGACTCCTTTTTCAAATACTTGCAAAGTTTGTTGATGCATGCATTATGGATGTTTACGGTATCTAATAGCACCACCCATGGATTGTTAAATAGGAAAATGTTGATGTTTTCCAAATGTTTCTAGGGGGTATAAGCAAGATAAAGTAGGTTACTTTGACATCCCTACTCAACAAATAAAAATAGATTTTGCACATTTGTATTTTAGACCTTTAAACAATGTTATAAATTCTGGATACATTTATTTCAATAAACCATACACGGTCATCCCTTGTGAATTCTAATATTATAGTTTTAAAAAAATTATCACAAGTTTATTAATTTGATTGAAATGTTTTTTTTCCCCAAATCAAACAATTCAATTACTAATGCATGTAAATACATTTTTTTGGAACTTGAATATTTCAATTATGATAATTTAAGTTCTCAAAAATAATTTTATCTTATTTAAATCATTTGAAATCTACCTTTTTGAATATGTATGCAAAATGCATCTTGTGTTTGTAACATGGTAAAACATGTTTTAAAAATCAATAAATGCATTATATGTAGTTTGTATTTCATAAATTCTTCCCCATGAATGTGGAAATGGTTATTTTGTGTAATTTGGAAACATCATAGTTTCTAGAAAGCAGATTGAAAGTAAATTTAAATGAAAAATTAATCTATTTTTTCAATTTTTAAAAACATTTCCATATCATATTTGACACACTTATGCAAATCAAAAGGTTAATCTCCTTAAGCTTCACCTTCTTTTTAATCTACTTGTCACACAATTTTATTTTTTGCCTTCAATGATTACTTCTTAAATCTATTTTAACATGTTTTCGTCCCACACCAAAACAATTGTGTGGTACTTATTCAAGAACATTGTAAAGAAAGGTGATTACAACCTTTTGGAATCAAATTATGACACATACCTCACACGCCCTTTGGACTTGGAAACCCTTCAAACATTATCCAACTTTGCATAATTGAACCATTATTGGCATCAAAAGGCAAAGAATTTCAAACAACATTTAACAAAGAATGTGTTTTAAGTTGGGGAATAGAGAAAGACTGAATACATAACTTACCTACCTTTCTATGTGTGTTCCTAAATACTTGGATGGGACTTTCTCTCTACTAGTGCATGTGAGTTTCATGATATGCCCACACCTAAATTTCAAGTTCTTATACATGATTGATTTGAACTTAGTTTAATAAACATAATATCCAACACAAAACACATGTACAATCTATGTATCAAGAACCAATCATGATGCATGTATACTTAATATATTTTTGTATGGAAAATTTGATGAGTTAATGAATGAGTGATAAAAAGCCAAAAGATGCATATCGTTTGGTGCATTTGTTCTAAATTGCTGATGTGTCCTTGCAAGTTTGTTCCTTTGTATTTGATTGTTTGTTTTCTCATAAATTAGATGTGTTCATAAGTTTGCTTCTTTGTCTTTGATTGTTTACTTTGAACCTCATTTTTTTGCACAAAGTTCAAACCCCATTTTGACCTAGATGAAAAACATTATGAACTTACCAAAAAAATCACAACCAATGTTGTTATTCCTAACAAGCATTTCATTTCATAATTGTTTTTGTTCAAGGTGTTTTTAATTGTCTACTAGTACAAAATTGCATTAGACCACTCACTTGGATTAATTCTTATCATTCAAAATGCATATCATGCAAAATTTATTGATCACAAAAAAATGCAACCATGGACTCCATTAAGGCTTTTCTAAGTGTGCATGAATCTTCTTCATGCACAAAACTCTCTCCAACTTGCCATGATTTGCCAACACTTCAAATAAAATAATACCTGTGGGATTGAATGAACTTGTTGTAGGCCAAAACTAGGAGAATAAATTTTAACTAAGATGCTAGTTGATTTTGACCTTTCCGTAAGAAGCCAAACATTGCTTGTAACAACCCAAAAAAAAACATTGTCATCAAAATAAAACTAGAAAGAAAATTGATTGATTGATTGATTGTTTATTATCATGTGTTGGCTTTATCACATGTGTAAATTTATTTTTTACCACATAAACACCATTAATTTTAGTCACATTCATACGATGTTAAGGGTGATATTTAAACCTTTGCCTACAAAACCATATGATAAGTTTGAACCATCCAACAACCTCTTCATGTGATGACAAATCTTGTAATTGCATAAATATAAACACAATGTATTTTTAAAATATTTATATTATAATATCATAATAGAGTTATTAAGTTTAAAATGAAAATTTAATTTCATATGTGAGTAGGTAGTAGGTGGTGGTTAATTAGTAAGTAGGTATATAGGTAGGTAGGTAGAAAGTGTGTGTTGTAATTAATAAGTCATATCTACCTACTTACCTACTTACCTACACACCTATTTATGACTTACCCACTTACCTATTTTCATTTCATTTAAGATTTTATTTCACTTTTTATTTTCACACCTAAATTGAATTTTGTAATGTAGTGCATAGTTTAATGTATAATAACAATAATTAAAGATATTCAAATGTAATGTTTTCAATATCAATTGGGGTTATAAATTCAAATTCCATGTCTAAATCAAATTTTATTTTTGAAAATTTCTAATTCCATCACTCAATTTAAATCTATGATGTTTTAATTTGCAAATGTCATAATAATAATTTAAGGTTACTATTATGTAGGCCAAAAAATCAAAAAAAATTTAATTTTATTTGATTAATTAATAATTTAGTAATTTGAAATTAATTTCATTATAAATATTTCATATATTTTCTCAAATCATAATTACATTTGATTTAAAATTAAGACAAAGTATGCATTATGTAACATAAAACATTAAAAGTAAAACATTTTAATCATACATGATGACATGTCACCATGTATGTCATATTATAGTGATTAAATTTAGTATGCTAATAACACTATGATTTTCATCTAGGTTTTCCATGCTCCACATGTCACCTTTAATGTTTGTTTTGACTAAAATGAAATTTGGATTTTGGTCATAATAGACATGCTACTTTTATAATTAGTTTAAATAATCATAATTAGTAATGTCATTGAAGAAAATTTTATTGTGTAATCACATTAGACAAATTCAAGTAGTGATAAGGACATGTTTTTGTTGTAATGCTAGTAGTCCAAAATACAAAAAAAAACACCAAAAGCCCTAGCCCAAGACATAATAGCTTTGGTATTCCTTTTATCGAATATCTTGTTACACCCAATTTGAAAGTAGATTTAAATCCCTTGCATTTGGTTGTAGCTTCTATACAATAACAATTTGAGATTTGGTATCTTCATATTGAAGTCTTAAACATAAAAATTATTCTCCCAAGTGATTTACAAGAAAAATCACTATGGTCATTGTTATTTTTGTAAGTACTTCTCCAACTCTTTCTCCTTTATTTAGTAATTTTCATTTCCCAAACCATCCATTCACTTCAAGAGTTGTGAATAATGATCATTAACTACTAAGTGACCTTTTAGCAAATGTCAAAGGGTTGTCCTATTATTTAAGTTAGGCCCATTCATATAATAGATTAGTTAATAGATTCATAGATGCATGTGATGTTGCTTTGAGTAAGCAAGAAACAAAGGTTAATGCTCAACAAGCTACTAAATTATAGAAGAAGGCGTTTAAGTTGTAGAAGGCATTATATGAAGTTCAATTGGGAGTTTTGCATGCTAATGTTGAAATGAAAAATTAACATCTCCATAAGATGTGCGTGGAGGTGTTGGAAGGCAAAATAGAATGCCTTAAAATGCAAGTTATTGAGCACCAAAAATGACAAAAGATGTTGGAAGAACAAATGATATAACAAGAAAGGGGAATTAAAGGGCATGTGTCGAACTATTTGAATCCTTTAAACAATAATTTGATAAAAAGGTTGATGCACATAAGCACACTTGTGCTACCAACATGGTTGCCAAAACTACCTTTATTGATGTGCATAATAATGTACAAAAAGTTGAAGAAACAATAATGTAATTGGATATCAATTAGATGAATTCACCAACAAGTTTGCCATTGCTGAACTAAAAGGCTTGAAATTATGAGTGCAAAAAGAGAAAGCATTCACTATTAAAAAATTGAACACCCTACAACAACAATTTGAATTATAGGAAATTCATAGTTCTTTGGGTGACTTCAACTTAAATTGACTACATGTTTACAATGAATTGCTAAAAGACCACACTTTGTTCAAATTTGAACCAGTACTAGTCAAGAATAATGGGAAAAACAAACAAAGTTAAAACATGTAGTATGTCAAAACATGACTTGTATGACTACAATCATATGAATACATAGTTGAATAGCACCCACCATTTATGCCATTTTGATATAAGCAACTACAAAAATGGCATAAACAATGGGGACCTAATTTGATTATAGTCATATTTTTGTAATCATGTGGGTCACATTTTAGCATAGTGATATGGGGAGCAATAATCAAGTTTGAAAGCCATGGTAGAATGATTCATTGTCCAAGTCTTTGAAACATATCAACAAGATTAACAACTCTATTGAACTCACATCATTGTTTATTAAACAATTTTCCTTGAGTTCAAAATTGATTTGCCCACGCTGAATTTTGACAACTATGGCAAGGTTAATGATGCATCAACAAGGAGTCAACACAATCTATAATATAGGAAGGAAAGAACTCAAGTTTGCTAGTTATTCATGAGGAGGCTATTGAAAATGTGGTCAAAGGCCTAATTGAAGCACCTTTTGATCATCTAACTATTAAAGTGGTTGCCATCACCCAAAGTGGTATTGACATTTCCACCTTCAACTATCAAACTTGTTATAGAAGTAATAATTATATATTTAACATTAGTATAATTTCCCACTTAATCAACCCCTTGAGTACGATTTATAAGGATGTAATTCCAACTAGGGGGGAAGATGATGTTAGTGGCCAAAAATACTTTAAATTTTTTGAAATTTGTGAATATAATAACCATTGGCTAATTGAATTAGTAATGAAAAAAAGTAAGACTCCATATGATAATATAAAATGGTGACCTAGGTACCAAACTCTAATAACTCCTTGAAGAGGTAAACATCACCCTTCAAAGAATATTTTAAATGGTGTTGATTACACATTAGAGATGACAAATCAAAAAATAAATCACTTTTCTTTTTTACAAGTTGATTATACCTTGTATGACTCATTTTTCTTTCTACAATTGATGTTTTTGTATTAAAACATAAATTTCTTTTTTATGCTGAAATACATGGTAAAATGAATAATAAATTTTTAATCTAGTTTGAAACTATGAATGTTTTTCATTTCCTATTGAACTAGTATAAACATAGGCCAATTGACTTATGCATCTTTGAATTTATATTTGGAATTTTATGATTTACCAATTGGCACTTGTACTTTCTTTCCTTTTGTAGACTTTTTGCATACATCTATTATTATTCCTTCAAATTCGATTTAAACTAACCTTTTTGTAATTTCATTCCATCATTATTGGGGTGGTCTTATAAGGCTTTTGGGCACATTTGACATTGAGAGAGTTCAAAGGACTAATGTTTTACAAAAACCCCAAGAAATAAAACATTAAACAAGAAAAATCAGAACATGCTTAATCGTTAAACATTTCTCAAAAGTTGTTCCAATTGTGAACAATCATTTCATGCAAATAAATTGTTGAAATTATGCACCCTCAGTCCAATTGAGCCAAACTTGACTTCAATAGTACACATGACAAATGGCTACATACTTCAATAGGGTGAAAATAACTACAATGGCCAAAAAATGGCATCACAAATAATGTTTTTTGAAACTTTGCAACTTTCAACTTTCACCAAGCTAATATTAAAAATAAGTTTTCATAAATCATTCTCAAAATAAGGTAGTTAAATTGCCAAATAATGCAATCGTAAAAGGAAACTACTTTTTTTATTAATATTAAATGATGAAATAATATATTTGGGAAAAAACATATGTTGTCACAATATATTACAACTTGTGCAAATATACTTTTAAAATTATTCAAATAATTGCAAAACTTGATGAAGTACTTTGCCATATATTGAATACCAATTAATTGTATCATTTCATTTACAAATGAAAAGTTTGACTCATGTGATTTCATGAAAAACATTTGAACAATTTTTCCATTCAAATGAACATAAAGGTCCCAAAATAAAAATGCTAAAAATTTACTTTCATTCGAAAGATGACAAGAATTATGTTGGAGGCCTTTGTATCAAAATCCATTTTATATGTTCATTAAAATGCTAGATGAAATCAAAAAAAATTGCCCCAAAAATATACCCCAAAAAAAAGACATTTTCTCACCTAAAGCAACCCCCCATAGTGTGCTTTCACCCAATAATATGTTACAAAATTGATTAGAGAGACCTAACAAACACCACAAATCTAGTGACAAATATATAAAAAAATTGCTTCAAAATCCAAGGACTAATTTCCAACTTCAAATCACCATAAGATTGACCCACAAAACAATGAAAATGGGCTCCAGCATATGACTTGCCAATCAAAACCAAGTAGACCACTTGGAGCCATGCAAATGATAAAATAAATAAATAAGAATGATATTAACTTCAATAAATGAAAAACAACATTTACAAATGACATTAGCTAAAAAAATAGAACTCCAATAAAAATTCCCAACCAACATCCTAGTTTCTTAATTAAACCTTAATTAAAGACCATATGACCATTGTTAAGTTTTGCCCATTTCATCACAAGAAAAATTGTAGTAAATATGCAAAGAAATACTTGACAATGCAATGCCAAAAAGGTCTTCAACTCCAAAATAACAACACACCAAGCAATTAACATAATCATATAATATTTGCATAGAAAATTGAGACTAAAGTGATAATTTAAGAAAAAATTAGATGTTGAAAAAAGAAATCAAACCCTAAGCTTTCAACTATAATCATAATGTTAAAGCCATACTTTTGAAAAGAAGTTGGCACTTTTAGATTACATGATTCCAATACTAATTTTTAATATAGGAATTAACTACCAATTTTAAACTATTACCAGATTTTGCTTTTACTCAATTTAGTTTTTTAGTTAGGAATATTTAACCATTAGATCTAAAAATTGGTATTTATAGTTTCTTTCAATCTTGTAAGTAATCATTTTTTTTAGTGAGCAATATTAGTCACTTTGGATGCCACCACTTTCTTCTTGGGTACTTAAGTTTGCATTTGGGTGTTCAAGGAGGGGAGAAAAAAAGGGCATTGATGATTCATGGATTTTGAAATGCCAGTTTTCATTTTTTCGAGGGGAGAAGATCAATTTGTTTCAAGATGTTGATCATCGCCACCATTTTGTTTTTATTTGAAGTTTTTGGTGTTTTAAAATTTTTTTCAAGTGTTTTCTAATTGTTGAAAAAGTTGAAGTGTTTATGTCCCATAGGAAAATGGAAGAAAATCTTACTAGATAATTTGTTTTAATTATCTATTATTGATACTTTGAAACTTAATAATTTGTTTGTATTATCAATTCTCAAAACTTAGAGGTTATTTGTAATTAACAATTTGGTAGTCTATCATTACTAATATTTTACTTTGATTATTTATCATTGACTTTGCATATATGTCTTTCTTTTTTTGCATATTTTCTCTTGTCCAAATTTGGTGGAATTTTGGATGGCCATAACAATGAAAAAAAAATTGAATATTTTTTGATAGATTTTTTATTAAAAAAATCTTATGTTTTTCAATCAAAGTTGCCCTAGATGTTAGAAAATTGGTTATGGTTTTAAGCTTCAAACGTTTATCACACCCAACATTAGTGTCATCAGCTTAATTCCCAAGGTGATGATAATGGATCAATCCAAATTCTCAATCCCAAACGTAGACCATCTTAAATTAGTGATGTTATACTTTGAAACACTTTGAAAGGCAAGTGATTATCTAAGAAATTTCATATAACTTTCATGTTTTTGAAACAAAAATCAAACATGATGGGCAACATAGTATGGGACGAATTGATTGTTAGTTGAAAAAAATTGCCAAGACCACAAAATTAAAATGTTGATGACTTATGTCATCATTGCTATCTTGAACTCTTGCAATTTTGAATCAAAGTTACCATAAACGAATGGTTGATTTCAAGCTTGAATCCTACCATATCAAATGTTATGGGGATGCAAGCAATGAAAACAAAAGAAAATTCATTTGATAACAACTAATAGTCTTGAATTTCAAAACAAAAAAAATTCACAACAAATAACGTGTTGATGATGGCTTGTGCAAGCTTGAATCTAGAATATTAACACTTTGGAGGACACATAACTGGTTGCCATCCACAGCAAGTGGGTGAAAGCACACTAAAGGTGAGTGACGCGCTCCCAAGTCACGGGGGTGAAACCCACTTGAGGGTCTCACAAAGTCAAGTTGCGGAATTGAGACTTGGTAGCACGCTCCCGGCTTCCAACTCTAAAAAGGGGTAGAGGGTCGAGTTGGGAGCCCCGGGATTAGACTAGGAAGAGATCAAGCTTTTAGATCACACGAACCTGCATCACAAACCAACACGGGTTGGTTAGAATCCATTTGCACTATTTTGGTGTTGGGACAAGCCACGGGGACCCGGACTCACTTGGACTCACCACATCCTTGGCTCGGGAGTATGCCACCACCACACTCCCTATAGTATACTCTGCGCCACGTTGTGGGGACTACACCCAAATGGCACAAATTCCCGGGACTCCCGAAATGGAGTCCCGAAGTTGTCCCGAAATCGTCCCGGCGGGACTCCCGGAACTTTGAACGGCCATAACTCCCGACTGCGGAGTTGGATCGCAACGAGGTCTAAACCAAAGTTGTAGCCCTTGTCGAGATCTTTCCAACGACGTATTGCAGTCCCAATTCGGACTTTGGTAAGAGGTCGATTCCCGACTTTTAGTGGTCGGGAGTCAAACTGCCAGTTTGACTCCCGGCCCTTCTTTTGCCCATAACTTGGGCGACAGATGTCCGAATGGCCAATGCGAGGCCATTTTCGATATCTACGCTTCAAGACCTTTCCAATGACACCAAGAACACCCCAATGAGAGGTGTTTTGGGTCCTGCTGTCGAGCTCTGAACATTCAGGAGTCCCGAAGGACCCCAAATCCCACTTTTTTCCAAGTGTTGGGCTTCACCCCCACACTTGGCCAAAGTAGGGTTGCGACAGTGAGCCACTTTTCACCAAAAAAAGGTGATGTATAACAAGTATCATAATACACAATAAGCAAAAATCTTGATTGCATGCTTCGGCTACCCTAACATAAGCAAAAAACTTTAGAATTTGCATGACAACATTTTAGAATTCAAAGTGAACTTTGAATCAAAATTAATCTTGATCCAACGACTAGATGAAAAGGATTGGATAAAATTAACGTACATAAAGTATATAACTTACAATTTTTTGATGGCCATAGGGCATGGATGTTTGTGGTTCATGAAACATTACCAAACAAAAGAAAATTGAAAAAAAAATGCAATGTAATGCAATCTATAAAATCTCCTCCTCTTTGATATGGTAATGGTTATTTTCTTAACAAAATATATGATCATACATTTATTACTAAAATTGCAAAAAAACCACATTCTTTAAATGGTCCTCAATTTAATCAATGTATATCGATCACATAAATCATAAAAAAATTCACTCAAGAATTCCATTCACAACCTTAGTTTTGAAGTATATATGCAAAATTTTCAAACTTTGTGATTGGTATTATTTTGTCACAAATATATTTCATACGTTCAAGTTTTTCATTGTTTGTTGGATTTTTGTAAAAAATGATTAGATTAAGTTTAAACTAATGAAATATTTTTTAAAAAATAATAATAATCCAAGAAGTGATGTCCCATTATCAAACAAAATAATTGTAAAACAATTGTATTTATAATCATAATTTCTGGGGGGTTTAATGTGCTTTCACCTATAAAGAAATAACATTTTCATATTTGAGTGTCTTTTGGAATAAGATGATTCAAGAATCAAATTATATTGGAGTTTTCAACATCCTTATCAGTAGCCTTGTAATAATAGAAAATTCTTTCCATTCCTACCTCCTTTACCCAATTTTTTGGGTCCAAGTAATATTTTTTTACAATGATGATTGAATTGCTTTCAAATAAACCTTTGAAAATCTAGCACAAACTTTGGCATTGTTAATAACATATTGGGTCGCCTTTGACATGACATGCCCAAAACATGACCCTACAAGAAACCACACAAATGAGTACAAAAATCAAAACCCATTTAAATTAAACCTTTCATCTTTCACACAGGCAATTACTTTGTCAAACAAATCAAAGGTATTTAGCAAAGCTTTTACTTGGTTTGCCATGGTTGCACATATCATATTCTCCATTTCAAAACAAGAATCATGTGCCAAATGGGCTCTGATGAATAGTTGATGAAGTTAACAATAATGGCAAAGATATCATAACCAACTTGAGAAATCCAAATATCAAATGAAAAAATATAAACAACATATTAATTAAGGTAAAAAATGGTATTTTTCCTTGGTTTTTTCCACCATATTTGGGAGCAATTTGATTAGCAACATACAACATCAAGATAGAAATTGTGTGCACACCCACATTGTTACAAATCTAGTCACCTCAACCATCAATTTTTAGTAGAAGATAATGGACAATAATGCAACATGTAAAACAAGGTCCTCCAAAAATGCCTATTGCATGGGGTCTATTTTGTTGTAAAAGTGTTGGCTGCCAAAAGAAATTGTGATATGAAAAGGTGGGATAATTTTCCTTCTTTTTGCAACTAGCTTGTCATCTTTGGTTTATGCAACCTTTTCAACAAAAGCAAACCCCATTTCCTATACTACTTTGAATGTTCATGAATAACATGTTTTTTTTTGTAGTTCATAAGGCCTTCACTAGATTCCCCTAGGTTAGAAACATATATCATCATGTTCCATGTGAGTAGGCTAACACAAAATACATTGCATCATTTGTAGGTTGTAAGAATTCCCTAATGCGCAAACATTCACCACAAAATAATTCGATCAATTGATGTTTAGTGAAAAGGATACCATACCTTATGATTGGCTAGGAGTTTTGTCTAATTTAAACCCGCCAAGTTACATCTATTTTGACATTGGATGCTTCTTGTGATCAAAATTCAACTTTTGTCCAACACACAAAATCAAAGTTGTCTTCTTCATCACAAATTCTTGTTGTATGTGTGACGTTCGTGAATGCCATTGACATCATATATTCTTTCAATTATTGCTTATGATAGAAATGAAAAAATGGGGCTAAAGGTTGAAGAAGGGAAACAATTGGGTAAATGCAAGCTACGATGGCTCACTTTATACGATCTTATGGACTTTTTGCAGAATGTACTATATTCAAATGCCACAAACACATTATAAAATCATTAATTTGACAAATATTTAAGGATTAAAATTGCCAACTTAATACAAATATTTATTAAGGGGTGAAATTCAATAACCATACTCCGATCATATAGTAATGAACTTTTAAAGTGGACATATGGACAATAATATAGGTTTTACATTAGTATTCAAATGCATTTTTTATTATGATTTCATCTCAATATTTTATATAGGGATTTAATATATGATACATGATGGAAAAAAAATGAATTGAAAAAAATTACAACAACAAATTTAACAAACAAATAACTATGGATTTTTGAATGATTAGATTTGAGCAAAAATTTCAAAAGTCCCAATCTTGGTCATTTTTTATTAGATTGATATCTTTTTTTGCCTAACATGTATAATAAAGAGTTTTTTAAATGGGCAATCTTTTATATGGACTTTATTAATTGATTAATCATCACATATGGCCCACTAAACATTGGTTTTTTATGTTTTTTTCCATTCTAGTGTTAATTTTTCCATTTATATGGACTTTTGGGATTGGGATTCTTGCTGCTTTTGAGCCACTATAGCTTGCATATGCCCAATTAACAACCAAAAAAATAAAAATAAAAAGTTTATTAGTTTGGTCTATTGCATTGTTTTGTAAATCAAAATAAAATCCTTACAACCATTGTTTGAAATATGACTTTATATTTACAACAATTTTTTATAGAAAAGTTGTTGACTTTTTCAATTTGCACAACACCATATAACTTTATTTCAAGAAGATTTTGAACAATAAAAAACATACTTACAAAAAAATGCCTTAGAAGATTATCAATGCATAGGCTCCTTCTACTATAATCTTGTTGAGAATAATAACTTGAATTAGAGAGATTTGAAAACTTGGTAATAATGAAGAGTTTGCAAAGTTTGTGTTACTTTAAGACATAAGTGTTAAAACAAAAACACGAATTAGTTCTAGAGATGTATGATGGGTTCGATAGATGCATATCACAGGGCATAAATAGTTCATGTGTTAGGGAGGAAATACCATGTTTTTTTCAATTTGCTTTAGTTTATGGTTTCATGGAAGTGCTATAACGTGCACAACACCATGAAATTTTCTTTTAATCATACTTTGAACAATGAAAAATATATTTACACAAAAGAGGGTAGAGGATTATCAATGCATAGGCTCTTCCTCTTGTAATCTTGTTGATAATAATAATTTGAACTAAAAAGGTCAAGAAACTTGGTATCAATGAGAAGATTGCAAAGTTTGTGTTGTTTTAAGATATTAATGTTTGAATACATTTTCATTAAAAATATATATTAGCTCTACAAATGGATGATGAAATTAACAAATGCTAATCATGGGGAACAACTGTACTTATTTGTTAGGGAAGAGAGACCATGTAATTTGACAAATTTTAAAGATGTCTGGTTTATGCTTTCATGCAAATATTACAATGTGCATTGATTGTACTACAATCAAGTACTTGAACAAACACACAATCATACAAAAAAATAATTGAAATCCAACTTACATGATTTCAATCAATAGGCTATGACTTGAACAACCAACGTGACCAGTCACCAAATTAAAAAAATTGCAATTACATTATTTCCACTTGGTAAGCAATATAGGTTGGTAAGTGAATGAATATGCCCATCATTGAATGCCACTCCCAAGACAAGATTTACTTAGTAAGTAATGAAGGTTAGAAGGTGATTTGCTTGACACTAAAGTTTAGAATATGGAGTACCATGGTGACATTCAATTTGCAGAACTTGATGTGATCCAAAATGGTTAGGCAAGTTGAAAGTGATGAAGATGACAAAATAATGATGTTGACAATGTTGTACATATGTAAACAATTCAAAGATCACAAAAACAACATGTGAAAACATGAACAAAACAAAAAATGAAGCAAAATGAAACAAAATGAAAAAAACCTACCTCCAAAAGGTGATCTTATGATGATAATATAAACATTATGTTCATGACCTCTGCAATTTACATCCATGTTGAAAAAGCAGATGAAAAAATAGAAGATGGCCATATGACGAACATCACAATTTGCAACATTTGCAAAGATTTAGAAAACAAAATGACTTTTGGAGTTTTAAGACGATGACATTTTGCAAAAATGACCATAAATATAATGACATGGAAATATGATCGTTATGCAAAAATGACCACAAATATGACAAAACTTTGCCAATTATTTTTTTGAAAACCATTGAAACAAGAAAAAAAACAAAACAAAAAAAACAAGGGAGGGAAAGAAACTTACCTTCAATGACAACCAACTTGATGACAATGGTGTTTTACAACAAGACATTTAGAGGGAAACACATCCTTGCTTGTAATAATCACCATGACATGAAAGCAACAAATAAGCCAAAAGAAAAATAAAAGTTTGAAAGAAAAGGGAAAGAAAAAAGAGAAGGAAAAAAGAAAGCTTGAGAGAATTTGGAAGCAAGAAAAAAAGAAGAAAGAAAGCTTAGAGGAGGAGACATAAATGGGAAGCTTAAGGGAGAAGGAAAATTGGAGGAGAAAAAAAACTTGAAGAAAGAAAACTTGAGAAATATGAAAATCTTATTAGGAGTGGGGCAATGGAAAGCCACACATGCTGAAAGTAAAGAAAAACCTAACCCTAAACCTAAAAAAATCAAAACCTTGAAAAAATTCAATCATCAATACAAGGTCTACACAATTGTTTAGAACTTGGCTATCATTAGATCCCAAATTCAAATCTAGATCTTGGAATAGGACAAATCTTAGGTTAGGTTCCAAGTCATGTATACCGGGAATTGGAATTGCTGGGTAGTATTATATCGTCCAATACTTGATGAAAACCTATCCTCCTCTCTTTGCCTTGATTTTCACATTAAAGACTAATTAGACATACCCAAAATGAAAACCAAGTTCTTCATTCTACACAAGGAGGTTTAATCAAACTACTACTAAAAGCCATATAAGATGTTATTGGCCTATAAGTTATGCATTTGTGATTGGTATGATTGTCCTTTCTTGTAAAACATGGGAGTCCACCCACTTGGAAGTTTAGGGGAAGGAGTTATGGGTAATCCCACTTTGTAAAACATATGATTTGATAAACTATTCTTGTTTTTTTTTGTTGGTGTTGTTAAACCATGGCACCCCACCCCTCTCTTCTTGTCCTTAAAGAATTGATAATGTAGGTTCTCAAGGGATGCTTGATTCATCTAATGTGAAAGACATGTTTTTTTATACACAAATTCTTATCATCCAGGGCATCATTTCTATTTTATTCCTCCCTTTTTTGCATGCCTTTGAAAAACCAAGCATTCTTTGCACTTGGCTTTGTGGATGGGTTGTGGGCCATATCTATGGGTGCAAATTGCAAATTGATTTTTCATGTGGTGCACAAAGTGAGGAAGCTTGTAATTGTCCTCATTTTGATCCCAAAGCTTTCATTGGGTGCCATTGGATCTCAGTGCTATCCTTGGGTATCCGTTGGATCTCAATGTTATCCTTGGGTAGCCTTGGATCCCAAAGCTTTAGGTATATGTTGGATTCCAAAGCTTTCATGGGGACATGTTTGTTGGGGATTACAATTGAAGGATATTTTCATTATCACAAAAGCATAACCTCAAAAGTTATCACGAGCTAGTAAGCTAGGAGAGTCAATACAAAGGTGCCTCATTGGAGAGTCAGGTCTATGGACACATGGGATTTGAGCTTTTATTAACAAGTTACTATATCTTCCATATGAATCTGATGTGTTGGTTTGTCTCTTTTGTCTTCTTGTCCTTTCCAAATTCCACAACATCAAAACCAAGGAAAAAGACAAATAGTCTAAAACTTCAATCATGGCCTTGTGCCTAGTAGAATTTCATGTGCAAATTGAGATAGAAAGCATAGTGGCATCCTTTTTCCATAAGGGTGCTTACTTTATAAGACCCCCCCCTCCCCACCCACAAAATGGGGGAATATCAAACTTCTCCACAAAAGTTAATATCACACACTCCATAATTTATCACATGATAAAAAGAAGAGCACACACTTTGTGACAAAAGACTTTTTCATGAAATTCTAAAGGAAATGCAATCCACACACCTTGTTACTTAAACCACTTTATGCCATGACCCAAGCCCTAAAAGTCTAGAGCCCAAATTCACCCACTAATGGTAACTTCTTGGGCCAATATGAGAGATCTTATTAAATTGTATTTGGTGGTCCAAGGGAAGTAGTGAAAAAGCCAAATGAGCCCAAGTCTTGAGAGTGCAAGAATAAACCTTCTCATAACGTATATAACCCCCCTCTTCCTCACACCCTCTCCGTTCAATATTTGAAGAGATGGCTTCAATCCAACCATTATGAATGAGATAACATTTTGAATTAAGTTAATTATACAACTATGGGGCTTAAGTTGTATGATAAGAATTTGGGTCTTTATTTCACAAGTATTCCTTTTGTTACCATTGTAGAGGGTTCCGTTTTCATGAGTTGGCCTATGAATTTAGCACCATGACAATGTATTTGCAGGGCACCTTATATTTATGAATAATCCCTCCTTAAACAAGAGGTGGGATATGATGCCTAGTCTTCAAGAGTGGAAGGGATCTTACACCTATTTGTAGGAACACTTTCCTTATCACTCTCAAGTAAGATGCATAAGAGCCCTCCCCTAAACCCTAAACCCTTCCCTTCCTATGCTTGGTGATCTACTTATGTTTAGTGTAGGGTAATGCCTGAGAGCTGGGGCATTCCGAATATAATGGGCCTCCAAGGCTGGAGGCTGACATGGCAATCGCAATCTTCTACCTCGTGGCATAATCTTCTGCCTGGGAAGATTATGAATTGATATGCAAGTGATGCAATACAAGCAAGAGCAGCATTTGACACATCAGCCTGCCTATTATGCTTTTTAACATGAACAGAAAAAATGGCATAATCATTCACCACAAATGCTAATGTAATTTTAAGGTGCATTCACACTTGGTGTTTAAGGACTCTAGTATTAAGTCCCCTAACACCAAGCTAGTCATTTAGAACCTAAACCCATTTACCATGATGATGATTTTATGTTAAGTTAACATTCACTTAATATTTAACCAATCACCCATTCAAACATTGGGTACAACCTAAGATGCCACCTAGATTTTCACTTAAACACCGACTTAAAATTAAGTGTGAATGCACCTTTAAAAGATGGATTGACTTCATGCCAATAGAATTTTTTTTTAAATTTTAAAAAAATTTAATTTTTTTTGGGTGGTTTGTTTTTGGCACAAATAAAAACCAATTTCATATTGTGAGAAGAAAGGAAACACAAGTACAACCCAGAGGCATGTGGATAGACATTTGAGTCAGATCAATCATTCCACCACAAAGAGATTGATTTTTTTTTTTGGCACCAACCCAAAACATAGTGGTCAAACTGGCACATCATACAACAATAGAAAAAATCAAGACTCTGGAGATGAGCTTGGAAGGTACAATTAGAGTTATCCATAAAGTTACCCTCTCTTTCAGTAGTATCCTCAAAGTAAAGACAGTTTTAGTAAATATATCTGTATGAAATGCAGATACCCACCATTTAATGCACAAGGTTCGAGAGTAATTATAGTACCTGTACAAGTTAGGGACAGTCAGTGAAATTATATGTAGCAACAATGGAGGCGCTCAGGAAAAATGAAAGACAGGATGAAACTTAGTTTACCACCAATTTTGATGGTTTTGCAGGTTCTTTTTTTTAATGTGACTCTGTTATGACCAAACTCAGGGTTTTAGTGCTGTTGTGTTTTTCTAACTTTACCGATAACTCAAATATATTGGACTCTAAAAGGAGAAGAATGGAATGAATGGGTGTTAATGGGGTCAACTTGGCAATGTGGCTTTTGCCTTAACTTCAAAAGAAAAAAGTCAGCAAATGCAAGAACGGGTTTTCTTCTTTGGCAATTTGCTGTCGATCGAAATCAAAGTTGAGGTTGAGAATTAACAAAATTTGTTATTTTTCATGTCATTCATGATGAAAAAGTCGGACTTGATTTGAAAATCTTCCCTAATGAAATTAAGTTTTGGGGTTTAGGGTTTGCAGAAAGCAATCAATCCTTCCTTCCTTCCTTCCATTGTTAGTCAACAAAAAAAAAAAAGATTATGAATGATTGGGCCTGCCAGATTCACCTAAATCTTGATCCACTAAAATCTTGATATGGGAATCATGTATGTAGAGCGCTTTGTACTCTCTCCTTCCATGTGGGAACCCCAACCTTATCCCCAAATCAAAAGTTGTTTCTTCCTTCCCAAAAAAACAAAACAAAAAACAAAAAAACAAAAAAAAAAAATGTTCATTGTTTTTTTTTTTTTTTCCTTAGAAAGTTTTGAAATGAAGTTTTTTTACTTGGAATTTTTGCAACTTTGATACGACCATAACTCTCCTTCAGGTCCCCCCCCTTTGATGAAAAATTGTTTAAGAACAAACAAATAGTCCAAAAGTGCAAACTCGCAATCATTTTCAGGATCACAAATCACGGGAGCATAATAAGCCTATGTAGTAGTAGTAGTAGTAGCATTGTGTATTGTGTAATAGTTGTGCTCAATGTCATCTCATAATGAATGGGTTTGCTCTTTATAGCAAAGTTCAAACCAGCCAAGAGTTTAAACAAGTAAATTATGTTTTGGTGAAGTTCCCCACTGCTGAGAATTCATGCTAACTTGACTTCCTTGAAGAATTATGGAAACTCAAATATTTCACCATTCCAAAATCATAATCTTCAAAACAATCCTCTAAAAAAAAAAAAAAAAAAAAAAACCAAAATCCTTCAAGATATATACTATATAACTCTTTTAACTAATCTCAAGTTTCAACACAAGCCAAAATATCATCTTTCAAAAATCCTCATGTGAAGATGGAGACCTATTATATTACCTTGGGGGGGGCGGGGCGAAGGTGGGGGGCTTAAAATCCCTTAAGCTACTATATACTCAATAACGAGAGCCTAAACACAAATGAAATTGCCTTGGGTTGGTAGGCAAGGCCAATAAAGTTTTGCAACGTTTTGACTTGTTGCCATCGGTGAGCATTTTGTCGTAAACATGTGTGATCAAATGAAAGGGTCTTTAGGGTATTTAAACTAGAATTTTTTTGGCAATAAAAAAAAGTAAGGCTTTAAACTTGAAACCTGGTGTGAAGAACGGATGAAAAGAGATAGGGAAATTAAAAATAAATAGATAACAAAGATAAAAATAAAATAAAAATAAATAAAGTAAAAGAAAGGAAGATAGATAAAATCACTCAAAGACAAAGAAACAAAAGCCTAGTTTTGGTACCAGAGTTTAACCGTGATTAACTGTAGAGTTAGAAATAGGGTCAATAATTAGCATGGCGATACCTCCCAAAAAAAAACCTGGCGAAACAACAACCCAACCCAACCCAACCCAATTCCAGCACATGGACGCCACGCATCTATTGGGCCACGTCACCTCTATCTGGTCCCTCCGCCCGAGGCGCCACGTGGGTTGGCTCACCCGGCGCTCGATTTTGGTCGCCTAACGGAAAGTAGTCCGGATTTTCACGCTCTGACACGTCGTCAGACACGTCACCTGACACATCACCTGGTCTTATCTGCAGTGGTCCCAGCGCTCTTCGTGTTTTCGCTGTTGCGCAGAACGTCCTGCGTGAACTCCTCCGCCTGCTGCTGTTGCTGCTGCCGCGACAGCTGCTCGTTCTTCATCACGCAATTGCTGCGTCAAAGAGAAGAAGGAAGCTGGAGATCGAGAGCTTATCCATAACGGAATCGGTGATTTCTGAGCTCCACAAAGAGCCAGGAACATGGCGTTTTGGTAGCCTGACGGCGTCGTTTGCTGTGTTTTATGCAGTCTTGTTGTTCTTCCGTCTTTGGAGCAAAGCTGGGCGGCGGCGATGTCTGGAGAAGGAGTTGCTTGCCTTTGCGGCTTGAGATTCTCTTTGGTCGGTTTTTTTTTCCCCTCTGCCTGGTATTGTGGTGATTTGAGGTGGGTGTAAAAAAGCTTTTTGTTGAGGAAGGACAGATGGACGCACTCGGTGTTGTGGGTGCTTGTGCTACTTGCTTGCTTTGTGTGTGTGTGTGGGGAGGGTGGTGGGGTGAAGGAAGGTGTGTTTGTTGAGAACTAGGGGGGTGCTTTTTTTTTTGGTAGGGGTTCTGTTGGGTTTTTCTCTCTCTCGCAACTTCGCAAGGTGCTCAAGAGAAATCCGTATTGTGGGTTTGTGTTTATATCAGAGGAAGTAGCGGCGTTTGGGCTTCATGTTGTGGGACTTTTGGATCGGACGTGCGTTTGGGCTCGTCGGGGCGGCTGCTGCTATTGTGGCGGCTTTTTGTTGTGTGAGTTGAGGAAGCGGAAGGATGGACGGAGGAGGGGGTGAAGGGGAAATAATAAAATGGTGGTTGGGATTCCATTGTTCCTCCGCGTAATTATGTGGAGTGAGAACTGCAACCTTGATTTCGCTGGCTATGCAAGCATGGTGCAAAGCTGAGTTTCGGAGGGAGCGGAGAAAAGAAGAAGAACAAGAAAGAGGAGGAGACGAAGAAGAGGAAGAAACAGATACAAAGAAGAGAAAGGAGGGAAAGAACACAACAGAACAGAAATGGCTTCGAAGTCGTATAGCAACTTGCTAGATCTAATGGGGGACACCACGCTCTCGGCGGAGACAAGGATGGGTGGGATGACGACAAGGTGTGTGAGGGTGGGGGGGATGACGAGAGTGGCGACATCGCCGCCCGGCATATGCAGTGAGAGTCGTGACGACGACAACAGGTCGTCCACACAGCAGGAGGGAAGTGTGAGTACAGACGCGTCGGTGCTCTCTGAGGAGAGTCGGATGCTCATCGTGGCGCACATGCTGCCGCTCCACACCAAGCCTGGACCGGATAGCAATAGCTGGAGCTTCGAGTGGGACAGGGCTTCCCCTCTATGGCAGCTCAAGGATGGGTTACCGGAGGAGATGGAGGTGATCTACGTCGGTTGCCTCAAGGTGGAAGTGGACGAGAGTGAGCAAGATGAGGTAGCTGCAACTCTTCTAGAGAATTTCAATTGTGTTGCTGCTTTCCTCCCCAAAGACCTTAGAACCAGGTTCTATCATGGGTTTTGCAAGCAGATGCTGTGGCCGCTCTTCCACTACCTGCTCCCCCTCAGTCCTAACCATGGTGGCCGCTTCAACCGCCTGGACTGGCAAGCTTATGTCTCTGTCAACAAGATCTTTGCTGACAAAGTGATGGAGGTGATTAGCCCGGATGATGATTATGTCTGGGTGCATGATTACCATCTGATGGTGCTCCCCACTTTCCTACGCAAGCGGTTCAACAAGGTGAAGCTTGGGTTCTTTCTCCATAGCCCATTCCCTTCCTCAGAGATTTACAGAACCCTACCAGTGCGGGACGAGATCTTACGGGCACTGCTGAACGCAGATTTGATTGGTTTTCACACCTTTGACTATGCCCGACACTTCCTGTCTTGTTGCAGCCGCATGCTAGGGTTAGAGTATGAGTCCAAGAGGGGCTACATTGGCCTGGAATACTATGGCCGTATTGTTGGGATCAAGATCATGCCTGTTGGGATTCACATGGGCCAGTTTGCTGCCAGTTTGAAGCTCCCTGACACAAGGTGGCGTATCAGGGAGCTCCAGGAGCAGTTCAAGGGAAAGACGGTTTTGCTTGGGGTGGATGACATGGACATTTTCAAGGGCATCGGGCTCAAGTTCCTGGCTCTTGAGGAGATGCTTCGGCAACATCCTGAGTGGAAGGGGAAGGTGGTGATGGTTCAAATAGCAAATCCTGCAAGGGGGAAAGGCAAGGATGTCGAGGAGGCCCAAAATGAGGCTCGTACGCTTGCTCAGAGAATCAATCAGGAGTTTGGCGATGAGAAATATAAGCCAGTTGTGTTGCTGGAGAGACATGTACCTCCATATGAGAGGATTGCCTTCTACACTGTAGCTGAGTGTTGTGTGGTGACTGCAGTGCGTGACGGGATGAATCTTATGCCCTATGAGTACATTGCATGTCGGGAGGGTGGTTCTTATCTGGATGTTGTGGCAGGAAAGATCCCTGAAGCCCAGGTGGTGAAGAAGAGTATGTTAATTGTGTCTGAGTTCATTGGGTGCTCTCCATCTCTCAGTGGAGCAATACGAGTGAACCCATGGAACATAGAAATGGTGGCAGAAGCCATGTATAATGCCATCACCATGAAAGAGACGGAGCAGCAACTACGTCATGAAAAGCACTACAAATACATAAGCACACATGATGTTGCCTATTGGGCCAGAAGCTTCATGCTTGACCTTGAGAGGACTTGCCGTGACCACACAAGGCGGCGGTGTTATGGGATTGGTTTTGGGCTCGGTTTCCGTGTGGTAGCCTTGGATCCAAGCTTCAAGAAGCTTCGAACTGAGCTTATAGTGGCAGCGTACAAGAAAAGCAGCAGCCGAGCAATTCTCTTGGATTACGATGGCACCATGATGCCTACATCACACAAAGAGAGTCCCAGCCCTGAGGTCCTGTCACTCCTTAACACTCTTTGTAATGATCCAAAGAATGTGGTGTTCATCGTGAGTGGGCGCCCTCGCAGCAAACTCTCTGAGTGGTTCTCGCCCTGTAAGAAGCTTGGCCTTGCAGCAGAGCATGGCTTTTTTTACAGGTAATCCATGAGTATTACTATATGGTATACATGACTTCCCTTGTGCAGAAGCTAGGTTGTCACTGGGCACATCCAGAAGAGACTCTCTTCTTGTATAGCTGCAAGGGTCAGATCTTTTTTGGTGCTATTTTGGTTGTAAATGTTGAAAGTGGACGTGTTGAGTGACATATGTCCTGGCATATGCAGATGGCAAAGAGACTTGGATTGGGCTACTTCCAGGTGGCAGAGTGTTTCAGAATGGGATAGACACAGTGCCACAGAGCGAGACATGCCAGTCATGAGTTTTGAGTGGAAGTTGGTGGCCGAGCCTGTAATGCAGCTGTACACAGAAAGCACTGACGGTTCATATATTGAGGACAAGGAGAGTGCACTGGTGTGGCACCATCGGTTTGCTGACCCAGATTTTGGGTCATGGCAGGCCAAAGAGATGCAAAACCACCTTGAGAGTGTGTTGGCAAATGAGCCTGTCACTGTGAAGAGTGGTGCACAAATTGTAGAAGTTACACCACAGGTATGAATGATGATGCCATGTGTGCTGGGGTGTTGCCTTGACAAATGTATGATTGGCTGTGGATGTGGTCAATTCACATCAGCCCTAATTTGCAAAAAATGTCCATCAAGTTTTTGTGCCATGTCTGTACTGCCACCATTGAAAAGCTTTGGTCATTTAATCCATGTATTGGACAATCGAATGTGTTACTGTCCAAATGAGCTGTCAATGGATTTTGCATCAAACTTATGAAGCTTATTTGCATGCATTGACAGGGAGTGAGCAAGGGAGTGGTGGTGGAGAAGCTACTACTCATGATGGAGAGAGAGCATGGCACATTGGCAGATATGGTCTTATGTGTTGGAGATGATCGGTCAGATGAAGACATGTTTGAGAGCATTGAGGCCCTTATGAATGATGCCCCCAGTGCTGAAGTATTTGCATGTACAGTCGGTCAAAAACCAAGCAAGGCCAAGTACTACTTGGATGACACGGTTGAGGTCATCAAGATGTTGCAAGGCTTGGCATCAGCCTCAGATCCATCAACTGCCCCGTCTCTGCCTCACTTCACAGACATAGCATCACTCCATATCTAGGTACCATCTTCGTTCTTTTTCAGTAGCATTCATTTTGTCTGTAAAATCAACCCCCAGAAAAGCCTTTCAGGGTTACACAAGAGTTCCATCTACACTAAAGCTTTCGAGGAAGTGCAGGATACTAAATGGCCACCCCAGCTGATAGTAATTTGCTCTTACTGCTGCAGGTGGTGTTTTAGGAGCTCAGACAGCAGAGTAGGATTAGCTTAAGTTGACAAAGACACAGTTATGTGTGACCACAGACACAGACCCAATCCAGTTTCACCAATTTATTCCAGGTACTGGGTTGCTCAGTTTCCGATTTTTCATGATGCAATGATTCTGTACGGGACCCTGCTTGCCCTCTCCTGAAGGCCAAGCTGCTGAGTAGTTCCTGCATGGCATTTTCTGTGTGGCAGGAGGATTGGAGTACTGTAAGGTAGTGTGACCTTGGTACTGAGAAAGCTTTAGAGTGTGCAGGAAGAGCACCTCCTCCGGTCTTTACCACAAGGGAAGACTCTGATGGGTGCAAGCAAGTTGGTAAAGAAGAGACACTTGTTGGATTTGGTGTGTGCTACGACACCAGTATGGGGACGCCCCATATTACACGATTCTTTGCACAGACTTACAACAAAACAAAGGGTAGTCAGTTTTAGTGTCCACACATTTACTGCTCATGAAAGTGTGCCCTTTAAGAGGGGTAGAGAGCATGATGGCGGGGAAAGAATTGCTCAACCCACCCTCTGTTACATTCAATCTCCCATGCAACACAAGAAAGAGTGCATAATATAGTCTCTGCTGTGATGCGAGTTTGTGTTTCTGAGCTTCTCTTTGTGGCAAAGCAAGCAAGCAGCAAGTGCTTGCTGCTGCATTGCTTGTTTTGTGCAGAGCTTCTGGGTTTTAGAGAAAAAAGACCCCATGTAAAATGAAAAAAATATTAAGTCCTCCATGTGTACATTCAAACTGTCCTCTACTCCACTGCCTCAGGTTGGGAGGGAGAGATGGAACTGGGAATGTTTTCTTCTTAGTTTCTAGTGGAAGGGGTGTGGGATTACTTTTGCAAGCTTTTTCACTGAACTTCTCTGAAGCGTACATTTGGGCATATGTACATTGTGTTATGGTAAGTAGGTGGAAAATGATCATCACTTTTTGCATCCTGTGAAGCTTTTGTTTTTTGTTGTTCTCTCACACATGAGCCACAAATGCGCACTTGATTCAAAGTGTTGAGTAAAATTCAGATTCCCAAAACTGTTTTAGAAATCTGAGCATTTCCCTGCACTCTTGTGAAATTGATAGAAGGAAAAGCTGAGATTGTGCAGCAGCAGAAAATATGTTGTCGGTTTTTGTGCGTTTCTCCCTTGCTGAATTTGCAGTTCTGGGAGAGAAGTTGCTGAATTTGTGTATGGTTTCCTTTCAAGCATCTATAGTGTCGGGGTCTTTGCTGAATTTGCATTTCTGAGAGACAAATTTGTTGAATTTGAACAATTGTTATGCCACCAAACAATAGTTTCATAATTGTGTATTGCCATGATAATAATCAATCAAATGATATCTTACGCCATTGATCAACAATTTTGGAAAACCAAAGTTGTCTCAAGATTGTTAAGACTCTTGATCTACATTGACACTAACTAGCAAATTTTGAATCTCGCATTTTGAATCCATTGTGGTTGGTGTGTAATTTTTCCACTACAATGTCCTCAAAAAAATCCCTTAAAAGAAACCAAAATCCTTCAAGATATAATAATTCTAAAAACTACTCGCAAGTTTCAATACAAACCAAAATATCATCTTTCAAATATCCTCATATAAAAAAAATAGACCTATTATTATTATTATTACCTAGGGGCCAAAATCCCTTAAGCTATTATATATATACTCTATGATGAATCTAAACACAATTTCCTTGCCTTGGTAGGCAAAGCCAATAAATGACGAGTTTCATGTTTCACAATTAACATGGTCATACTGAAAATTTCATTTAAAACAAATGTGTTGCCATTCTCTTGCTTCTGAAGCAAGTGTTTGTCGTTTGGCAAAAGTTATCCCCCATTTGCGACTAAAGTATTAATACATAGATGATAGCAACCAAGGCCAAAAAGCAAAATAGAACACAAAATGGATGGATGGATGGATAGAAAATTTCAAGTGTGAATGGATGATGGTGACCATGGGTGTTTTTTTTTTTTTTTTGGTGTGCGTCCCTGGTCAATTTGGTGAGGTAGGTGGTATGGCAATCATCCACAAGAGGATTTAGCCAAATTTGGCTAATGGGTCAGAAAGGAAAGCAGAAATTTTTGAGAGTGCAGCTATATTCTGACAACACGCTTTAAACGTACCTTAGTACCTTGGCCAATTCAATACTAATTATTTTATTTTCAGAAATGTTAGAAATTTTCAAAAAATTATTTCTTCCAAATCAAAAAAATATTGTGAAGGGTAATAGTGAATACTTGGGAATATTCCATTTGTTGAAATGAATTTTTCAAAATTAATTAATTATTCGATGGAGATGTCTTGAAATGGCCAAGGTATTATGGTATTCTCTAAATCTGGTCATTTTTATTTTTAAAAGACCTTGAAATCTGGTGACAATGGGCCATTTTGTTTTTCCCCAAAAAAAAAATCCCCCTTGTATGAGTTGTTTGCACTGGCTCTTTCTTAGATCCGGGATGTGAAATATCGCCCAAAAAAGAGGCTGGTGAAGATTCATTGCAACAACAATGCCTCGGTGGTCTCCATCACCATTTGACACAACATGGCTTGTCCTAATGTACGTAGTAGGCATGGGCCTTGACGGGGACCATGCCATAACAAGTCACCTTAATTCAATCCTAGCCAAAGGGCATTGTGGCAAGCAAAGCCTTTTTCCTTTTTTAAAATTTTAAAAAAAAAGATTTCAAAAAAATTGTCAAACATCATGTGCAGTGTGATCACTGATCTTATCCTCCACCTCAATCTAGGGAATGGCTTCATCATGATGATGATCATGAAGCCTGCAACAACCTCTCAAGTCTCTGGGGGGGGGGCTTGCAGCACTGGAGAGCCAATGATCTTACTGATTGTATCAGCAAAGGTTGAAATTATATTTGGGGGAGGGGAGGGCTCATGATCTTAAGGATTGTATCAGCAAAGGTTGCAATTATATTTGGAGGAGAAGAGAACTCATTTTCGTTGATTTACTTGTCTGATGATGCACGAATAAATTATATATCTAAGAATTTTTCAAACTCGTAAAAACCTTCCTTAATTTTTTGTTGTCTATTTAGACGACCATTGTCAGGTGGAAGAACTCAGCCAGAATCTTCAGAAATGGAAGCTCACACCCACGGAATGAAAATTATGAGGGCAAGTTTGTTTGATGGAGAAGGAAAGGAAGGAGAACCGTTGGCCCTTCCTTCGCTTTTGGTGCCTGTGACTCGGGTTATTGCCCTCATGCTTAGGCATCTCAAAACAAGGAAATGAATGCCTCTGGCCCTAACCTTCTCCTATGGTTAAATAGCCTCCAAAAGTGACTAGGAAATTGGGAGTTTGACGGATGAAAGATAGAATACGTAAGTGAGTGGGGATAATGGATTTTGTCACATTTGGGACCCATTTTTGCCTTGCAGAATCAGCAAATGCTGCTTGCCAATTCAGCCATCTGGGGCAGAATTTGGCACCGCCCCCAAAGTTTCAAAGGCTCTCAATTTGTCTTCTAGGCTACTCACTTTGTCTCATTTCTTTCAAACTTGGATGAGTGCACTTTTCCATGCATGTTAATTTTACTGGCAAATTTTTTAAATTTTTTTAAGAATTTAATAAGTAATAATAATAATAAAAATTATATTATTATTATTATTATTTCTATTATTTCTATTATATATATATTCCATATTTTTTTATGGGTTGCACGTGAACCAATTTAAGAGAGAGAGAAAATATTTATCTACATCTTCCCCCATAGTGTTTTTTTTTATAACAATATTTCACCAAAAGAAATTTTTAATTAAACATTTGGAAGAAATGAATGTGGGGTTTTAGAAGTGGATGGGGGAGTGGGTTAAAAAAGTAAAAATTCTCAAATTTTTATACAAGGTTTTCATTGTGTAGTCAAAAATATAAAAGAATGATTAAATATTTGAATACTTTACTTTTGGTTTATAGCTAGATTTGGCTAAATTTTCCTAGGGATGATCACTATTTCTTTTCTACATTTTCCTATTGATGATTGCCACTTTGGTTATTAACAAAAAAAATTGAAAATAACATTGGTCCCCCATAGCCCAAAAAATTTATTAAAAATTAGTTAAATAATGCATGTGACAAATGAATGATCCGAAGTTTTGTGCAAGTTTGTTTTTCAAATATCACCTATTCATTATAATTATTCATAAAGTCAACTAATTTAGGGTGAAAACCCCCATTTGATGAAAATGTAATTTGAGATTATTAAATGAGGATTTAAAAATATGGATAATTTTAGTATTCACTTATGTGCTTTGATAATAAGCTATTCCTTAAATCTTTCAAATTTTATGCAAATTTTATGCAATAAATACATAATTTCATTATTTAAAACTTTGTTTCAATAAAATTTGTTGACTTTGCATATACACAACCTTTGAGGATAAAACAAAGGCCCAAAGGTAGAATTATTTTGTGGACAACATTATTGTACCAAACATGTCAATGTTTAAATGAACGAATGAAGTTTGATTTTTGAAATTCATCAATGTATCACTAGATTTGTCAAAAGGTATTAGGGGTAAAAAATATGCGGATTTTTAATATTGTGATGAAATGCAAACCCAAGGCACATTATCTAGCTTTCACACAAATTTTTTTTTGTCAATTTCAAAATGAGATTATGACTTACAAGTTTGAGTTGAAAATGAAATCAATCTACATAAATCAAGAAAAATGGCAATTAATGCAAATTGTCAAAGCCAAAAAAGTGAATGGGCAAACCACGAAGAACTTACATTCACAAAACACATCAGAACCCAAACTTCAAAATAGTCAACATTCTCTTCCTTATAGTATATTTTGTAATTTGTGGTAAGGACTATATTGAAATGACAATAAAATGAGACTTCAAAATGGGAACTTTGAAAATTCTTGATTTTGTCAAGCTATGAATTCAAAAACTTTGTGAACTCGTAACTTTCATATAAAAAATTTCAATTGAGGAAATCAAAAGAACTGTTTTTAGCCCCTAAAAAAAAAATTCCATCACCTTATTACATGTTTCATTTCATGGTCATTTGATTCATTTTTCATAAGTTTGAATTGTTGAAAATCGAATTATCAATTTGATTTTCAACCTTCTTTTTCGTCATAACTTGGGTTTCAAATGAATAATTCAAGCTCATTTTAAATATCTATTTTCCAAGACCTTTCCAACATTTTAAATAAACCTTAGTTTGACAAGATTTTTATTTTTCAAACCTTGTTTCAAAAATTTAAAATACTCATGAGATTTCAATTCCAAAATGAAAATCCATTTGAAAGTGTTTGAAACTCATTTTTTTGCACTTTCCCACACTTGTGAAAATGTGCTTGAATCCTAAACCACACTTTTGACCCATTTCCCTTGTCATGCCTTACCTTTCGCAGAAACTTCAAGTTAAAGCCACAACACTCATGATGAGAAAGTTTGAAAATATTGATGTGGATAACATTAATTTAAATTGGGACATCGACTAAAATTATTTCAAAAGTCACATACAAAAAACATCAGCATTTAAACACCAATTCACCATGTAAATTTTTTAAAAACAATTCAAAACACCAATTTGAACAATTTCATTCACCTCAAATTTTTTAACACGTAGGCATAAGCCTTTGAGGTTATTATTTATTGCAACATTTAATGTTGATTTATTAAAAGGAACTCATAAATAAAAATTTATGCTCCCATCCTAACAATTTGATTGGTCATGTAGATTACTTTCACAATTCAAGAAAAACATTTTCCATTAACTTAGATCTTGTTAAACAATATAATCATGTTGATAAAGTATTCCAAATTGAGGCTATTGGGGTCCAATTTCACTAAAACTAGGGACAAAATGAGTAGTCAAGATGGAACCAATATACATATGAATATATAAGAGGGGCCAAATTTGGTTTCTCACCTAGACTAGTCAATATTTCACCCCTAGTTTTGGATTCACTTTTCATGTGTTTTGATTATTGCTCAAATTCTTCATTAAATCAAACCTTGTCAAAATAACATCATGCAAATATTATGAATGGATACCCAATTTCATGACAAGATGCTTCACTTCATTCATTTTATGCATGCACTCAAATTGAAGATGAAACATGGATTAAAAGGTCAAAGCTCAAAAATAAAATGATTTTATGGGTAATTTTAATTAATAACATGTTTTGATATTATAATTAAATATTTGTAACCCATATGTAGAAGGTACATGGGTTAACAAAAGGTTTTTTTAAAACAACTTTTGACATTTTTTGAACAAAAATATAGGAAATTTTTGGATTTTTGGGGGTTTATCTAATGTAAAATCAATTGATTTGTTATTTCCGAGGGAGATTTTTCCAATTTTTATATCAAAATTTTAAATAAATAAAGGTCAATATATTTTGTTTTTAAGTTTGAATAACTCTTGAACTTAAATTTATCATTTCATCTCTAAGACCTTAAACTAAAATTTTATTGGAACAAAAAATTTCATCTTGTTCTTCATGTTCATTTTTTCTTTTGTTGAGCCTAATAGAATAGAATTTTTATAAAAAAATTATAATGTGGTATGTTACAATGATACTTCACATTCAATTCATTGATCCAAAACAATTTAAATGTATTTTTTACATTAATATGGTAACCTTGTATGGGTATACATATAAGACTAAAAATACTCAAATCATTGATTCTTAAGCCTCTATTTAAGCATGAAGCATATGTTTAAGGACCTATATGAGATTTCATCTTAAATCTTGAACTTGACACTCATCAATGGCTTGGCATACCAAAGTCATTCATGGGGGAAGTTTTGAATTTTTTCCATAGTCTACTAAAAGGCACTTGTGAAGTAGAGTGTTCAACCCAAAACTATTGCCAACACTAACTACATGGAAAGCCAAAAATCCTTGCAAGTTTGTGCAATTGTCAAATGGTTTTTGCATTCAAGCACAAGTCTACGATCTCCTTGCCCACTACACATTGTTAAGAACTCTTGATGCTTGATATGAAAATGTGCACATGTAAGCTCTTTAATCCTTTGTAAACCCCTCATGGCTATTTGGTCCAATTTTATGACCCTTGTGGACATTCAACAATTGGTATGTATGATTAATTTTAACAATGACATGCATGATTATGGAAACAAAAAATTACACATCGGTGCCAACAAATGCATATGCTAAATACCAATAGAATGGCCCCATGTGAAATTGTTCATAACATCTATTTTGCCAAAGACGAAATATTCATGGTGGCATACATGTCAATACAATATGGTGCATAGCTCATCAACCATAGTTCGCTTTAAATCAACAAGCACAATTCATGGGACATGTTTCCTTAACCATGTTTCACTAAACAACGCGTTACATGCATCATTTCTAGCTCCCAATGTACTATTGTTGCAAATTTACTAGCCCATAAAGGATCAAAATGAGTGAATCCACCTCCACATAACTAAAGCTTCCCATACATTGACAACAAATGGAAGGCCTTGTTGATTGGAACTTTACTTCATTACCACCGTGCATGTGAAGCAAGATCATCTAACCTTCAAATATACTAATGGCTTGTAGAAAATATTCCTAAGCCAACAATAGTTATTAATGGTTCCTCTTCTACACACTATCTCATTGTACATATTGGATTACAACCATGACCAAAACAACTTCCACACCTTAAGGACTTGGAAGCCTTTAGGCTTACTAATTTAAAATACAATTTCACTAATAACAATTTGCTTCACTAAAATCTAACACACTACGTCCATGAACATTTTGTGTAATGCCATGACAAAGGTTGGGAGGTCCAAGGGAAGTTACTTTCATATTTTTCCAAATCATGTGTTGAAAATGGAATGTAATTTATTGAAAGAAATAAATTCTATAATTTACCTAAATGTAAACTTGTTGTTTTAAAATGGATTATGAAAATGTTCATATAATATATTTTTGTTATTTTCAATATTTTCAATCTATATAAAATGATGTTTGTTTGTTTGTCTGCATCATCCAAACCTACCACTTTGAAGCCCAACCACTTCATCCCCCCCCTCTCCCCCACACACTTACATGGATATGAAAAATAAAATTAACACATGTATTTCATTTTATGTTAGAAACCCCATAAATTTATGTTGTTGCCTTCATCCAAGTGGAAATACATGAAATCAATATGTGAAAATATGAATCCAAATTAAGTTCCTGGGTAGAATTTCAAAAGAGTGATTTCATGTGAAATTCAAAACACAATAGAAAACAAGATAGAAGATGCAAAATAAAAAGTAAATCAAATAGCTCAAAAGAGAAATAAAAATAAATCATTATCCTCCAAAAAGAATGTTAACGTGATGGGTGAAGATAATGAGTAAGACATGAAGATGAATGACAAAGATTTCAAAAAAATCAATTTGAAAGAGAATCGAGAAAAAATGGACATCTATCAAATGGACAAGATATGGACGCAAATCATAAATTTTTTAAAAGCCCATCGTAAAAAAAAATTATGAAGAAATCAAGTTTTGCATTCGCATCTTTCAAAAATAATGTGAATGTGATGAGGGATAGGGAAGATATTAACATGATTATGCACAAAGATTTTAAAGCCAATTTCAAGGAGAATTATAGGGAACTAAAAAAAAGCATTGTAAACCTCCAAAAAGAATGCCAATGTGGTGAAAAATGGATATAATGTTCTTGCACAATTTGGGAACCTTACTTGGGTCTTTGCAATTTGTTTGTTGAACATTTGCAATGAGATTACATTTGCAAGTAACATCACATAAATTTGAATTTTATTCAATTTGAAACCTTACATTCATTTTGATAAATTATTATTTTAATATTAGATTCATAACATATTTTAAAAAAAACTTTTTTATTTCACATGTTCCATTATATATATATATAACTTTCCTTAGTTGTAGGTTTGAAATTTGAACTATCAACTATTACAAGCATGCCATGATTTCCTTGATGTCAAAAGGAAAGAAAATCAAATTAAAAAGCTAAGAACATGTTTTTAATTAATTATTAACTAAATTATTAACTTTGGACTTTTCAAATTTGATGATTAAAATCAAGTTTTTTGAACAAAACATTGAAAATATTTCTTTGTTTAGATTGTTTAGTGAGACAAAAGATTATTAATATCTAATATTACATCATATTATATAGTGATCTCCAAATCAAAGTTTTTCTTAAAAATTTTAATCTCCAAATGGTCATTTATTAATTTTAAACTTTTGAAAAGTTCAAAATTAACTAAATACATGAATAAATGTGAAAAGCTCATTTTAATTATAAATTAAAATTCCATGAAGGCTTGGCTAAGAAACCCCCCTCCCCACCCCCAAGTTGGGAAACTTTTGAAATTTTTATTTGGTGTAAAATCCAACTAATTTTGCTACCAAATTGGGAGAAAAAAATTCCCAAATTTTCAAAACCAAAAAATTGAAAATTGCAAAATATATAAAACTAATAAAAACAAGGGGTGTATCACAATGTGGCCTTGCCATTCACATTAAAAAAGTATATTAAAAGGCAAAAGAAGAAGAGTTATGGAAACTCAAATAATTTCACCATACAAAAATATAAAATTTCCAAAAAATCCTCTAAAAGAAGCCAAAATCCTTCAAGATATTATATTACTCTATAATTATAAATCTCAAGAGTTTCAACACAAGCCAAAAGATATCATCTTTTCAAAAATCCTCATATAATAAAAATAGACCTATTATTATTACCTAGTAGGGGCCAAAATCCCTTAAGCTATTATAAAAATAGACCTATTGTTATTACCTAGTAGGGGCCAAGATCCCTTAAGCTACTATAAAAATAGACCTATAATTATTACCTAGGGGCCTATAAAAATCCCTTAAGCTACTAAACTCTAGAAATGAATCTAAACACAATATACTTTGCCTTGGTAGTAGGCAAGGCCAAAAGTTGCTCCATAAAAGCGAGAGAGAGAGAGAGTCAGTCCGCCAAACCCTAATTCACATGCGTGAACGCTTGTGACGGAAAGAGAGAGAGAGAGAGAGAGAGAGAGGACGTGCATGTTCAAAACCCTAATGAGCCCTTCGTGATCGCTTTCTGACGGATATGGGCCCAGTCAAGCGGAAAAGCGATGCGGGGGCTTTGCGCGGAAAAAGGAGAGCGAAAAATGAAAAAAACATTCAGCACCGGGGAAGGGAAGACAACAAGAGGACTCGTCGTCATCATTGTCGTTGCTAGCTGCTGTTGTCGCCGCAATAAGGGCGTGTTTCATGTTAATGTCTCTAGCGTCGGTGTTTGAACTAGCGTCATATACTTGTGCAATTGTGTTTGTTCTCTCTCTCTCTTTCTTTTTTTCTGTGTTTTTTTTTTTTTTCCTGAAGCATTTGTTGTTATTAGAGGTTTCTGACCCCATTCGATACTTTTGTGCAGGAGAGGACTATTCTTCTTCTTCTTCTTCTTCTTCTTCTTCTGCTGCCCCGTGCTGCTTCACTTTCTCCGTCATATTTGCACATACGAATATCCTGACTACAGTCTCGTAAGTGTTTTTTTTTTTCCTTCTTTTTCCAGCTCTTGTTTTTTTCTGGTACTTATGCGCTCATTGGTTGTTGTTGTTGTTGTTGTTTTTCTTTTTTTGGTTTCCCTTTTCGTCGTCGTTGCCGAATATGTGCGGGCTGCAATGATGTGCGCTAGGTTTTTATGTGCGTGTTGCGATTCGAACGTTTTTCGTGTTTGTATTATCAATTGGTGAATCTTCTTCCTGTCTGGTTTTCTTTCTCGCTTGCTATCGTGTTTTTCTTGGCTCTCTATCTTTTGATTAAGCTCATGCTAGAACGTTTGAAACTTGTACTGTGAAATGTCCCTGTGCTCAACGAAGATTAGGACTATTCTTGTTCGAGAGAATTTGTTGCTCGCCAGTTTGATAAAGCATTCATTCTGTCGACCACTTAGTACGTAAGACGAACTTGAACAGGCGGAAGAGGAGGATGACCTTCGTGTAGTAGTCACCACGTCAAGGAGAGGGCAAGAACAGGATCGCCATTTTCTGTGTCCGTGTAATTCGCGTTGTTCCGTTCTCTGCGTGAGCCCGTCGCTTTCAACCCTTGTTTGAGGGGAGATTCATGTTTCTTATAGCAGAGAAAATGAAGAACGGCTGGAGTGAACGTGTCGATGTCTGTAATATAGCTCGGGAAAGAAGAACTCTGCACGAACTTGATGTTCGAAGCAGCAACAAAGAATGTGCTGAAGAATGACAACACCATACTAAGAAGAAGCCTTCATTTAGCTATACAGAATGAACTTCAAGCTTGGATATGGTCTAAAATCCTAACTAGGATCTGAGTATACACGCCTCACATACCTGCTTTTTTTGTGGGAGAAATGTCATTCAATTCTAAGGTATGTACAGGATGCAGAGAGAATGAGGCTTTCTTCTTCCAGGTTTGAAGAGGAAGAAGAAAGAGAGTGTTTTGCAAGAATTGTGTCAGGATGGTGACAGCACACTGTGGGAAGACAGATTAGCAGGTCAGCTTGCTTGATGGCTTCAGCTTGTATTCTATCACCTGTGTCCTTCGTTGTAAGGTTGTCCCCAGCAAATGTGGTGCAGCCAAAGAAACTAAAGCATGGGCTTTGCATAAACAGTATGACTGTGTGTGGTTGAGCCTGTTGGGTGTGTCTGGATGGTTTAAGTTTGCATGAGCCAAGAAACTAGAAAAAGATGGGACAACTAAGTCAAACCTGGACAATATTAATGACACACTGAAAGTCATACTCCTATGCTAGACTAAGAGAATGCATCAGGAGGTGATTCGGCAGACACATAGGTCAGTAATATCAGTTTTTTCAGGGTGTTATCATGCAGGATCAGTCATACCAGACTAGTGAAGGACCATGCACGGTTTGATGCCTTACTGGATTGGGAGTCTGAATTACCACAATGTCCACAATCAGAGCTCTTTCAAAGAGCAACTGAAGTCCCCATTTTCTGAATGTATTGATGCAACAGTTGTTTTCTTGCATGTGTGAAGTGTTGTAAGGTTCATTCCACTCTGTGTTATGTATCTATGGGACAAGCTAAAAATGAAATTTGGAGGTTACCCTCACAAGCTTGTTGCAACTTGAATGAGGATATTATTGACATTTTGGATTAGCTGTGTCTCTTGAGTGGTAGCCAACATCATGACTTGGTCTTCCCCTTGCTTCCAGAAATATGACAGAAACTCAGGGCAAGATTTTGTGTAATGCCTTGCTCAAAATTTTGGGTACATTATTATGCCCTTATCTACACTCACTGTTGAGGGCTCATGAAGTCAGTAGGTAGTCATGGCAGGTTGTCACTGCTATTCATGATAAAGGTGAAGAAGGTCAGACACTTTGTGAGTAACTCTCATAAAGTTATGACCACACTTGTTGGCATGCTACCTTCAAAGTGTTGTAGAGATTTCTCTGCAATCTCATAGGTACATGATATTTATGGGAGCTATATCTTGAGTGTTAAGCCAACATCATTACTAGGTCTTGTGGCTGCTTCCAGAAATAGCAACTGGAACTCAAGGATGCAGGTTTTTTTCATGTTTGTTTGCCTGAACATCTGAGCAGACTATTCTAGGTTTATCTACACTGATGAAGTCAATGATGGCAGCTAGTCACTTGCCATTTATGATGAAGATGATGGCCTAGTACTTTGTGAGTGAAACTCATAAGGTTATTACTGCACTCATTCTTGTTGTGTTTGCTTTGGCCAAAATTACATAACAGTTACCTTCGAAATTGTGGAATTTTCTCAGCAATCTCATATATCTTTCAATTCTTTCGAACATGTAGTATGCCATGTATTATCTCCAAGCTGCAGAGCAGTTTTTGAAGTGTTCCTGAACACATTTGTGGGATTTGCTTTGTGCCTCATGTCGATTTTTTCTTGAGTCTTGGAGTGCTTGGCATATAGGTGATTGATGGGCGTCCATTGCAATTCCTATCCCAACTGCAACCCCTACCCCAAGGTGAAGGTTGGACTTCATAAGTAGAGACAGGAGCTTTAACAGGAGCCTGGGGAGGGGGCATGGTGGCTGGACCTGCTCAAGGTCTGCATGCACCTACTGCAGTACGAACATTACCACCATTCTCAAGAATGACTCATGTTGACTCTATCCCTCCAACAGATGGTACAGACTCAGGTCCCCATTCTATTGTGGGAATGTCCCTAGGCATGGGAACAAGCATGGACATCACTCCAGGTGGTATGGAGTGGACTGAGCCTGCTAAACGGAAGAGAGGAAGACCTCGCAAGTATGTCATACCAGGAACTGCACAAGTTGCAATCCAAGCACCTGGCACTCTGCCAGCAGCTTCCCCACAAACTCCAGGAACAGAGAAACGGGGCCGAGGACGACCTCCAGGTTCTGGCAAGAAACAACAGTTGGGGGCTTTCGCTGCAGGTAGTTTCACATTGACCTTTGAAGAGGTATCTGATCTGTGCTCCTTTCAATAGTTTCTTTCAGAGCTATCTTGTCATTCTGCAAATCTGAGGTGAATAGAACAATGGTTGTGCTGGCAGGCATTCCAGTTCAAGGCTTCACTCCTCACATCATTACAGTTGCAGAAGGCGAGGTTGGTCACCAAATCTATCTCCCAGCTCATCTATACTACTAGTCCCACCTGAGTTGAGTCAGAGAGGTACTCAGTTGAAGTCCTTTGAATGTAATTATGTGCTTGGGCCCTCAGACAACAAATCCAATGTGGCCTGTACTAGGATCCTGCAGAATGCTGTACTGCACTGGTGTCTGTATGTTCAGTGTTTACAGGTCATGCATATATTATGCAGATCGACTCTTGACTGCACTACACACACCTTTTTGTAATATGTAGTCAATACTATTCACTCGACCCTGGGTTCAAAGCATTTTGAGTGTTTCTGCACAGAAATGTTCCAACAACAAAGATGTCATGGTAATTGCTAAAATTATGAAAGCCTTCAGGTGACTGATTAGCAATTTAAACTAAGGGAGGATTGAGAATGCTTCATGCAGCTCTAGAAGGTAAGTCTGAAATTCCTGCCAGGAAGATAGAAGGTCTGTGGTATAAGAGATACTTCCACTGCATAAAAAGTAAAACAGTATGAAGTTTGTAATTGGTGTCCACAAGTCGGCCCTCTAGTTGTTAAGAAAGTTTTGTGGGTTTGCTAAAAAATATCAGCAAATTAGCAATCGCAAAGTTTTTTTGTTTGGATTGGTATGTCAAGATATCATGTCAGCCATGTTGACCTTGGCATGCAGGATGTGGCCAGAAAGATCATGTCATTTGCACAGGTTGGGCCACGGGCGGTGTGTATAATCTCGGCTAATGGTGCCATCTCTAATGTGACTCTACGCCAACAGTCAACATCAGGGGGCACAGTTACTTATCAAGTAAGTAGACTGAACTGCAATTCCTGTTTGTTGCTCTTTCTGTTAATGACAACCAGGAAACAGCATAGCTTTATATGATAAGAGGCTTCATTCAAATCTGCACTCTGGATAAAGAAAATTGGTGTCTGTAAGCCCTCCTTAACAGCAGGAATTGCTAATGCTGCCAACTTTGTGTGTTTTCAAGGTCTGGAGTCCCCATTCTCATAGCTATGAAGCTGGATAACCTACCCTTCCCAGGGTTTTTCTTTGATGAGTGTCTGCAGGGGCGCTATGAGATTCTCTCCTTGATGGGCTCATTTTTCCCACCGGAACCCAGAGGTGGAAATCTCCAACGAACTGGTGGGTTAAGTGTTTCCTTGGCATGCGCTGATGGGCGTGTCATAGGTGGTAGTGTGGCAGGCTTGCTCCTGGCAGCTTCTCCCATAAAGGTATCTCCAAAATAAGTTTGCCTAGTGTCCGCGTTCCTTCTGTTCTTCTAAATTCTGGTTCAATACCATACATGTTGGTGGAGAAAGTCACTGGACAATATTGGCTGTCACTGTTATTGAAATGGTGCCTTACAATTGGTTTTGTTGTGGTTCTTGTTTTCTCTTTGTATTAGGGTTGGGTTGGTTTGTGTTTCCTCTTTTTCCTGTGTACTGGTATGTTGTTAGATCTGAACTCTACAACCTTGTTATCTTGTTATCTCTCAAGTATTTTCAGGTTGACGTAAATTGTAAGGATGTAGAGAGTCTTGGTGTTATGATATTTCCTTTGTCTTCTTTTTCCTCTTGGTAGGAGGTCCTAGATGGAATTGATTCGTTATATAGCATGCAGCTTGCTGCTGGCTTCAAATGTTCCATGTGCGGAGAAATGCAGTATGCATGTGTTACAAACCCTAAACCCTAAAGCTTTTGACACTGATCTACTTTGTAGGTATATATTTTCTTCCATTGAACTTGCAACTCAATCTTGGGCAGGGTGTGTTTTTCTTTATTTCTTTTGCAGGTCCTTAGTTCCAAAGATCTGCCTTCCTGGAAGTTTTTGGCTCTCTAATCACAGTGAGGAATTGTGTTATTTCTTTTACATTGGATGTGTAGGTGGTGGTTGGGAGCTTTGCATCAGAACCAGCACCAAGCCAGCTAACATCCGGAAATGGACAGGGGCCATTGTTGGGATTGTCCCCATTAGCCATGTCTGCAGCTTCAACTCCTGCATCTGTGACACATCGAACTACTAAGGGTGAATAACCAGGAGACTGCTGTCTAGTGATGATGCAGCACTAGTGTATGTCCTGAATGTTTTACTGCTTTAAGATTAATTTGGTGTATTACCTTCCCCTTCCGAGAAAGCTGTTTCAAGCTTCTGCCACAATTGTACTTGCAGATGTGTCTGCTGTGAGGCAAAATTTGGAAGGCGGGACCTGACTCTGTAGCTGTATGAGATGACAAAACCTTGAACCTATGTCTTGTTTTGAATTTTGGTTTGTGTTAAATTTTCCACCTTTGACCCAGGTAGCCTACAGTGCTTTATGATGGTCTCCACAGTGAGCAAACATTGCAGGTTCTAAGGGGCCAAGCATACTTCTCTTTGCATTCTAGTATTTGTTAAGTGCATGAGTCAAATCTGTGAAGTGGCTTACCATGTCTCACTGTCAAATGAAGGCTTTCATTGTCTACACAGGAATCGTTCATACAGCTTGATGATTTACAAGCTTACTGTATTGTTTGTCATGTGCATTTGTGATTGCAGTTGCAGGTTATTATCTTTCAAGCAGACAGGGTGCAAACATCCAGGGAATAGAGAGGTAGACAGTCTAGACAGAGCAAACAATGGGGTGGTGGGCACATCCAGCATGCTGATATCAACATCTCCTTACTAGATGGAGAATCCAATATGGCAGAAAAAAAAATTCAGTCGTCACTTAGGGGAAATTAGGACCATCCTCCCCTTCACACATTGAAGATCTTAGACTGAAGTTGTGATGAGTTTGACAATGAAAGGAGGTGCAAATCAGTGTCTAGATTATAGCAACAATCATTGCTCATTGCATGATGTCTGATGAAAAGGGTCATTGGGCAATGAACCTGAAGTGAAAAACATGTTACACAAGTGGTGCAGAGAAACTAAAGAAATATCTGTCAAGGAATACTTCTTCTGTATGATTTGGTTGTTACATAATGACCGGAAGAATGCTAAGAGTATTGGATGGATTGTTGTCACTACCCACAGGAGACCGGTGTTTTCCAAGCACTTTTGACTGCTGACGATTTGACTGTCGATACAGTCCTCAGCAAATTTCATGACCCTATCTCTGAAGGAGACTCACTTTCAGGTCAGTATGTCACATGGTCTTTTGTCATCCCATCACTTTGTGGAGACTCTCTTTCAGGTCAGTACGTCACATGGTCTTTTGTCTTCCCATCACTTTGTAGAGACTTTGTATCAGGTCATTATGTCACATGGTCTTTTGTCTTCAGACTATAATTTGTTTGTCTAGTGTTTTGCTTCATTCAAAGTGGGATTTCTCTTAATTCTTATCTTGACAGTAGGAGACTGACTCATGGCTAAATTGTGTCACAGACTTGGATTTTTTGAGGCTGAGTCTCTTTTGTTAACATTGTGGTCATTCAACGGTTTCTTATGTTGTCACGGGATTCTGCACAATACCATGACACGTCTTCAAAGTACTAAAACTCCTCCTTAGATAAGAAGAGAACAAAAGAGAGTCGAAAATTGCACTGAAGTATTCACACAAAACCAGGTTATAAAACTATCCATTCTTGCGAGGATTATATGCAATTACAGGATACAGATAGTCTCTAAAAATGGAGGTTGAAGATGGCAAGATGGCACAAAGTGAAATATACAATAATTTGCACTGATTATGTAAATGTTAATAAGCATATTGGACCAATTTGTTAGCATTTGCAGGAAGCTTGATGGCCTCTATTGGGGTACAAAAATGATGGCAGCTTTAATATACACATTTTGGAAGTTTCCAACTTGTCATCTTAGCTTTCAACAAATTACATGGTTATCCTCCTCACCATGAGCTCAATTTAACTCTCATGAAAAGTAAGCAACATGCCTTGAAAAAAATGTATGGACATATAATGGTAGTTTATTTAATTATTTATACTTTTCAAAAGTAAAATGTCCAACCATAAATATTTGTTGAGACATATCTATAAGTTTTCTTTGCAATTTTTCATGAAAATGTGATGCCCCAACCAATGCATGATAATAGTTTATTTGAAACACTTCGCATTCTATAGTAATAACAAACAAACAAATAGATCACACACATGTAGTATTCTTGACAAAAAAAATTACGATTGGATGACACTAAGAGGGTTTCAACATTCCTTTGTTGGTTTAGTACTTGTTGTTTTGTGATGAGTTTAGCACCTAACTAATAATTACACAAATGAACCTAGCTACATTGATAGTAGCTTATTATGCTGATTACAACTTCTTATAAACAATGATCCTCTCGTCAAGCAAGTGATATCCAAAGAAAGCCAATAGAAAACTAAGCTATCTTTCATTGAACTCAATATGTTTTCCAAGTTTGCCTTCATGAACACTATTTTTTTCCCCTATAGTTCATTATTTAATGTTCATACTTCCAAAATGAAGACCAAATGAAGAAAGAACAATTGGTAACATACATGTATGTTTTTTATTTTCATTTTGTTACTAAAAGAAAAGGAGAAAAAACCATGTTTAAAAACAAACATTAAAACAACACAAGTATAGACATGAAGGAGGCACATGATTCATAATATTTTTCATAGTGCAATTTTTTTTTTAATGTGCAGGGTAATGCCTTGGAAACATGGAGCTCATGAAATAATCTCCTTTGAGGCGTGAACTGAGGTGAGTTATTTCAAGAACTCCCTACTCCTAATGAGTTGAGTTACCCAATGTAATGCCATAGCCCATTTTCATGATGAAGAAAAGTAACTGAGTTGATGAAAATTGAAATCTCTTTATGAAGAAGTGTGAGAACCCACCAAACATGATGAAAAAAATAAGGAGATCCCTTGAACAATTCATAATTTCCCTCCAAGTTTGTGGGAGGGAAATTACTCTTTGTAAAGCCCTCCATTATTAGTGTACTTATTGTAGCCTAGTGCATTACGTGTTAGTATATCACATGACTTCCATCCATACTCTCCAAGAAATTGAATAAAGAGAATTTATACATTATTCTACATTGGGCCATTGTTTTGCAAAAGCACATGATAGTTCTTAAATGGTTAATTGACCACTATGTTAACAAAAGTGAGCTTAACCTTCATAAGTCCACCTCAAAAAGTTCATTGACACAATTCAATAAAATTTAACCAATTTAGTTTCAAATGTTAGCACTCGAAATAAGCAACCCCATTCCACATAGACCAGAGTTACAAATCATAGTTTAAGACAAAAGACCATGTGACTACTAACCTAAAAGAGAGTTTCCATGGGGTGATGATCTTTGCCAAGGATTACATTAACATTGAAAATGTCAATAATCAAAATTACTTTGAAAATACCCTCTCTTTTTTGGGTAATAACAAAGCCTATTTGAAATTTTCAACATTTTTTCAATCACTATGTAACAACTAAGTCATGCAATAATGGTAGCTTCCACTGAAACTTCTTAGTTTGTTTATATCACTTTTGTCAAATGTCTCACTTCAAATTCATTGGCTAATGACCATTTTCATTAAACATCATGCAATAGTTATTATGGTGAATCTAGACATTAATTTGTTAGGGCTAAAATGATAGTTAGTTGTACAAATAAGAGAACCTTCTACTAGAACACAACCTACACCATCTTTTTTTTCTTGACATCCCTCCTCTAGAGGCACCCAATTGCACATTATGATTCCTACATGTTGGATTGCTAAGTTGCATATGCTTCACCGTGATTATTGGAACAAGGTATGATTTTCAAAAGATGGCCATGATGAGGTTGCTATTGATGAAGGTGGTGATGACGATGAAATAGGCATAGACAAAATATTTGCAACCTTTAGCTTTTTTTTTTGTTGTGAAAGTGAATGTTGCTCATTCTCCTATTATTAATTGAATAATTCCATAGATGCAACCACCAATTGTATGTTTTTTGAAATAGTTACACACATACTTAATGAAGAGGATTTTAAGGCAACAAATGTTGAAATGGTAAGTGGTTCAAACTTTATACCACTTCCTTTCCACCTCTTCAAGTTTACTATTACTTATGAGAGATTTTGAATATTCTTGAGGACCCTTGTATTTAGGACCATGATCATGACCCTTGCATTGATTTCCTAAAGACCTTTGCAGCAATGTTCTTGAAGTGGCGGTCCTTGTAATGTAGATTATGTTTTGAATGGGATCAAAGGAGGTGTTCATGATGAAGAAGTGGTGTAAGCACAAAATAAAATAGAGAAAATTTGAGGATTAGAGGTTAGAATCACTTTTGACTTGCATAAGTAACATGTTGGCACATGACAGTTTTAGAGAGTTTTAGAGAGAAATTTAATGGAAGTAGTTGAACAAGTGAAGATGATAGTCATATGGTGTTGCATTTGGCACAAAGTGATGAGTGATTGGAACAATGGTGGATTGCACACATGTGGTGAAGAAGTTAAGGGGAGCTTAGACCTTGGTGAAGATTTAAAGGAAGCAATGATGTGTAGTAGCTTCTTTGTTATTGTTGTGCACAACAAGAGTGGTGTAAGTTTAGAGTGTTGGTGTATTTGTGGTGGACTCAATCATGGATGACTCCTCTATTACATTACCTTGAAATGAATTACTTAGAATGTATTGTTATGTTTTTATAATGAACTTGGTAGGAATGTTGTGGGGTGTGATGACAAAATTTAAGGAGTCCAAGTGTTAATGAATGAACTTGCATATGCATGCTTCAAGTGAAAGGATGTCAATAAAAGTAATGCATGCATAAAGATAATTCTAAATGGTTGTAAGGATGTGGGATTAAAGACATTTTAGTTGTAATGTAGAAACTAGTATGGGGTTTGTTTTTTCATTGTGTCACTATTGTTGGGAATTTTAAAAATAACATTAAACAAGAAAAATGTCATTTTGTGCACATAAGGGACGGATGTTGGACATGTATTTGTAACAATTGGGCTGATCCTTAATTCTTGAGTGAATATTGGAATAGTTATGGTGAGTGGTAGAAGTGTCATTTGTTCCTTTTGATGTCAATTGGGGGTGAGATTGTGTACTATTGTGAATCAATAAATCATAGCATGTACTAATTGTGTACATGTAACTATTAACAATGTAGGTTAATCAATTTTTTCATCGTTGCCTTTCTTAACATTCATTGTAAGGTTGTTCAAGATAAGTTTGTGATAAAATGAAGCATTGCAGGTGTAACCATTTTTGAATAATATCCTCATAAGTTTTCAATTCAACTTAGGATTCAATATTTTTCATATGACCTATATATTTTGATCCAATATACATTTTAAAATGACATAAAAAAATATGAATAATTTTTATCAACATTTGAAGGTGATTTTATTTATTTATGCTGCTTATAACCATTATTGAAATGAGGAATAAATTGATTTATAAAAAAATGAATCCAAATCTTTGTGGGATTTTTTTTTATTAATTTCAAAATTGAATAATTATTATACTTTACATAGTTTGGGACCATCAATTGGATTCAAGTAAAAAATAAATTATAAAATTCAAAATTTACATCTATCCTTTGCATAATTGTTGGATAAATATAAATATAAATTGTAAAATTCAAAGATGTATTTCAAATATGATTTTTTTGCAATGGTTGCACACCACATCACCCTCCACTATCAACTATTTATTACTATGCTTTTGAAAAAGAAGTTGACATGTTTCGTTTTATTGTGGTTTACCTTTAAATGCGTATGTGTATGTCTATCTTGCTTGAGGATGGTAATCTCCAATATTCTTGTTTTGTTTTTTCCATTGAGGTTTATATGATTAGATCACAATCATTCAAATTGTTGTGTTGTTTTGGTAGTGGAGATTTCTCTCTCAACTACAATCTCTCACAAATACTATGTTTTTTAAAACAATTCAAGTGCTATCTCTTCTCTAGTTTTTAAAAATGAAGAGGGTTGCAATTCAAATGTGTGGATATCCAAGATGTTTACAATGTTCTAGTTCAATTGTTGATTGCTAGTAGTTATGTTTGATTTTAACATGTATAAAACCTACCTCTTAGCTCATGTTATTAGCATTAAGTAATATGGTTTTCACACCATGTAATCAAATGCTACATACAAGATCACTACCCAATGTAAGCAAGATTAGACATAATCTCTTAACAAAGGAAATAATGGTCAAAACCTTACAACTATCAATAAGCTTTTGACAAACAAAATTGAATCCCTGAAACTTTCCTTCATGTCCAATGTAAAGTTAAAGCCACATTTTCCTATTTACTAATGCTAAAAATTGGTGAAATTTCACATGGAGTTGCTAATTTAAATAGATGAATTTCAATTAAATATTTATATTTGGAACTATTACCCAAATCAAAATTTAAATTAATAACTTTGAATTCTTGATCCAAATATTTAAAATTAATTTATTAGCTTTTATATATTATGAAATGAGAAGACATTATAAATTATCAATGTAATTATGAAAATAGATAATGAAATTAAAGATAAAATATATAATCAATTTCATTATGAAATTACCTAATCTGCACAAAATTAAAAATATGTGGGTTTACATTTTTCATGATAACATTTTTTGTCACCATGTGAAAAGGTGGTTAGATGATAAAGGTTTTAGATTGTGGTTAAGGAAATGAAGTTCAAATATATTTGTGGGTATCTTATAATCACAAATTTTCTTGATTAAAAAATAATTATGATGATGTAAAAATAAATAATAATAAAATAAATACACATACATAAGTCATAATTTGATAATGTCGATATTTAGCGGAATTAAAAATAATAATAGAAATTTATATATATATATATATAAACATGTCCATAGTTCAATAAAGAAAAAACTAATTCCCATGTCATGGGTCCAACACAATTTGATGATGCATTGACAATTTGAAAAAAATTATTTATGTAATTATAATTGGAATTTGTTCTATGGTGCATTGCCATTGATGATGGGATGATGAAAATAATGAATTGAGTTTGTGAAAATTAAATTTTATTTGAATGAAATATTGGATGAAATTTGAATGCAATAAATTTCAAAAAAATTGAAATTGAATTCAAATTCTATTTAATCAATTAAAAACTCTTAAATGAATTTAAAAACAATTAATGAAATTTACATTTGAGATTTCAAATTCAATTAGATTCAAATTAAATTGAAAATAATTGGTTTGAATTGAATTCAAATTCAATTGGAAAACATTGGTTTGAATTGAATTCAACCAAATTATGAGAAGGCACATGTTAGTGGCAAGTTGATAATCATAACATAGGACACCACTATACATGTTTCAGTTAATTTAGCTTCAACTATCATCATTGTTGAGTAATCTAATTATCTACATAGTAAATGATTTTAAAATTAAAAAAATCTTGTCATGTCAATTAGCAATTTAGTCATCTCAATTAGAATGGACTCTAATTAAGTCTTTGGCATAAATAATTGGTATATTGTGATTGAGGGAAAATTATATGATGTCCATTATAATTGAACTTTTAGTGAAAAACCTCATGATTTATAACAATATGAAGAAAAGGGTGCAATTCTTTACCATATGATGTAATAGTACCTTTTAATTGCATAAATTGTCACAACGATTTGGAATTAATTAATTTTTTTTTCAGGAGATTTTGCCATTATTTTGAGCTGGCAATAGGTGGTGTGAATTTGATGCTTGGATTGGAAGTCCAAAATGAACCCATTTTTGTGCACATGTCAGTAAATTAGGGTTAGGTGTCACTAGAAAACTTTGTAAAAGTTTCTTCCTTTCACCATCGCTACAACATGAGTTTTGTAAGGTCTACCAAAAAAATCACCATCGCTATTGTCCTATTTGTAGAAAGTGTAGATCATTGATAGGTAAGTCATAAAATTTCATTGCACTATTTTGTTGCTTGATTCACTTTCATTGCATTTCCGATTGGAAATATTTCACACTTAGATGTTTATGTCTTTGCTTTATGTCATCATTTTTGTTCGTGGGTGGTGGGTTATTGATCCTTTGAGTTCTAGAACTCATAAATTTGGTTGTTTATTTTTTGCAAGTTTCATTAGTCATTGATGAAGGTTGTTTTAAGTTCTAATGATAGCCCTAGGCAATTACAAATTGTTTTCAGAAGAATTTTGAGGGAGTCAAAAGTCCTAGACTTTAGAAAGCATTGAAGGTTGCATTCAACTTGACATGCATTATGATGGCATTGAACGATGGTGTTGACAACTTGTTGCTCTAGTTGTTGTTGCTTATGCAATTTGTAGGCTTGAAAGCTTCAAGTCTAAAACTAAGTTCATGCAACCTTAAACCCTTCATTTTCATTTTCTTCCCTTTAAATATAAATGTTACGAATTGTTTGCATCCTTCAACTTTTCTTCTTATCAATTCTCAATATTCTCAAGTGTGTATTTTCTTGCAATTTTCCAATTTTGTTTTTTTTGATTCTTTGAGTGCATCTTGTTTCAATTTTCAACCTTCTTGGACATGGCACCTCCAATAGCTCCTTCGCACAACTTTGAGTTTTGAGCTTTCTTTGGCTCTTGAGTTCCTTTTAAAATTGTTCTTACTTCAAATGATGGTGACTTCAATTGCTCTCAAAGCTCTTGTGTTGCAAAGGGACAATTTCATTGTTGTATTGAGATCTTTGATGGTGGTCTTCATCAAGATATGGAACTTTCTAACAATGTTGATGTTGATCTTGTTGATGTAGCTCCACATATGCAACTCAAGTTGAGCTTGCTTCGCATTAGGGCAAGCCCATAAAACTTGAAGGTGATGTCAATTCGAAATTCCAAGAGATTTGGCATGTGAAGATGCCTTGGGTAGAAGATGTCTTCAATGATGTTGACTTCCTGACTACACAAAAATCTCACAAAAGGAGAAGCCACTTGTCCCAAAGTGGGACTTGTTGGAAAAACATGTTGGGGAGGGGAAAACCAAGGTGGGGTTAGACAATTGTTGATGCAAAATGTGCTCATGCAAGATATGAGGCAAAATATGCAACTTTGAAGCACCCATTATTCATGGAACAACTTCAATCTTGTGTTGTTTCAGAGTTCATCCAATTTGTTTCAGTTTTCACATTGTTCAACAAGGAGAGACCATTGATTGACTTTGAAAGCTTCAAAGCTCTTTTTGATTTTTTAAAGTTGAAGATAAACCTAAAGAAACACTAGATTGATTTTGCCAGTTGGGAGATGGGAGATTTCATCCACGACCAAGTCTTAAAGGCTTGTAAAGATGCCATGCTACATATGTTATAGTCACAATTGATGAAGTGACTAGTGTGGACAATCAAAATTGTGTTTTAATCCATAGATGTGCATTGAAGGAGTGGTGTTAGATTCTAGTTTTGTTGATTGTTGAGCAAATTATGGATGGTTCTAATTTGGATGACCTCACAAATGTTTTTATGCATTCTTTTATGAATCAAAGAGGGACTTCAAAATGTGACATGGCTAATAGGTTGGTTTCTTTTGGGGCAAATGGAGTCAATGTTTTTCAAGGGGTGCAGAATGGGGTCATATTGCAACTTTAGTGAGACCACATGCCATTCATTGTGGGTGTGCATTGCATAGCTCACTGCTGCAATTTGGCAATTTGAACATTCTCCAATTTGCTGATAGTTGTAACATTTCAAAACCTCATGCAATGTCTATACTCCAGTTTGCCCATGGTGGCCTTTACATCGTACAACTAGATGAAGCTCTGGAAGGAAAGACTCTTCAAAGTTTTAAAGGTTGAGGTTAGAAACCTCAAGAACCAGAGAATGTGAAGGAACTTGCCACTTTGGTAGGTGACAAGACAGCATCATGCCACTCCCAAGAAAAAAGAAGACTGCCAGCAATGTGCCAGGTTTAGCCACAAGTCATTCTCTGGGGTGAGAGGTGTGCTGTCTGGAAGGCCTTTTAACTCCTGGGAAACACCAAATACCACTGCGGTGCTAAAGTTGTGACTGAAACCAAGGGCCTACCACCACCAACTTGGAGCAGCGAGTTACTGCAGAAAAAGAGTGCTCCGCAAATACCACCAGTACCATAGCACATATCAAGCTTCAACAATGGGACATAGCCCCCATTCCACGCATCCAATGATTTTGGTGCTGACCACAAGATACCATTGGATGTCACTGACATTCCAACAAATGCACTGTTTATTCTTAGTGGCATTTTGCCCTTTATGGTGTGGTTCCCAAAATGGTACATCGTACAAAGAAAAGTATGTTACAAAGGATGTAAGAATTAGGCCAAATTTATCAAGGGCCTCCATGTGATCCATCCCAGTGACCACTAAACTAGTCAATGTAAGTCCTGGATATGAATGTGGAGCTACCCCTCAGGGTAAATGTGAAGGGACCGAAGTAGCTAAATGTCCCTTTTCGAGTTCATCTGGATGTGGTGCAGCCATAGTACCCTTGACATAAACATCAACTGGGACATATGCATACCCTTTAGGCAGCCGCATATTCTGCATTGACGCCTCAGTTGGGGTCATTAGTTTCTCTCGATGCAACTTTGTGTCTGCATGCTGTATTCCCCAAATCACATCCAACTTCTATCATCAGTCTCCTTTGGACTTGCTGATGGGTCAGTGACCACCCTAATAGCTCAGAACACACCATGGGCAGCAGTCAAACAGATAGATATTCAGGAGTGAGTACCTTGTACTTCTTGTGCTTCTTTGAATGCTCCTTGGTTTCATCTCTGGCTTTTTTGTCTGCACTTTGGTCCCTCTGACTTGCAGCCATTTCTTGCATGGTGGCAAGAGATACTTCTACATTCCAAGAAATATATCTGTGAGCAAAACAGAAAATTTGGTGCTTTTCAAAAGATGGACCACAAAGTGAATCAGGACTACCTTGGGGAAATGTGACTGTATTCCCATTCATCCAAGACTGTTCAGACACCTGTGGCTGCTCCATGTCACCAAAAGCCGTCTGCCATGCACACTGCAGCTGTGACAGATACACCTCTTTGTTGCTCTGCATCACGTCCCGCTGTTTTATCCCTTCTATGTCAGCTTGCATGCAACATCTTGCAACTACAAACTGTCTGGCAACTTCTTGAACACCGTCACCCACTTTTTTCTATAATACAAGCATTTCTCTGTCACATCCATCACATCATCAAATTCTTGCAGACCAGGAAGGAAGGATCCAAGAGGTAGGTACCTTCAACCGTTCACGGCGGCAAATCCGTTCACAAATGAGACGCACTCTCTCAAGCTCCACCTGAATGGCAACAAATGCAAGAATCGGTACACATAATAGCCATTGAAGTAAAGCATATAGCCCATACAAAAAAGCAGGCTGCATGAGCACACTTACACGAATTTGTCGAAGTGTGTGCATATGATCATAACCGCTGCGCTGCTTCAATTCTGCCTGTTCAACCCAGCCACACGAAGTGGCCTTCAGCCATTTTAAGATCTTTTGTGTGTTGAACCTTCCATTCATAGCAGTAAGAGAAACAGGTGCTGGGAGCAGCTGATAACAATACTGCAGGGTCAAATAAGACTCTCGCCCTATTCGGAATGTGTTCATGGTCACACCTTCGCTCTTTGTTGTGGACTGTGCTTCTCACAATATGCTCGGTAATGGACTCGACCACCTGAGCTGGCTTTGATATTCATGAACAGCCCTGATTGCCGCGCACATGAAGGATGAAATGCACCATGACAATGACCAAAGTTGCACTGCAAAAACGGTCAATCATTCTGCCTCAGATTTGGAAAGGACATAGATTGGGAATGACTCATTTGCCAACTGGGTGACACAGTTACCATAACACAGGTTATCAAAACTCCTAAAAGTAAAATCTGGTTCCAAAAGCACCACCAACATCATTGACACTAATTGCAAATGCTTTTCAAACTCCTCACTTCCAGCCTCACATACACTGCATATTTAAACACTAAATCTACCTAGCTTCTCAGTACTGTCACTACCTGCTCAAATCAGGTTTTCGTGAGATCACACAACTTCAAAAAGAATCTGTTAAACAGCATCACAGAACACCCCATTAACCTGTTGTGGCTATGAACTGCTCACAGGCCATATCCTAACAAGGACAATAGTCACTTACAGTCAGACAAGCTCCCTCCTGCTGATGACAAATGCTGCATAGCAATGCATACCGCTCTGATGGAACATTTTCCTACAAGTGAACATCCAGCAATCGATGATACCATTGTCAGTGGTCCCACATACAACTAGCTTCCAAAACCTTCTCCTAAAGTAAACCATCATGCTCAGACTTACTCATTATTCTGATTCCAAACACCAGACCAGTCTCAGAAGATTGCAAAAAAATACAACTACTGGCAGATAACAAGAAATGGTCTGGAGTGCATCACCCAGCTCCACAGCATGCATATTTTCACAACTGATACCACAACACAGTAAACAGTTTACACACAATTGACATCTGGTGAGATAATCAACAGGTACAGGACCTACCATGCCCTGGATGGTAGCTGATTCATCTTTCCCCACTATGGTCTCAGGCATCCACTGCATCTCAAAGCATACAACCCAAAGCATCAGATCAAACTGCTAATGTACGAGAGGCTATACAAAATCTGCAATTGGTGATACATCATCCTTCACATATGGACAGAGTTCCTGTAAGTAAAAGGATAGGAAGAACACAAACATAATCCTATCATACCACATGGGATCTCAAATAGGAGAATGACACACTACCAGTGCACAGAAAACATGCACCCAGCGACCATCTGTAGTGCATTTCAAGGCACCCCCCTGACCAGCACAAATGGCACATCGCACCCATTGTTGAGCTTGAGCTTCCAAATCTGGTGATGTGACATTCTGATACTGCCGCTGCAATTCAGCACATGGCTGGCAGCGCCACACACCTAAAGGAATGCATGCAATCCCATAGCAATCCTGATGAACTGCCACCTGCCAAGCATGACATGCAACCAATCAGAATTGTCCTTCCATGATACTAGCGTGAACATAGTCTAGACATAAGTTTCAAAACACTCACTTTGCATTGGTCACAAGTCACAATCTTGTTCAACCGGGATGACAGCCCATTGTGGCAAACATCACATAAAGAGGAGCCTTCCTGCAGTTGAGACTGCTGAGCTCCAGTCCTCAGCACTGCTATCCTTGTGAGTGCAGTTGGCTTTAGTGAAGTTGACTTGATCTGGGCTGCTGAGCGTGCAGAATTCGTGGGATGACCTGTTGGTTGAACAACAAGCCTGGGTGGCTTGGGCACAGGTGGCTTGAGATGCCGGAGAGAATTGGGCAATAAACCTGGACTGGAGCCAGCAATTTCCTGAGGCATTATGCCCATACCGGTATCAAAAACTGAAGCATCACGCTTCACATATCCTACTCGAGGAGAAGCTGCTGCTGCTGCAGTAGCTGCTGCCACAACTGCTTGTGCCTCCTTCTCACGTTTCTCTTTGCGTCCTTGTTTCTTTGCCTCACGAGCCTGGGACAGGTAGTATTGCACAACTGCTAAATCCTGGCCATGCCTGCGTGAGACTGCACGCTCTTCTGCCACATGAGGGATCACCTTCCGAATTACCCGCTCTGCATCCACACCCCCACACTTTTAACAGTGACAACAAAACATCAAAAGAGCGCTGCAAGGGGCTTCAGAGAAAGTACTCAACTCTAGCAGTTGAAGACACTGACAGGATCTTCAACTCATATCTGCAAGATTGCAGAGAACATTCCAGAACAATATGTAGAAGACAACAAATATGAGGTTACTTAACTTACCACAATGAACCCGATTGACTTGTGCACAACTAAGTAGCTTGTCTTGTAAAACCAGGATCTCACATTCGATCTCATCATTTGGGACAAACTTCAAGAGACCTCCGGATTGTGCTGCTTGCAGCTGCTCCCATTGCCTTTCCAGGGATCCCCAGGTTTCCTTTGCACCTACCTCACTAACCACCACCTCCCTCTCTAACTGCTCAAGTGCATCCTCAGCAACATTCAGATTTGCTGATAGCTCAGGGATCAAAATACAGTGCTCCAACACTGAATTGACTTTGCAGTTGAAATGATCATCTTCACCTGAAAGAGAGATGTCTTCTGCAGTGTCACAGCTTGGTTGGTAATCTTTCAGCCTTTGTTGTAGGTAAGGATGTAAATGTGCTGTTGGAGCCTCTACAGTATACCTGCACACATCCCATGAACAATCATACAAGCACAATCATGAGTAAAAAGGATGAATTTGAAATGACCTTTCTGAGTCAAATCTGAAACAAACCTGGAATAATTTATCTGCTGAAAGGACACATAGTAAGATGAGTTCATCCTTGAAGCTCAGATCCAGTGCTGTGGCAATGCAAGTGATTTATGTTATGAAGTATATCTGGCAGGCAGTTTGGCAGTGCATCTGACGCAAGCCAAGTAATATGGCATGTCAGCAGTAAACTAGGAAAGCCAGCAACAAAAGCCTCTGACGGACCAGAACAACCTCCATACTGTCAGGTCTTCATCCCAATTGCAAAGTTGCTTGACTAACATACATGGAAATCACAAAGATGTCTCTCAACTTGCTGAAAGCATTTGCTGGATACTCTCCATGCTATTGGATACTGACTATACAATTGGAGTGATGAAGAACAAAAAGCTGTAAGAGTGACTTGACCCATGGCACTTACGCATCATTTGCATCAACCTGTCGCACTTCTGATTTGGTTGCAGGATTCTGGGAAACCTCTTCATCAGAGTCTGGGCTGTTGACACTTTGAGACACAAAGACACGCTTGCTTTCAAGCCCACTGGCCCCACAACCACCAACCTTCATGTCAATATCCTGCTGCACTTGATGTTTTGAAGTATCCTCATAAGCCTCAAGTGCTGCATCCTGACTACAAGTTTTTGCCCCATCTTCTTTCTGTGCTCCAGAAGTTGGTAGCACTGGAGCATCCTCGTTTGGTTTAGTATCAAATTCTCCTCTTCCTGTAACTGCAGCCATTTCATCAGAGGCAACTTCCTCTGATTCCACCTCTGGCCTAGAACCCTGTGAGTTGGCATCTGCTTGTAGTCTAACTACCTTGTTCCCATTTGCAATTGACAGTTTGCCTATGTCAGACCTGAGTGCACTCTGCCTCCGACATTTCCTTGAAATGCCTTTACCACCACTGTCAGTGACCTTGCCTTTCCGAGCACCACTCACTGTCAGATTATGGCCCAGCTCTGGAAGGTTTTTGTCCTTCTGGCTACATGGCCTGCTGACCCTGGGAGGCTCAGCAGCAGTAATCAAAGTAAGGGGCTCCATAGCATCCTGTGCATCCTGCAGGGATGAAAGTTGAAATATACTGTAAGCAGAAACTCAATAACTACAGATGCAACTCCAACATGTAAGTTATGTGTACCCAATTGTCCAAAACCTGGCCTGAAAAAATCAGAAGAAAGATAAAGCACCACCTTCTCGTGAGACCTCAAACTGGAGGCTTGACCTCCAACAGCAGGGCTGTCAGCAGGTGAACTGGCATGTGACTGACTGGTGCTCACCTCCCCACTCAGGATACATAGTTGGTGCTCTTCACTACCTTTGTCAGCCCAATCTGTGAATGTTTCTGCAGTTTCAAGACCCTCTAGTGCTTCCAAGTCTCCAGTCTGACTTTTGATGCCTTCGTTATCAAGCTCATCTGAAACAGTAGCAGCTGCCAGCTGAGAACATCCATCTTTTCTGGGAATTGCAGTAGATGACCGACGGCCATGTAAGGACAACTTTGCTTTTGAACTGCTGCTCCTCCCGCCTTCAGCCTTCTTGAAAGTGCTTTCTGTAGGAGAAGGGTTGGACAACAACTTAGCATTGGTTTCTGTCCCCGATGCCATCTGCCTATTCTGCTCATTGTCCTGTTAAGCAACACCATAACAGCACATCATGAGTCCTACTGTATATCCACCACAAGCATGAGACAAGCCAACAGAAAAACATGAGAGTTTTCAAAAGGTACACTGCTGCTGGACTGTGATCACCAAAAGGTCCTCAAACCTCTCATCATTGCTACTCTTCATGGAAAAACAGTTGCTTATGTATCCTCACTCAGCAGGTAACCATGCACTATAACAGTAAGAGGCTTGCCTGTTTAAGGTGGTTGATGGACTCCACAGCGTTCACACCATCTCCACCTGGGTTTGGCACTTGACTAACACTATGGATGCCAATCCCTGACTGTTCAGCACCAATGATACAATTGCCATCTCCAGACAGTTCCAACCCTCTACTTCCCATGACTTTTTCCACTCTTCTGCTAGTCACATTTGGCTCCTGACTTTGCTCCTTATCAGGATTACGTGAAACTGCCAATGGATGCAAAACACCATTCTCTAGGTCAGCACTCTGCTGCTCTGTGGCAGGGCTGACTACTGTATCATGAGGAGATACTGCATGCTTGGTTCCCTTCCCTGTCACATATGTCTTGACATCTGAGCCAGCTGGTGTTGGAATTGTACGGTCACTTGCTTTCTTAATATCTTCATCACCGGGTGATTTCATCTGAGTGCTACCTCCTTCACTACCTTCAACTCCAGACACAAATGCCTTTCCCTTGCGTGCTGATGTATGCTTTGGACAATAAGCTCGTAAATCAACCTGCAAAACACCATGGAATAAAGTGGACAGTGAGGTTCATCGAGGGAGTTGACACTAAAATCAACAAAATTGTTCACCACCATATATCCAAGACAAATTCCTCAAATTCTAACAGTTGACCCCTGCCCCTCCTGTGTACGGTCAAAATAGTTTTGGTATGGGTCTCTTACTTCCTCACTATCCTCCCTGCTAGACACCTCCATCCAAAGCTTTGCTTCTCTGGCACAGAGAGGATGAAAAGCTGTAGCACATAAACCTGCAAAATAAGACAAAACCCATGTCATCCATCATGCATTGGACACAAAATACAGTTCACTTTAAGCCACAATATCTGGTATAACCCCTGTTGTGACAGGTGCTGCAATGAGAATCAGCATTGACAGATTAAGAACTCTAAAAGGTGTGACATAGGGCCTCCTGATGTGTACCATGGCTGCACTGGATGCAAGCACCCTGTTTTTCTTTGCAGACACTGCACAGGAGGCGCCTACGCTCATCACGCACACCCTCCACATTGCGGATGGGCTCCATAGCTTCCATGTTCCCAATGTATGTCTCTGGCACCCATTGACAGCAAAACAGGTGTGCAAATTTCATGCCCTTCTTGGAAACACCTCCCTTGCTTTCTGCCTCTGCCACTGGCTTTAATGCCCCACCTCTACCAGGACACAGAACACACTCACGTGGATCATTGTCTGCCTTCCTCATCACCTTACGAGAGCACCAAGAACAAAGCCACTGACCCTCAGGCACTTGGCGGACACCATAGCAATCCTGATGTACTGCCACATTGCAAATGTCGCAGAACAAAATCTGATTCATCTCATCACTATCACCACCATTGCACACATGGCACAGCTCCTCCTCATCTTCATGGTCGGGTAGTGGTGAGATAACAGTAGTCACCACTTCACCACTCATTTTCTTACTCTTCTTGCTGACTGGGCTTGTTGCCAGAATCTTGCGCTTCACACCTTTCACAAACTGCTGTGACACATTTTCTGCTTGGTTGGCATCTTCCTCAGCCCAAGTGTCGAGGTAATGCCTTCCCAGTGCAGGAATTAATAAGCAGGAATCTGACACCCTGCCAGCACTGTCAAACAGAGGAAATGTAGTTGGAAGGAGCAGCTGAATGTCGAGAGTAGTTACCTCCCGGAAATAGTCATCCATCTGCATCCAGAACTGGCCAGGAGTGGAATCCCCAGCAGCATCGTCCACATAGTCTCGTTTCTTACTGGTTGGCCCGCCCTCTCGACCCCTAGCTTGGGTCTTTTTGGCCCTGTTTTTCCGCCTGTTGTCCACAGAGCTAGAGATTTTAAGAGAGAGAGGGTCATCTAGCAAGGGAAGTGCCCCAATGCCAACATGCTCATGCTCATCTCGAAAGGGCGACTTTAAAGCAAGTGCCTTCAGGGCCTGGCTGTAAATATCAACTCCCCAACCCCGATTATGTACTTTCTGTTGGCTGCTGCCATAGACACTCAGGATCCTTGGAATTTGGTGAGTGCCCCCCTCCGCCCCCCGTCCCATCATCTTCTACTGGGGTTCTCCAGTTCAGGAAGTTGATTACTGCCAGAAATACTAGACTCCTGCTGGTGAACTCAGACACAGGAGAAACACTGATTGGTGAGACCAGGGAACAATAGAGACGTACCAGAACAACACCCATGTCATTTGACTAATTCACAGATGCAAAGATCATCAGTTCAGGACAGTAAATCAACAGACAGCATCTAACCAAATAGACAGAAATGCACTTCAACACATTTACTCCCTGTAAAGTTTCTGCATACCAAAGGGGGGGGTTTGTCACTGCCCCAATAGAAGAGGCCTGCTATTTGTCACTCCTGACAAGCACAAGACAGAAAGAAAATACAAATAAAACATGAAGTAATAGAAAGACTGAATGAATACTTCATCACAAGAAAACAACAGCAACAAGCGATCACAGACTCACCATCAGGCACAGAACCCAATTTCCTTGTTTGATAAAATTCAAGAAACATTTGACAGCTGTGATTCAAACCAGTGAAAACATCAAAGGAGCAGGAACCCATGAATTCAATGCAATAAACCACAAACCCCAGAGGTAAACTAAGCCTGTGTTTTCTCCCACCCAGCAACTCTGTTTGCTTGACTCCTTGCATTACTACATCATCAATCCCACACCCTCTCCGTAGCTGACCCCATGGATAAAGGAACACTCAATGCACACACCCATGGTCTCAGTGTTTCCGAGCACTGCACGCTTTCCTCTGATCTTCAGCAGGTGGGCAGAGCTCCCAGTAATCAATTCTATTCTTTGGAGAGATCTCACAGGAGCTGCAACTGGACTTCTTCAAGAAAATATCTGTGTCACTTCTGGAATCTAGATGGTTTGAGGAGCTCTGATCCAAGCAAGCATCTTGTGACTGAACAAAGAAAGGCTGCTATGGTGCACCAACAACAAAATAAAGGGAACTGCACTTAAAGTTGTGAGCTTCCAAGCACATTCATGTTTTCCACCTGAACCACTCTTTCTTGTTCAGCATGTACATCCCTGGTCTTCAGGAGATGATGAGCACTATAGAAACTAGGGGATTGTGCTTTGCTTGCTCACTGAGCTCAGGCACAGCAAGAGCTAGTCAGGGGCTTGCAGAGCATATATCTATGAGACAACAGAGAAAGTCTCCACAACAAACACTTTGGAACAAACTTGACAATGAGTGCAGAGAGCATGACAATTTAGGGTAACAACAGGCTGATGTTTCTTCAGACATCTAAGCATTGCAGGTTGCAGAGTGAGAAAAGGTTCCTGCCAGAAAGAAAAGGCTTTCCCTTCTTCTACCACATTCACCTACCCTGGCTATGGGTCCCCCATTGCCTGAACATCATAATAGAGAGAGTAGTAGCACAGCCCTTCTGACCTCTGGCTCAAAAGCCAGTGCTGTGCAAGCTTGCGCTTTTCAAGCATATTCTGCTTTTGGATTCACAAGCTTTGCTTTCATTGCTTGCAACAGCAAATCAGCGGCTGCAAATCTGATCTCAACACTAGGGTTTGCTTCTTCTTCCTCTGTGGAAGCCTGATCTCTCCAATCCCTGGAGATTCATTGGTGTGTGTATGTATGTATGTATATGTCTGGGGTCGTGTGACTGATGCAAGCAAAAAGTGTGTTCCAAGTAGAAAATCTCTGCTGATGCCATGCTCTTTTACCTCAAAAGCAAACCCAAAGAGAAGAAGTTCCACCGCTTGAAGAAACGTGCCCATGACCTACAGCTCTTGTAGCAGGACCTAACCCCACCCAAAAAACAACCCTGGGGCTTCCTTCCAAGCGCTCTCTCTGTCTCTGTCTCTCGATATGGAGCTCGCTGGATGCGGCGACAACCCATAGCCAGATGAATTGCCAACCTTCCAAAAACAAACCACCAAAGAAGAAAGAATCCTCACCTGCTCTCGAAGAAGCTACTACTGCTCCTCCTCCTCCTCAACAGCGGCCTTTTTCCTCCGTTCTGTTCCCCTTACTCTCTGTCTCTCCCTGTCGTCACTCCACCCGCCTGCTTACATCCACCAGAGCTGCTCTTGCGCCCCCAAAGCCACTGCCGTTACCACTTCTTCCAGATGTCAAGTCCCAAACTATCCTCCCCTGCTCACCGACGAAGTAGGACAATAAGGTTTGAGAAAGAGAAACAAAAAAGCGCGCACACACACAAACACAAGAGACAGACAGAGGAAGAACAGGACACACAGGTCGATGAAGAAGTTCTTCTTCTCCCCGCTTTCTTCAGCAGCAGCCAGCGGCTCGCAAACAAACAGACAGGAGGGAGGGTGGGTGCGGGGTGGGTGCGGGGTGGGGCAGGGATTGATGGTGCTCAGAACTTCCGAGCGGGCTGCTGATCCATGTTTCCAGGACTCACCATCATCACCACCATCATCGTCGTCCGCATCTTCTTCCTCATATAGAGAGAGTCTCTGTGTTTGTCTGTCTCTCTTCGGATCAGCGCGCGCCTCGTTGGGTGTTTAGTTGTTGGGGATTATCTTCCAGGATTTGCTTCTGCTTTCCTCGACGATCCAGTTAGGGTTTAGTGCAATTTGTTTTGCTAATGGAGCTTCTTCGTCTTCTTCGTCTTCTTCCCTCCTCTTCCTCTCTTCTTCCTTCCTTTCCTGTTTTAGGGTTTGATGGCTCTCCTGGGATGGATCTCCCTTTGGTTTCTGTCTCCCTCCCTTCCGTCCCTGTGTCGCACTGGCTGCCTTCCTTTTTTCGCGACGCCGAACTGGCACTTCTTTTTAGTTGCTTATTTTACTGACCTTGTCACCGCCGTTATGCACGGAGGTCGGGGAAAGGGACCCACGACGGAGGGAGGGAGGGAAGGAGGGAGGGGGGAAGGGACCCGCCAACACACACGCTGTTTACGGATATCTGGTCCTGCTGCTGCTGCTGTTGCAATGGCAGATCAGCTGATCTGCTGCCGCCGCCGCTGAAATCCCGGATTAGGAAACGACGTAAATCTGATGCTCCTCCCGAGTCTCTCCTCGGACCTCCTTCTCCTCCTCGCGGACGAATAGAACTTTTGCTTTCCTGGATGCATTGCAGAGCGTGTCAAGTCGTCATGGATGACGCCGGTTCTCCGAAGGACAAGAGGTGTTTGCAAGTTAGGAGGAGGAGGAGTAGAAGAATCGCTGCAGCAATAAAATTGCTTCTCGGGGAGACAAGAAGAAGCAGCAGCAGAAGAGGAAGATGATAGTGATGAAGAAGGGTTTGAATGTTTGCAAGCTACGAAACGGATGAGGAGGAGAATCGTTGCAACAGCAATCCAATTTCTTCGTGGAGATAAAAGAAGAAGCAGAAGAAGAGTTTGCATAATTCATGCCCTTCTTCTTCTTCTTGCACTAGAACTTGTAGATAGTAGAAAGTTTTTTTCTTCTTCTTGCCGCTGGTGCTGGTTCTGCTTTTGTTCAGGATTCAAACCTTGGAAGTGAGAAGAGAATGAGGTGAATTGGGTGATGAGGACTGTGACCTGCTTGCTTGCAGAAGAAGCAGGATGTACGAAGATGCAAAAGAGATTGGAGAGAACAGTAGATGAAAGAACCTCTAGCACAAGTGCAAAGAGCTTGAAGAGCAGCTCATGTGCAAAAGAGATTGAAGAACCAGCAAATTTATAAAGATGCAAAGAGATTGGAGGATGGAAGATGACGACCAGCAGATGTGGAAAGAGCTTGAAGACCAGCAAATGTGCAAAGAGATTGGAGAACAGCAGATGTTAAAAGCTCGAAGACTGGCTAATAATGTGCAAAGAGATTGAAGAACAAGAAAATGTAGGAAGACGGAAAGAGCAGAGCAGATAGCGGACAGCAGATGTGCAAAGAGCTTGAAGAACGGTGGCAAATGTACGAAGAGATTGAAGAACAGCAAATGTGCAAAGAGATTGAAATTGCTAAATCTATGTTTGCTTAGGGCCTGATCTGCATGCAGAGATGCTAAAAAACCCATGTGCAAAGGAGATTGAAAATTGCTTGATGACAGAAGAGAGTGTTTTGTTCGCACAAGTCTTTATTGTTGGGGTTTGCTGGCTTGGAAAGGGTGTTTAGTTTCATAATGTGTGTCCTTTGTGCGATGACATAAGATTGACATCTTGTTCTTGATGCTCCGCCGTGCAGGTCTTAGAACATGGAGAATCTGTGCTTTTGTTTTGGTTTGTGTGTATGCAATTTGATAATGTTTTGGAAATCAGTGGGTGTTGTGTTTGACCAGAGAGGTGTGCATCCCTCTCTCTCTCTCTCTCTCTCAGGATGAGTGTGAGAAACCAGAATACCCAGACTCTTTCTAGCAAAGTTTTTCATGGCAGAGATCAATCAATCTGCAAAGATGCACATGAAGGTTCAAATTCAAGATATCCAACCTGTTCAGAGTGCTTGTGATTGCTGAGGTAATGTGGGTGGGGGATGGTTTAGGTTTAAGGGATTGATAGACAGGCTTTCTTTCTCCAGACCTTATAATGGATAGAAACTTTTTCCACCCGCAGCATGGTTGCATCTTTGTGCTCTAAATCTGTGCCACTTCAAACTTCCTTGATGACAATTGTAGCTGTAAACCATCACCAAGTGGTCAATTTGAAACTAGGAAGCTGCAACAGCTGGATGGTGGCAGCTCTGTATACATAATTTGTTGCCTTATTGCGCTGTGGCAGGTGCCACAATTTGGCAACCTGATTGGATTTGGGATTGGTTTTTATATGCCATGAAAGCTGGGATCAAATGCACCAGAGATCTCAATTCTATTATTTTCTCTCTTTCTTTGGACAGAAAGCCAAACCCCTTACACCTTCATACTGAATGGTCTGTGCCTGAAACCTCTTCTCTGAACCTCCCCCCCTTATTCTTTGTTGTGCGGGACTTGTCTTTGTGTTGAAGACATGCAACTGACTTCCATGCAAACCATTTGTGAGGACTTGTTCAGATATACAAAAATGGAAGTCTCCAATCTTCCAACTTTTCTTTACTCAAGACTTCTTCAAATGCTTGGTTGGTTGGTGGCACAGGTACATGTAATTTTATGGAACCAATACACTGCCCAGAATTATACAGGACAAGCAAATGCTCACCTTGAACAGTATAAACGGTCACCTTGAATTTTGGCAATTGGTGCATTTGTGCTTGACAAAATACTGGAGGAAACCGTCTGAATCTACCACAGTTATTCAGGGAAAATATTGTCACTTATACTAATACAACACTTGATGTTGAATATGAGCTAAGGTGTCTGTGATCTGCTGAAACACAAGATACTTTCATTGTGTCTTATGAACTCAAATAGAAGCTTGCAGTTGACATCTATTTTCTGACCAAATATTGTTCTGGTGTGGCACCACAGATTCCAGGAGGTTCATATACCTGTATGTAGTATAGTCCTTGATGACAGCAGCCTTACACAATGGATGGTTTTTCCTTCTCAAAGAACTGCGACTTTCTCTCGTTAGTCTGGTGGTTTGACACATTGCTTATCATCATCCCCCAAAACTAAAAGATTTGTGGGACCTGACAAGCATGGACCAGGTAACTGAAACTCTTGTCTTTGCTTTGCTGTACCCACTCCTTTGCTTGCTTTTTATTATAGCTGGTGTGATTAGCAAGGAAAGTTAATACTATGCAAGGCTGCATTGTGAAGGAAGAGATGCAACAACCCAATGAAAAAGTGAAAAAGTGTCCATGTGGGTGTGTGTCTATGTGTCCTGCTACTTGTACATATGCATACACCCGTGCCTCGTGTTTTAGTGCATTTGGACACTGGATGGTACCTGTGTTGTTAAGTGCTTATTGAGAATGATGCAAAGTTGAATTGGTAGATAGATATAGGCTATGTCATGCAACTCAATGTGCTGGTGTGTGGTGAGTCAAAATTCATAGCATACTGAAAGTGGCTGGCAATATGTTGCGTTTTTTTTCCTCTCGGTTTTGTCTTTTAAGGAAATTAATGACTGAAGGGAAATGATAGCTTTATCCAGTTTTTCTCCTAATTTTTTCAATGCATTTTCAAGTTTTGTACTAAAAACCTGATGCACAATTTTTTTGTCCATTTTTGGTTTTTTTCTTTCCGACACAGAATTGGTTAACAAATCTCAAAGTAAGCAAGAGTGACAAAACCTCTTTTTTATCAAGTCCTTTTTTTCATTCTAGAAAGTTGATGTTATTCATCCAATCCTTGGTCCTGTAAGTAGCAAATTTGTCGTTCTAGAGAAGTTGATGGTATTCATCCAACCCCTTAGCTTCATGTATGTTTAATATCAAACCCAATAAACAAATCTGTTGTTTTTCATTCTAGAAAGTTGACTCTATTCATCCAAACCCATGTCACCACAACTAGGATATTAATGCAATGGCAATGAATGTTGCAAACTCCCAATTGTAGTAGGTTATGGTTGCTATCAATTGGGTCACTATTTTTTCAGAGTTTCTATTCACACAAAACAAAACTTCAAATAAACCCCTTACAAAAACATGAAAAATTGAATGATATGAAGTGAGATTATTTAAATGTTACCACTTGGGGCCAATTGTTATAGTTGGCCCATCAAAAATGGCGATGTCCTTCAATGTGCCATTTGAAGAGCATTGTATTTTGGGCCCAATTAGAGTGATACAAATTGAGTTTCACAATAAAGCTAACCCACAAGGCAATCAAGCCCAAGAATAAAACCTTGAGCTTCCCTTAAATTGAAGATTCTAATCAAAATGCAGGATGGGATTGTGCTGAAGGAAATAGCGAAAGAGGGAACTCAAATTTTCTCCTCAAGAGAGTATGATTTGAGTTTCCTTCCCTCTTTCGCAATTTGCTTGCATTTAAGGGTCTACAAGGAGCTTACTTATGTTACCTATGTTGTGTGATACTTAATGGGAATTTAAGGGATTACACAAAGCTTACCTATGGAATTAACTAGGAATTATGTAAGTTAAAGGATACATAGATATTATTTAAGTGGGTTACTTTGGATTCATTTAGGGAGACACTTAAAAGTCTATTTAGGTTATGAGATATTTCAGAACTAGTTTAAAAGGTTATCTAGGGTTTACCTAGGGAATCCAAAGAAACATCTAAAGGTTTACCTTGGCTATGAGATACCTAAAGAATAGGTAAGGGGTTACATAGAGCGTATTTAGGGGGTTACCTAGGGGTTATCAAAAGTCTCATAGGGAACTACATAAAGCATATCTAGAGGAATACCTAGGGAGACACATAGGCCACTATTGGATACTTAAGGATTACCTAGGTCCTATCTAGGTTATGGGATATCTAAAGGTTATTCTAGGGATTACATAGAGCCTACTTGTCAGCCTAGTTAGAGATTTTTTAGGCTAGGGGATATCTAAGGTTTTTTCGAGGTTTACCTAGGGTTGATTCATAGTGACAAAAAGCTTACATAAGATTTACATAGAAGGCTAACTAAGGATTAGCTAAGGATGACTCATAGCCTTTATGTAAACCCTATGTAGTTCTTTAATTAAGTCTTTAAGTAAACTTTAAGTATCCCCTAACTTAAGTAGGTCCCTATGTAGCTTTCATATAACCCCTACATACCTTTTAAAGCCATTTTTAGTTATCCCTTAACTTAAGTATATCCTTAAATAATCCCTATGTAACCCCTATGTAATCCTTTATGTAAGCTTTTGGCAACACTTATCTTAGACTCTAATAGCTCATAACTTAAGTGAACCCCTTGATGGTCTTTAGGTAGTTTTTAAGTAGCCCATTAGATTATTCAAGTGACCCCCCTAGATAATTTCTAGTAACTTAGAAAATATCTTCATAAATTTTAGGTAGGCCTAAACCCCTAAACCCTAGTTAGACCTCTACTTAAGTAGGTAGTCTCTTAAGTTAACCTAGGAAGACCGTAGTCTAGTTTACAAAGAAACTATGGTGATCACTTTTGAAAATTCATCCTTATATTTGATATGTGATCCTTACTTGGATGAATTTTATGCATAGTTCAAAAATGATGAAGAATAAACACACTGAGGACCTTATTCAGGCCCAAAGTAAGGATTATTTTAACAATACCTCGGATTAATCCATTACCCAAGTAATCCAGTAAGTGAGTTATTAAATAAGGATTACCATTAAGTTGGAGTAGTGGAGCCCAAAAAATAACTTCCAATATTGTGGATTACTATCAAGGATTACCCAACCTTATGGAAACTGACAAAGTCATTCATATAAGAACATGCACACAAATAACATACATGAAAAAGTTGAAATCCTATTCATATTGAATTGATTCCAACAACAAATAACCAGGGAAAAATAATCTGCAATAATAAATACTTTGACGACAAGCATCAAGTTGTTAACTCTTTTTTTTCATCCTTATTATGTTTAGGGTTTTTTTTTTTTTTTTTTTTTTGCCATTCAATGTTTTTGTTTTGAAATTTTGATTAATTTTCTCATTTGCTTAGCAATTGTTTTGAATTTACATTTTTTTAAAATCCAAAAAATTGTCACCAAAAAAATTGTGTAAAAAAAAAAACAAACCATTGTTTATGTTATGTTCCATTTCATGAATTTGACAAATCCCCATGCAATCCTTGGAGGAAGTACACAACTTTTAGCTATTATTTGAATGGATTTTATGGTAAAGGTGTTGAGCCTTCTTTTTCCCCCCACCGAAACTATAAGGTACACCCCAATTATTCTTTGTACAAATACACACACATGTTATGTCATGACTTTGGCCACCTAAAAGTACCAAAATAGAAGAAGAATGAAAGCCAAGGCACCGAGTGTGATTCCTTTCCTTCTTCACCCACCAAGATTTTAAGTTTGAACTTTGAACCTTCGTATGGGCAATAATAGTGATAGCAATTCCAAAATACAATAGAGTACAATGTGAGTTGATAATGACCATCATTTCCATTTGCATCAACATTAAATTTGTGCGTGGACATATACATTAGGTGCAAAGGGTTCATATTAAAAAGTTTATATATATATAAGGTCAAAATGTATTGGATTTGAGAATTTTGCAATTTGGGTAAGGGTAACTTGGATACATAGGTGTTGCAAAATAATTAATAAATTGAAGGTAAAAGATACATAATTTACCTTGTTCATAATGTAAGTGTACAAGTAAATATTTACCATTTGTTCTACAATTTCCCAATGGTTGTAAATGGGTAAAGGCTTAAGTAAGTTAAAATACATATGACATTTGTACAAGTATGGTACATGGGCATGTATAGGCATCACAAATGTGAGCATATGACATTTGAAAACATCATTAAACCCCTTAAACAACTTTTGTGTTACATTCGATTTTCAAGTCATTTGTTAATTAATGAAATGATAGCATGATTTGAAAGAACCTTATAAATTTTTTCAAGATCATTAATGCAAATAATGGGAAGAAAATGGAAGAAAAAATGTGTTTAAATTTCAAATTTAAGGTATCATGCCCAAGTATTTTTTTTTAAAATCCAACCTTGTAAATGTATTAAAACCATTTGTTAAACAAAAATTACATACTTCAAAATTATACCAGTTAGAAATGGTAAAAGTTAAAATAAAATTTTAATATTTACCAACTAATAAGGTAATGAAAAGGGAAATAGAAGTATAAACCACTTGTGTAAAATATATGTTTTACCTTGATATTTGGCTATAAATGAAATATGAAAATAAAATATTTAAGCACCACCATCAATAATCAATAGATGTTATCCAATTCCAACAAGCACACAATAAAAATAAAATGTAGATATTAAAATGTTGGTAGACAAAAATCTCATCATTAATATTTGTTCTCTACATTTTAGTTTTTAGTGTTGGAGAAGTAGTCTTGAAGCATATGTCCCATTGCAATCAATGTTTGGTGACCTATCACCTAGTTGCTTACATTCTAGTTATTTAGTTTAGGGATATTTTTATGTAACATTTTGGTCTTCATTAATTTGGTCTAATGATTTGTGGCGGGTGTGAAACAATGGTTCATGATGTTCAAGCGATATTAAATCTACACTGAGAATGGGTGGTGTTATAGGTGGATGTTCGTAACGCCTTCAATTTGGTTTTATGGTCAACTAGTTTTAGAAGTTATGATTTTCGCCTAGTTCCTTGGATTAACTTTTCCAATTTGTTTGACAATTTTATGCATGCCCATCCCCACCATATTTTTTTTAGGCTTTTCAACATGGGGAGCTCATAGTCATTTTGTCGAAGTTAAGTACATGATAGGGGGACCATTGGGAATAGCGTTGTTTATTTTGGCTCACCCTTACACTTTTCGCCCTATAGTAACAACCCACCTTATTGTGTCTTCCTTTCCTTGGTAAATGATACACATATAATAGGTCCTACATTAGATGTGGTTCTTGCGTTTTTACAACTATAAAAGGAGTTATTAGCATTCATGCTTTCAATACAACCATTGAAGTATGTAATTTAGTCTCCATAGGGGTTGGAGCACTTTATATCACTTCCTTTTGGTTTTTTTAATTCCTGATTTAGGTTTCCATATTTTGGGCATATCGGTGCGATCCACATCATTCATTGAGTTGTTTATGGTTGAGGCTTTCCATGAGGATCTTAGAACAATATTTAGTTTTCCTATGTTTGAAGATTTTTGGGTGACTTTTGCGATGCTTTTGTTGTGTTATGCCCAACACATGAACTACTTGTTTCATATAAAGTTCCCATTTTGGGTTTTTTTTAGCATTTGCTAAATTTGATATTCATACCATAGTTACATTGGAGAAGTTTCTTGGCGTAGGATCTTTTTGTGGTTCTATTGCTCATTTAGTTTGTCATCAAGCCACTTTTTTTGTTTCTTTGGGTGGGCTTGGCTTCCTTTTTGTGGTTCGGATTACTACCTTCGCATTTTTGGGACATTGGGCACCAATCACTCTTGCATTTGTCATTCATTTTGGATGATTACATTATTATTACTATTCTGTTTGTTTGTGTGTCATGGAGTACAGGAATCACGCGGCGCGATGGATGGTGGAGGAGGGAGCTGCATTGAAGATGGTTTGGTGGAAGGGACGACAGGATCAAGCATAAAAGGGAGTATGAGGAAGAAAGAAAGGGAGGTTTTTGGTTTAGTGGTTGTTGTATGTTGACTACTTGATTGGTTGTTGAAATTTTCCGCTGCGCCAGTAACTTAGCTGAGTAGTTGTGAATGTCTTTGAAGGAATAAATATGAAGGGTTGATGTCGAGGAATGATGAAGAACTAAGGGGTCCGAGCCATAGAACTAGGGGGCATATTGAAGAAGGTGAGGATTTGGAATGGGGAGTTTGTGTTACAGTACCTTGCATCTGTGTTATAAGCAATTGTCTGAGTGAGTACCAGAAACCTCAAGGGGTATCCTTAAGGTGGATAGAATGAGTATACAGAGTAAGAGTGAAGAAAGGACTTGAAACAAAAAATCTGTCGTTCATTCATGCATAAGAGTCTGTCCCATTGAGTAGCTCTAGGTGAGCCTGGTATCTATTGTTCAAAATCAGGTGTTTCAAATGCATTTAGAGTTAAGAGTCTCTAGGTCTTAGGTTTTCAGACAAGAATAGTGGAAGCACGCTGCATTGCTGCATTCAGTGGGGAATGGGTTAGCGGCTCAATGGATCGAGTGAACCTTGAGAGTTCTGACCTCAAAGGCCATACTTCAATAGATGTTTGATTTTTGATGATATGCATTGGAGTTAGGTAGCTAATAGTTTTTGGCCATTCAAATGGATGTAAGGTGTAAGTTTTGGATTCTGTAACAACTTTGCCAATTTGTGTATGCATAAGCTGGTTCTGTTGAAGATCAGTGAATGCAGGCAAGAGTATTATGTGACATAGAGTGAGAGAAATGGTCAAGAGATGTTGTTCGCTATAGGATACCAGAAAATCCAATTCTGCTTAGACCCATACATGTGGTCAGGTTTGTTGTCTTGTCTTCCACTTTTTTTTTTGTTACAGTCTGTTTTCAGATCCCACCTTTTGAGAGCTTAGTGGTTTAGTTTTATCCCCAATTGTAGGCTTCTTTGGTGTATGACCTACGCGAATAGGAGTTTGTTTCATATTTGATAAATGTTCCTTCAGATATTAGGTGAACACATTTCTACTTTCTGTAGGTCCAGGGATAGGTGCTTGGTTATTAATTTGTCCTACGTCACCAACATTTCATTTATCGTAAACCCACTTTCTTACAACAATACGTACTTATCTTGGCTTGTCACATCCTATAGTTGCCCACATTTCACAATGTCAATATGGTCATACCATTGATGATCTAGGTACCCATTTGCTTTGATGCCCCTGCGGGAATGAATATATAACACTCCACAACACAATTCGAGATATTGTTGTAGCTATTGAATGGAACACATGTTTAGAAGGTGATTTTTCACCTTTTTCCTCATCACACCCAATGACAAATGGATATCCTTATCACTAGGTATGACTTTCAAACTTTGATGGATGTTATCATTGTTGACCCGACTTGCATAAATATGGTGCAATGAACATCAACGATAATAACACATCAACGATGATGGCTATTTAGAAAGAAACACGATCCTATGCCAAACAAGCATTAGGCAATGACTTCATTCCCTTTGCTATTGAGACATATGGGTGTTTTCATTATTGTTTTGATTCATTTTTAACCGCTTGTGCACATACCATTATAACATGTCGTCAGTGGTCTTATTTAATCCCCTCAATGTTTGTTTCTCATTATTCACAACATGTGTCCATAGCCCTACAACATGCGCAAGCCATAGCAAAACGGGTTGTTGCATTTGGTTCGGGTTCGTCATCTCTTCTACACATCACAATTAATGCACCTTTGTCATTAGCCAATTTGTGGTAGACAATAGTTTTTTCGTCTTAGGTCTTCCTTGTTATCATTGATCATCATTTCATAGCCATAGGTCCTATTTGCATAGGTTTTTCCCTTTTTTTTATAATATTGTTTGCTTTTGTTTTATCTTGGGGTTGTGCCTACTTGTGCTCTCATTTGCCTTGTACTTTTGATTGATGGGTTCATGTCCTTGATTTTTATATTTTGGGTTTTTCTTCTTCATTTACATTCATGATGTTTTTCCATTGCACCTACCACCATTAGGAGTTACAAGACTTTCACGCATATTGTCATTCCAAGTTGCAAGACTCACACATGAACACTCTAAAAAATAATTCTCATGCTATTATTGTACTAAAACTTTAAAATTCCATATCCATATTGATGAACTTTGCTATTAAACATCAGTTTGGATGGTCCCTGATTTGGATCAGCCTTCGACAAGACAGCTACTCTGACCATTTTGTTGTCCAAATATGATAAATTTTCCAAATCTTGCAACTAAACTTCCTTAAAGCCATTCAAATGGCTTTTTTTTTCGGTCAGAATAATGTGGTGAAAACTTGCCACCAAAAAACAGAGAAAAAAAACAATGATCCTGATTCCTTCTATATGGTTGATTACTTACTATAATCTAATATAGGAAGCTAGCAATTTAAATGATTTTTTTTTCAAAATTTTGGCTACAAAAACCCTAGAGAACAATTATTAACGGCATTTATCTATTTTCAAAACCATTGACTCTAAACAAATTTCAATAAAATAATATCAAATAACATGGTATTCATCATCTTCTCGGGTGATCCATTTGGCATTCTGAATATCCTAGCATGTAGTGGTGATTTTGGATTCACCCATGTCACTCTTTTTTTTCTTCCATCATGGTTAACCACTTCAAATCTTGTTTGAAGATTTGGGTGTGGGAAGTTTGCAACAAATTGCTTTGTTCATGTGAACAATACACCATATCCGTATGTGAAAGGGATATATAAAAAAGTAGGTAAAGATTATGCTTGATGCCAACTTCCTATCCGCCTTCCTTACTTAATGAATTCAAACCTTAAATTATGAAATTGTTGCCATGTGGTGGATCATGTTGTGTACTTATAACCTGAACTATTTTAATATGAGTTAAAATACTGAAAGATACATACTTAAAACATGGTTGAAGTTGAATGACTTGAGCATGATTGTGTCATTTGTGTGTGTACTAAAACAATTTTCAACCTCACCTCTCCCTACTTGTGATGATTCCTCGAAGCCACACACTTTTTGCAGTCCTCAGAATTCCAGTTTATACATGTAGCTGATTTGAAGGTAATAACAATTCTAACACAAACATGAGTCCCCATGAGGACCCACTCAAGGTTTTTAAAAAAATTCTTTAATTTTTAATTTAAAAATAAATAAAATTTGGCCTTTTTTCTTTTTTGTCTAACATTAGATGAACTTGGGTTCATTTTTCCTTTTTTTTTTTTTTTTGTGGTAATATCTGCATTTGGGCCACTGTGAAGCAGCACTCATCAGTAGTACACCATGAAAGATGGATGGAAAATGGATGAAAGATGGATGGTAAGTGGTCAGAAAACAGTTTTCTGTTGGGTTTGAGTTCTGTAGCTAATCATGGTGGTTAGCTCAGTTGCTGTTTTACTACCTACTAATAGCGGGTTGTTAGTAGGTAGGTAGCAAAAGCAGCCATTTACCTAAGTATAAACCATGTACTTACCTGGTAGGTACCTATTTTTGTACCTACTTACCTACCTACCTTTACCATAGGACCTATTTCTTATAGAATGGGTTGCAATAGGTGAAAGAAGATATCAACTCAATAACTCAAGTTATCAACTCACGTTGAGGTTTCATCCACAACTGAGTTATATAAGTCATCCAGTGGATGATACTATGGTGAGTGCTGGTTCACTCTGGCCCCGAATTTGGGCATTTTCCTCACCAAATGAAAAACCCAAATGAAAAAAATTGGCCTGATGTATGCAAAGATCGTTGGATGGCATTGTCTAGCAAAGTTCTCTAAGTTCAGAGACATAAAAGCCAAGGATGGATGAAAATGGATGAAAATTGGATGGCATTGTCTAGCAAAATTCTCTAAGTTTAGAGACATAAAAGCCAAGGATGGATGAAATATGGATGAAACTTGGATGGCATTGTCTAGCAAAATCCTCTAAGTTTAGAGACATAAAGGCCAAGGATGGATGAAATATGGATGAAACTTGGATGGCATTGTCTAGCAAAATTCTCTATGTTTAGAGACATAAAAGGCCAAGGATGGATGAAATATGGATGAAACTTGGATGGCATTGTCCAGTAAAGAGATCTGAGTAAAACTGTTACACAAGAAAAAGATGGACGAATTTTTGGATGAAACTTGGTTGGCAGTGTCCTGCAAAAGGATGAGGGTAAACTTGAGACATAAGCAAAAGAAGGATGAAATTTGATGAAATTTTTGGATGGCAATGTCCTGCAAAAATATCCAAGTACATTGAGACATATAGCTGAAGGGTGGATGAAAATTGGATGAAACTCTCTGACGGCAACATCCCACAAAAAGATAGAGTAAAATGAAGACGTAAACAAGAAGGATGGATGAAAAAGGATGAAACTTCAGACATATGGCTGAAGGATGGATGAAAATTTGGATGAAACTCTCTGACGGCAATATCCCACAAAAAGATAGAGTAAAATGAAGACGTAAACAAGAAGGATGGATGAAAATATGGATGAAACTTGGATAGCAGGTATTGTTGTCCAGCAATGTGTTGTGGGAGTCTCGCTCACGTTCGACTGACTCTTTTCCCTCGCGCGCTCGCGCGAGAGAGCGCGCGTGTGAGGAGGATTCGATCGAGTCAGGGACGGAAGAAACGGAAGAAAGTGTGCGGTAGATGAGTTGTTGCAATGAAAGAGCGAGTGAAGAAAGAGAGTACAACTACACAACAGCACAGGAAGCATGAGCAGCAATAGCAGCAGCACAACAGAACAGACAAAGACAGATTGCATGCAGCTAATGCTGTTTGTCGTATATTATGTCCCTGTTGTTGCTGCTGTTGTTGGACATCTTCAATAAAAATCTGTAGTCCGCGATGCTGCTCTAAATGCATGTACATCGTGAATGAATTCCCACAATTTTACGATGATTTTCCACAGCAAAAGGAACGATGCAACTGATCGGCTAGACTTGCAGCAACAGCTGAAGAAAGACTAGTTTGTGGTAGATATATACAAGGATTTCCTTACGACACTGAAGAAGAGTTTATTGCCACAATACAGCAACATCAGCAGCAGCAGCAGCAGCGTCTTCTTGTGGTGATGATGATGATGATGCTTTTCTTGTTCGTGTATGGAGGATGGTTTTGTTGTCATGCACATTGCCAGCAGCTGATCATCAGTTCTTCAGAGAAAGCTGCATTGCTAGCTTTCAAGCAGCAGCTGAGTGTGCTCAACGACAACAACCAGAGCAGTTCTACAGTTGCTGCTTTTGCAACATGGTCGGAGATGGCTGTAACCCCATGCACTTGGACCGGGGTTTCTTGCAATGAGCTTGGTCAAGTCACTCAGCTCTCACTCAACCAAACACTCATCTCCGGCACCATAGCTCCTGAGCTTGGAAGTCTTTCTCAACTGCAACATCTGGACCTGAGTGGAAACCATCTCTCGGGAGCCATCCCAGAAGAGCTTGCAAACCTTGTGAACTTGCAATATCTGGATCTCAACTCCAATTCTCTCCTTTCTGGCAATGTACCTCATGCACTCTTCGCACACCCAAAGTTGCAGTACCTTGATTTGAGTTATAATGCCTTCACTGGTGTTCTTCCAGATGCAGCTTTCAAGCAGGCTTTCAGCTTGCAGACATTAGTCTTGAGTTGCAATGCATTCTTTGGTGTGATTCCACCCCAGATTGGAATGGCTTTCAGCTTATCAAGGCTTGATTTGAGCTCCAATTCTTTCTCGGGTGATGTGCCTTCAGAGCTTGGAAACCTTGTCAACATACAGTACTTGGATCTGAGTGCCAACTCTTTGTCAGGGGACATTCCAGCAGCCATTTTCGGCCTGGCTCAACTCCGGCATTTGGATATCAGCAGCAATTTGTTGTCGGGCCATATTCCTCCACTCATTGCCATGCTCTCAAGCTTAGTGTCTCTGGACCTGAGCAACAACTCTTTGTCAGGTAGCTTACCTGCTGAGATTTGGAGCATGACTGGATTGTTGGAGTTGGATCTTGGAGACAATTTCTTGACAGAGAGTCTACCAAAAGAGATTGGAAACTTGAGCAATCTGGAGAGCTTGTATCTCAGCAATTGTCATCTCACAGGTCCCATCCCTGTGGAGATCTCACTGTGCACAAAGTTGGTAAAGCTCGATCTCGGTGGCAACTCTTTCACTGGTACCATACCGGATGCATTTGCCAACATGAAAAGCTTGATCACTCTCAATCTGCCAAGCATGCAAGTCAATGGCACCATCCCTCCCTCTCTTGGCAATTGCACCAACCTTCAGGTGATCAATCTTCTCCTTCATCAACATGAGAATCAATGTTCCCTTTGTCAATGTGATAATGGGCTTTTTTTTTGCAGCATGATGATTTCAACAGCTTACATACTGTGGAGATTGTTGGGGTTTGGCAGGTGCTTGATCTTGCATTCAATTCGCTGACTGGTGCCATTCCTGATGCGCTTGCTTCACTCAACAAAATCATCTCCTTTTCAGTCGAGGGCAACCATCTGTCAAGCTCAATTCCGACATGGTTTGGCAACTGGAAACATGTGTCCAGTCTTCTTCTTTCTGACAACGAGTTCACTGGCAGCATCCCTCCTGAACTTGGCAACTTGCCACAGCTGAACGATCTTGCTCTTGACAATAACATGCTATCAGGTTCCATCCCATCAGAGCTCTGCAATGCACTTTCGTTGGAGACTGTAACTCTGAATAGAAACAAGCTTACAGGCAACCTGCTGAAAGCTTTTTGGGCATGTACACATTTGATACAGATTGATCTCACATGCAATGAATTGTCTGGTCCCATCCCTTCGTACCTTGGTGAGCTTCCACAGCTCCTCATTGTCTCACTGGGTAGTAACCATTTCTCAGGCAGCCTTCCCGATTCAATATGGAGTTCAAAGACTCTGCTTGAGATTCAGATAGATCACAACAACCTAACAGGGCATTTATCTCCTCTTTTGGGCACTCTTTCAAGCTTGCAGAATTTGATCCTTGACAACAACAATCTGGAGGGTGAGATTCCTCCAGATATTGGGAAGCTTTCAAATCTGACGGTGCTGTCTCTCTCAAGCAACCAGTTGAGTGGGAGTATACCTCTTGAGCTTTGCAACTGCATCAATCTTACAACACTCAACCTCAGGAGCAACATGCTGACAGGTCAAATTCCCAGTCGTATAGGGGAGCTCATCAACCTGGATTACCTGGTACTTTCACACAATCACATCACCGGACACATCCCCAGTGGGATTTGCAGTGATTTCCAAGTGGTTGCAGTGCCAGTTTCAAGCTTCTTGCAGCATCATGGAACACTAGATCTCTCGTGGAACAATCTGTTTGGAAATATTCCTCCTGAAATGGGTAACTGTGCAGTTTTGGTGGAGTTGCTGTTGGCTGGCAATCAGCTTACAGGCAACATACCTCCTGAGCTTGCTCAGCTCACAAACCTCACTACTCTTGACTTGTCTTCCAATGCTCTCACTGGACCTATTTCCATGCAGTTTGCACAGTCTTGTAAACTGCAAGGTCTGAACCTGGGCTACAACAAACTGAGTGGACAGATTCCAGCAGAGTTGGGTGACATTGTGAGCCTTGTGCAGCTAAATGTCAGTGGCAATCACCTCTCAGGTTCAATCCCTGATCAGCTTGGTAACCTTGTGGGTCTCTCACACTTGGACTTGAGCAACAATCAGCTGATTGGCAACATTCCAGCATCTTTGCGAAACTTGGGATCCATTGTGGTCTTGAATCTGCAGAACAATCAACTCACAGGTAGCATTGCTGCTCTCCTATCTCAAAGTGCAACCTTCCAAACACAAACACTCAACCTGAACCATAACCTGCTCTCTGGTGCCATTCCTAGCAACCTTGGAAACCTTGCTGGTTTGTCGTACCTAGATCTTCATGCAAATCGGTTTTCTGGAGCAATTCCCAACAACCTTGGGGACCTGACACAGCTCATGTACTTGGATCTTTCAGATAACCAACTCAATGGCAATTTCCCTGAGAGTATCTGCAATCTAGAAGAGCTTGTGTATTTCAACATCTCATCAAATGAGGTAGCAGGTACCATACCAAACACTGGGGTTTGTGGTACGTTCGATGCACTGTCATTTGGCAGCAATGATGGGATATGTGATGATCTTCAGACTCATTGTCGTGGCAAGCAAGCATCATCATCATCATCATCATCATCCACTTTGCAGTTCCTGGTCACTGGCAAGATTCTTGGTATCACAGTTGGAATTGCCATCACTTCTTTGAGCATCATGTTTTGGGCAGTGAGATGGCAGATGATGATGATGGGGATGCAGCAAAATGCAGCATGTGTCCAGGATGTTGAGAAGATGAGACTGAGGACTATGGGGCCTACTAGCTCATACATGCATTTGAGTAGTAGTAGTAGTAGTAGTAGTAATGAGCAGAAGAAGGAGGAAGAGCCTTCGAGCATCAACATGGCCATGTTTGAGCGACCAATGCTGCAACCGACAGTTGCAGATCTTTTGCAAGCAACAAACAACTTTTGCAAAACCAACATAATTGGAGATGGAGGGTTTGGGACAGTGTACAAGGCCATGCTTCCTGATGATGGAAGGATTGTGGGTATCAAGAAGCTTGGACATGGATGCCCACATGGGAATCAAGAGTTCCTTGCAGAAATGGGGAGATTAGGCAAAACGAATCACAGAAATCTGGTACCAATGTTGGGGTATTGCTCATTTGGAGAGGAAAAATTGTTGGTCTATGAGTACATGGCAAATGGAAGCCTTGACATTTGGCTTAGCTGCAACCATGTAGATGCTATTGAGGTTCTGAACTGGCCCAAGCACTTCAAGATTGCAATGGGATCTGCTCAAAGACTTGCTTTTCTCCATCATGGTTTCTTTCCCTACATCATCCATCAGGACATGAAAGCCAGCAACATTCTCTTGGATACTGATTTTGAGCCTAGAGTTGCGGATGTTGGGCTTGCTCACTTGATAAGTACTTCCAACACACATGTGAGCACTGACATTGCTGAGATGTTCAGCAACATCCCTGTTGAGTATGGACAAAGCTGGTGTTGCACTACTCGTGGAGATGCGTACAGCTATGGAGTCATACTGTTGGACCTTCTCACAGGGGACCCAACAGGTGCAGATTTCAAGGAAGTTGAGGGTGGCAATCTCATGGGTTGGGTGCGACAGATGATTAAGGAAGGCAAAGCTCCCGAGGTACTAGATCATCACATGATATCATCATGTGGTGCATTTTTGAACATATCAATGCTCAAAGTACTCCACATTGCAAGCCTGTGCACAGCAGAAGATACTGCGCCGTGCCCCACCATGCAGCACATGGTTGAATTTCTCAAGGATGTGGAGGCTATCTAACCACCACATTGTCCTCCTCAATGACGTCTTTCCTCCATATTCCAAGGTCTGGATCTACATCTATAGTGTCTATGCACCTACAAGCTCTTCCACATGCACCTTTTGTACAGCAAGTTGTAATTCCTTGCAAGCTAGGGTACACACTATGATACAGAAGCAAGCTCTGATTGAAACCTCATGTGTCGAGTTTTGAAATTGCAGTTTGCAGGAGCTCTGAATTGTTCTGGCACCGCTGGTGGTTGTAACTAAACAATGGTGTTCATGGATAGTCTGTGTCAGTCATCCTTGTACAGTGGCAGACACAAATTAGTTTCTTAGCCATGAAAAATTGGAGCAGAAGAAGAACAACGAGTGATATTTCAATTGCTGGATTGGACATCTTTTGTGCTCATATTCATGTTTCTTTTCATGCTTTTATTGTTTACATACGGTTTGCCTATCAACAATGCCAAGCATGCACAAATGGCACTCACAATCAAATCACTGCGAAGGTGCAGGGAATGAAACCGCAGTCTAAAGTCTAAACACACTCTGTACATCTTGAAAGTTTTGAATTGGGATAAATTTTCTTACAAATCAAAGAAAAATGGATGTTGTGTGTCTTTTTTTTCTGTCCAAATCTGAAGAAGCTTGAGCTGGTGGTGCTTGAACATCATATTGAGCTCAATTGCCTCCACTAGGGATGTTATCACAATGCCAAGCTGCTGTTGGAACACAGCTCAAGTAATGGCACCAGGAGCACTTCTTGTTGGCATCTACTCCGGTGTAAAGAGCGACAAAAGCACCTGTGAAACCAGCCACTAATAGCAAAGCTGATGAAACCAAGAGCACATACTGATATGTTTTGTGTCGATGTTTTACTGGCAGCTCGATTTCATTGCCTAGAGGAATCTCTTTACGACTCATCCATCCGTACTGTGGTTTCATCAGTAGCACAAAGCCCAGTAAAAACCCAGACAGGAACCCGCCAATGTGTGCAAAATTGTCGACATGAGGAAGCAATCCAAGTGCAAGGTTTATAGCAACAAGAATGATGAGAGTGCAGAGAGCACCACACTTTCTTTTGTAGATTGTCCAGTTTGTAAGAATCTCGGAGAGGGATGCACCGAGCAATCCAAACAAAGCTCCTGAAGCTCCCACAGCAATCTCATTCGTGAGGAATAGAGCAGAGAGCAAGCTGCCACCTAACCCTGAGATAAGATACAACAACCCAATCATGAAAGCTCCGAATTCTCTTTCAAGTTGCAAACCGATGAAGATGAGCGCCAGCATGTTGACAAGGATGTGGATGACACCCGCATGTAGCCATACACAGCTCATCAATCTCCATCCTTGTCCTCTTGTTGTGACAAGATATGTTTCAAGCCCTCCAAGCCTTTGCAACGTGGCAGAAGAAGGCCCCACCAGAGGGTTCTCACTCAAGGGTTGGAAAGAGAATCTGCCAAGCCATCTGAGCACACATCTGTGTTGTGGGTTGATGTGATCAGGGCAGTTGTTCTCATACATGACAACAATGAATACCACAATGTTTGCAACCACAACAACTGGAACTAGCCATGGGAAGATCCTTCTCTCCTTCTCCTCTCGGAATTGTACTGGTGATGATGATACCAGAGGGTAGAAACCTTTGGGATTCTTCCTAGGGTAAAGCAAATCTCCTTTCCTGCTGCTCCTTTCAATGTCAGAATCATCATACCTGTCTGCCATCCCTTCGTTCTTCTATCTTTTAAATATATTTTCTTCAGTCTTACAATTCAAGGAGCCACAAACTTTTGCTTCAGGGAGCAACTGTAAGCTCTTTTCCAAGCTCCAAAAGACCACAAAAGGCTTCAAAACCCTCTAATATGTTTCAGCTCCTTCCTTCCGCAGATTTCACTGTGCAGAATCTCAATATTGATTGTAAGACTTTTTCGAGCACCAAGGAAAGAGCTAGTTTAAAATCCCCTGTCTTCCTTCCTTTTTGTAACCCCTGCTATCATCTCTGGTGAAGAAACCACCTGCTCGCTGATGAATTACTGCAAGAATTTTAGTAGCTTTCAACCCAATCTGAAGAGTTTCTTCAGAGTAGTTTCTCATGAATCCTTGCAAAGCTGAGATACTAGCTTCATACTTCTCTCTGTCTGTGTGCTTACACAAAATGCTTCAAGTGGGTTTCTGGTTTCTTCAGGATTTCTATTCCTACTCAAAAGCTTCAAAAGTCAAAAGAAAATGGGCATTTGGGTATTTAAAAGTTTCTCACCTCATCATCTCTGTTTGCTAACCATGAAAAGGCCTCCAAAAAATTCTCACATCCAAAAGCTCGGCATGAACAATCATCACAAAAGCAGCAGCAGCAGCATGAGCATGAGGAAGAAACAAAAATGCAGAAGTCAAAACAAAGGCCAAAAAAAAAAGGCAAGACTCCAGTTTTACAACATCACAAACAGAACAACCCCCAAAAAGAAGAAGAAGGAAACACCCAACAACAAAAGAAGTCAGTAGTTTCTCACAAGTTTTCTCACTGAACAAGAAGAAGAAGAAGAAGAAGAAGAAGAAGATTCAAAGGGAGCAAAAACAGATTGTGATCCTCAAAAACAAACAGCTGCTCCAATCCTCAAATTAAAATGCAAGCTGATGATGATGTTGCTGCTTCTTCTTCTTCTTCTTCTTTTGCATTGGCATCATGGTCCATAGCAAATCTATTTTTTATTTGTTTGTTTTTTCCTTGTTTTTCTTCTTACAAAACATGTTGAACATCTTTTGGTTGATGCTTCCACACGGCTTCTGCAGTTGACAAAAATGGGTCTTTTCATGATGCCAGATTCCACTACATAACTTTTAGAAAGAAGCCAACTTTTCAACCCCCCCCCCCCCCCAGAAAGAAGTCAATTTTCAGTATATCTATTAAAAAAAAAGCTCAACTTTCAACAGAAAAAAGAAGCAAAATTTCCACACTCTCGGGTAGACCAAATTGTCGAAAATGAATTAGAAATGAGAAAGTTATGGCCTTTCAAAATAAAAAGGGTCAAAAACTCCCAAAAAAAAAAAAAACAAACCATCAAACATTACAAAGACCAATCCACAAACATCCAAGAACAAATTTGTATGTTGAACTGTTGCTGTTAGAGTTCAAAGATGATTTGTAAAAGTTTAGGTGACACTCTTCTTATAGCATTTTAAATCGTTGAAAATAATAAGAAATAAGAAAGTTATGAAGTTTGAAAATAAAAGAGTTCCAAAAAGAGGGGGAAAAAAAAAAAAAAACGTTAAGTTATAAGTTAAAAAGCTTATTTTTCTTCTTGTTATCTTTTCATTATTCTTTTTCCCTTTGCACTTACTTACAAAGATGATTTCTAGAGCTTGAAGCAACATTTTAAATCACTCAAAATGAAGCACGTATGATGAAAATATAAATAAATGTTTAGTCATAGGCAGATGATTAGTGATTGGTGCAAATGCTGGATTTTTATTATTGGAATTAGGAAGCAATCAAGGAACACTTTTTTTAAGGAAATTTTGTTTGTAGCCAAAGTGGCAATCATCCATAGGAACACATACCCCAAAAAAAGAAGTGACAATCATCCCTGGAAAGATTTAGCCAAATCTGGCTATAAATAAATAAAAATCTTTAATCATCTTCCTATAATTTTTTATTATACAATGAAAAAATAATAATACAGATATGGTGATTTTTTTTTTACATTTAAATATTCTCAATTATGGTGATTGAAAACCTTCAAATTCACTTCTCTTCTGAATTTTTTTTTTTTTCATTTTTTATTTCGATGGTTGGCCAAATTTCACCAGTTTAAAAAAAAAAGACACGGTCAAGCAAAGAAACAATCTCAAAAGAAAACAAATAAATTGGGACTTTTCATTACATATATAAAATTTCATACTATAACCTTCCCTCCTCTTTTTTGTGATTTCTCTATTCACTTGAGCCCACATACCCATGGACATTGGATCTCTCTCTCTCTCTCTCTCTCTCTCTCCATCTCTCCCTCTCTCCCTTTTGCTTGAGTGCATAGTGCCTATCCCTATTGTTTGGGTTCTATTTCTTTGCTCCTTTGTCCAAGGGGAAAATGAGTATGATTTCAAAGAGACTTTTGAGGCTATTGACTAACAATGTGGTTGAAATTTGAAATTTGCTCAAAATCAATCCACATTGCATCATAACATTAAACATCATATCTTGAGTCTGGAGCAGTGTTTTTTTTTGGGGCGATATCTTGCCAAATATCGATCTTAAAAATTATGATTTCGACCAATACAAAGGATTTTCCATGGAAAAAATGGCTCAAATTCTCCAGATTCATAAAAAATAAAAGTTTTCGGATCACCAGATTTTTATGATAAGTTCCAGTAGGTAGCCAAGAATATAGAAGGATTCTTTTTTTTTTTCTACTTTCATATCTATTCTGTAGCCAAATCTGGCTAAATCATCTTATAGATGATTGGCACTTCAGTTGCATCACAAAATTGAAAAAAACACTCCAGATGCACAAAGTCAGTCCACTTGGCATTTTATAATATTTAAACATCATATCTAGAGCAGGGTGTTTTTTTTAAAATACAATTTTAATATTGATATTAGTATTTAAATTTCCAATTTTGTGATGTAGCTTAAGTGGCTATCATCCACAAGATGATATAGCCATATTTGGCTACAGACTAGATATGAATGTATAGCAGAAATCAGAATCTTTCTATATTCTTGGCTACCTACTGGAACGTATCATAAAGACTCTGATGATTTGGAATTTTTATTTTTATTTTTCCAAAATCTGGTGAATTTGGGCCATGTTTTTAATGGAAAATCCTTTGTATAGGTCGAAGTCATATTTATATCTGGAACCAGCATATTTTTGGCCAATTTTTTGATGTAGCCAAAGTGGCAATCATCCAGGAAAAAGGAAAAAGGGAGGCTACTTACTGGAACTTTAAAAAATCATAAAAAAATCTGGTGATTTGGAATTTTATTTTTTTGAACTGTGGAAAATTTGGGACATTTTTTCCATGAAAACTCCTTTTTATGTAGGTTGAAAATCATATTTTTCAGCTCAAAATTTGATGAAAATTCACACGTAAAAAAATGAATCAATGTTCCAAACCATTCATGTTCCAAGTTCACAAAGCCAATCCATTTGGCCTTTTAATCTTACACATCACATCTGGAACAATTGGTCGATCATCTTACCATCATCAAATGTTGTCATGGCACAATGGTAACATTCAACACTTTCATTCACTCGAGCAATAACCTTAAAATATGAAAGTATTTGAGTTTAAAAATTCATCAAAAGTTCAATTAACTTGCCATTCTTTTTTGTTTTTTGAAGTTTTTATTGATGCTTCTAAACCTATTGTCCTATAAGCCTTTGTCAAGATCTTTTCAATTTGACTCACATTACCTAACTTTAGATAGGATTTACATTGCTAACTTGTGTTTTAAATGCATCAATTGATGTCCCAAAGCACATAGGACCTTAATTATAAGGTAACATGTATAATTTGGGTGTGTAATTTAACACTTCATCAATGTTTTCTCCTAAGGAATGTAGCTTCGGTGGTGTTGTCTTGTCAATCTTTGGCTAACAAGTGGCATCGTCTATGTTTTTGGGTTCAAAATTAATTTTATCTCACCATTGGGTTTTTGGAGAAACTAGTCTACTATATGTAGTTTATGATGAAATCTTTTTGGTTATAAACTTGTTTTTTATGTGGAATTTAGAGGCGAACAAATGGCACTACAAAATAAAAAGTTGGCAACCAAATGCAAAACAAAGTTGAAAATGTGGCATCCCCATACAAAAATCAATAGAAATTATGTTTATTAGAATTATTTTTAGAGGATTGAGCCCTAGTCCAAATGGACCTTGCCCATTGCAACTAAAGATGGGCTTGCAAAAACAAAATTATAAGTTAATACATATCAAAAAGTGGAAAATGCATACACTATCATCACAAACAAGGAAATGAACAGAAAATATATGCAATGGAAAATTCATTTGACACATTACAATCCAACAAGAAAATCACAAAAATGACAAAATGTAAGGAGATTTTAGAAATTTGGGTTTGTGTTCCCAAAGAAAACTATTTTTTCTTTCAAATTTTCTTTTGATTCCATGCTTTGATTGTAACAACAAATGGGAAGTTTTCCAAACTATAGAAATTTTGTGCATACATGTGCACAACCAAATCCAAATGTGTTGTGAGTTAGTTGTTCAATTTGTTCTTTGTGAAGGACAAGGTAAAAGAACATTGTTCATTTTCAACACTCCCCAAAACCATGGCCATAGACAATTCAACAACCTTCAACCATTATGAAAGCTTATGAAAGATATTTGGTTGTTGGCCAACAATGCCCACATTCGTGAACACAAATTACAATCTATTGGTGGCTTCATAGCTATAACCACATTGACATCATGGTGATCTTGAAAAAAGATGTTTGTTTATCTAACAAAGCATCATCAAGAAAGGGAGGAATGAAAATACAATTGATGGGGCCCTATGTGCTTCCCATGGTAGTAATGGGACTTGAGAATGCTAAGTTGAGTCAAGAAATCATGGTTAGCTTCTAGTTGAAGCTAGAATTGAAAATTCCATATCAACTTGATTGACATAACCTCCACTAACGAATAGCCTTGACTACGACGTGCACAAAATCACTACCCATTAATAACATGATAAGCAATCACACACGTTAAAGATAGACAAGAACATTAACTTCCTATCAAGTGTCTATTTTAACAAACTTTACTCATAACATTGAAAAGACTTAACATGGATCACTAACATGATGGTGATTGAAGTTACAATGGGACGGTGTTTCATTGAAATGACCAAATAAAAATAGTGAGTTGCAATACATCTATTTTTGTTTGAATCAAGGAAATTTTCATACATGTTGATGAGTTCATCCTTGAATAACAAACTACAACAAGATTGATGAACTTCATATACTATAACTGAATGTGAATGTGGATGAATAAAATTCACCCATGAACGTTCAAAGATTACATGGACTATCATACAATACACAATTACAATTTTTAAAAAATGTTATAGATATATGTTGGGGTCAATGGATGTTATCTTTGCCATTTTCTAGAAACACATTCTTTTATGTTGTCTTATCACTACAACCATAATCCTTTGCTATTTGTTTTCATGAGCAAATTATATATGTACACGTGATCCAAAGCCTTTACACAACCAAAATCTAAAAACGCCCAAGGATTTGTTTCTCAAATGTTCCAAATTTTCATTGTAAATTTGTGTACAATACCCCAACAAATGTAAAAATGGCAATTTAATTGAAAGATGAAAAATTTGCTTTTCAAAGGTGATCATCAACAATTATCTCACTGGTATATATGTTTCCAATTTGAACCTCCAGCAACTTCAAACACAAACCAAATTTGTAGCACAATTACTTAAATATAAGCTGGAAGGGCATGCCCTCAATCTCCATAATGGAGAAACATGGATGTTGTGGCTTTTGCTTTCACACTATGAAAAAGTAATAGCGCACAGCAAGGTATCTATGATGATTTGTAAGAGATTAGGAGTAGTGGTGTTGAATCTGGATTCGTGAGCAACACCCCAACAAAGAATGTATTCGACCAATGGTTTGACACACTTCAGGTGACTAAGTAAAAATCTAGTGAAGATTTTGTTGCAGGTCAGTCATGTCTTTTATGAACTAGCAATACAGTCTTAAAAGACATTTCCTCTTTTTCAGCAAGTTCAAAAGTGATGAGGTACCTAGAGACATAGGTGAGAGAGATGCCTGAATACAAAATTGAGGCTAGAAAAGCTTTCTGTTCCTCAATGAATGGTTTCCTTTTCAAGCAATGCATATGATATTGAGCCCTGCATCATCACTCCCACATCCTAACATCTGTCTCAAGGACCATGTAAAATGCATGACCTTCATGATACAGGGAATTATGAAGAGGTGCCTGAAATCCACTCCATCACCTCATGAGTTTGGTACAACAGGCATGCCTTGCAAGCTGAGGTCCAGATCGTCCCCACCACTCTGCAACAAATGCCAGATTTCTGCAGCTTGAGTCCATATTCACATTCCTAGAATAAAGATATACAAGAATTCTGCATGCATTGTAAGTAAATACCTTCAATTGAGGATTTAAAACTTTTTGACTCTGCTCAAAGTACTGGTTAGGATGATTGATTCCATCACATTGGCATCCGTGTACACCTTCAAATGTTGCTGCACATGCTAGCTGCAATTCTCTCCATACCCACATGTCAGATACGCTAATGTGCTCCCTGAATCAAGTTCCCAGCAGCTCAATGTGTTAATAATCATCATGCCTTGTGTAAGGCCTTTCCTTCTAGGACACCATTCATTCACCTTGACAGGGGTATTTATTCCAAGTATGTTCAGGAATTCATGACACAATGTACATGAGAGATGCCCCTCTGATCAAAAGTGGACTTTGATCTACCCTGTAAGAAGGCTAAGAAGAGAGAGAGAGAGAGAGAGAGAGAGACACACACACACACACACACAAGTAGGTCAGAGTGACAGACCTGATAATGATGGTTTCGCACTTTCCCCATGATGTCATCAACTGTATGTGCATTGAGCCTCAAACCTCCAATTACAGCATGCAAATTTTCCTGACTGCATCCCAACATCCCTCAATTAGGCTCCCTTGCTTATTACTATCCTTATGGGCTCACAACTTACACTGAACTCAAATAGTGCAAAAAGTTCAGCAATTGTCTGCAAATTGAAGGAATGAGAGTCAGTACAGTTGATGTACAGCCAACCTGAAATGACGAAAGGGGCAGCCATGATGATCTCCCACTCCTGGTGTTGCCATGATGATCTTCATGCAGGAGTATGGTGTATAATCCTGCTCAAAATGAATGAATCACTAAGTGACCAGGTCACATCACACACAAAGAGGAGGGAGGACATGATTGTAACTTCAATGTAAAAGACTTGTCCTCACAAGACCTTGGAGAAAATCTGCAAACATTAACTCTTGCCACAGTAACTGTCCTTGTGTAAAGATTGTAATGTTGCAAATTGCAGTCCAACTGCTTCAAAGGGGAGCAAAGTCTTCACTTTTGCACCACCTTTCTTACAACATATGTAAGTTACAATCACATGATAAAGGGCAATCAACCTACAGAGACACTGGAAGAGAACTGACCGTTCGCTTGCCTTCTCTGCCATAATTGTGGCGAACGTTGTAAGAATACTCTTTGTCAAATTTCTCCACTCCCATCTGCAGCCATTTGTGGTGAAGCCAAATCTCTTCTAAAGCTACAAATTGATGGTCATTCATACAGGCAACACATCATCCAAGGGAGAAGCACTCGACTGTCTCCAGATCACATCTTTTTATATTGTGGGTTCAAAGAGAGCCTTGGAAATGCTTGGATACAGACAAATGGCCAGGAGAAGCTGAGAGATGGAGAAGCATATTACCTTTTGTGAGAATTCAGGAAATGCTCGAACAGACAATGGGCAGGAGAAGCTGAGAGATAGAGCAAAGCATATTACCTTTTGTGAGAATTCAGCTCTCCAGAATGCCAGAGCATCCTCTAACTTCAATCCTGCACCCTGCACCCCCAAACACAAACCTCCCGTGTTGTGAGAAGGTATACACATGACAAATCTGCCAAAAGTTTGTTCAAAACATCTCACAAATATCACTGCAAACAGAGGTCATTGTTGGGAAGACAAACTCCTTATTCAACTGAGCTTCTAATCAAGAAAACAGCCCAAACACCAAATAGAGGTTTGCATCAAACTAGGCTCAACAGCTGACTGCCCTAAGAAAATGCATTTCAAACAAAGCTGCCAGATTGTCTTGTCTAACATTCAGTCAAGGGGTAAAAAAAAGTGCCTTGAGGAAAAGGCCCAGCTGCTGCCGACCACCATGTCGAAGATGATGATCCTCCTTAACCTATGGCAGGTGCACCCATTATTAAGGTGAAGCCTTTGCAGAATCATATCTATTTGGAAACATTAAACAATAAACTTCAAGCCATAGGAAAACTTCCAAGATGATTTACCTTGGTGTAAAGGTGACGCATGCAGAGAGGAAAAGACCGCTGTGCCAGGCTATCCAAGTCTTGCAGACCTATTGTAGTCTTAGATTTCAGCTGCATGCATGACAAGAATTTCTGATGAAACTTCTAGGAGACGCATCATGGATGTGAGAATCAACTTGTTGACATGAGTTTCCAGACCAAACCACTTTTGATCTTGTTTCCAACCCTATTTAACCCTGTCAATTACAAACACCCCATCTCAACTTGACATAAATGGCTAGGGCATCTCACAATCTATCAAATCTTCACATACAAAAGGACTTGACTTTTAGTCACAATAAGTTTCCTGCCTTCCACCAACTAGCATTATACATATAAGAGGATGAGTTATGTGGTGTACCTGAGAGTAGTCAGGACCCAAGTAGCGTGTGCTTAAAGCCTCCACAATCTGTCCCATGATCAAAATTACATTCATCAGGAGATAGTTTCTGCCTTCCAAGAGGGAAAAATGCATGCCACAACATTTTTGATGGTTGCCTGATAGTCTGCAGCTTGACAGCAATCTTAGGCTACGTTTTTAGAACATGAAAAAAGAGAGATCTCAAGGGAGAATCAAGTAACTTACTGGTGTTAGTCGATCTTTCTCTTCCTCAGCGATTGTCGCTGTCCACTTCCTGACATAAAGCAGCAAATCCACCATGTTCATTTATTTTCCGAGAACACATAAGTACCTGCTTCTTGCTAAAGAGTTTGGGTGGAAGACTAGCTGTGCATGAAGTCATTGGACATTTTGCAGCTCATGTTTTCAGCATGCTGTATACAGAAAAACACAAATTTTCTGATTAGTTGTGTTTTACCCAAGTCATGGATTTGCAAAACTGGTGTGAATTCATCCTTATTCATTTTCAATTTTCTCAATGACTCCCCATGTTTTAAACAAGTCTCTGCTCACAAAACCAGTGTGCACCTTCCTCTTCATTCACCTTCAATTTTCTTAAGACATTTGCAGATGCTCAGCAAAGTTTTGAAGCCTCTGGTCATACCTATTGGTGAGAACAAGGGCCTTTGAAAGCCTTGCTCGAAAATGATTGGAAACAATTGCAACTAGCTGCTCCAGGAAATTCAAAATTTCAGTAAAAAGAAATGTCATGAATACAACCACAGCCACGCATGTCCAATTCTATAGAAATGACTAACCAGGGCATGGCCAGCCTGTCAGAAGAAGATATCACTTGCTGAGCAAACAGCCCATGATAGCAGAAGAGATAAAAATTCAACTCAGTAATCAATGGATGTTCTTACTTGATCCCTGGGAACAAATGCATTTCCTCGCTGCAGGAACACTCTTCGAGTTGCTACTAGTTCTGGAACCTCTTCAAATGGAACCTGACATCAAAATATTTGTTGATTTTGAGAGACTAGGTTTGCATTTGACAAAAACATTCTCAGGGTGTGACATACCCTGCCTAATCCCACTATCTGGGAAAGAACCTGACTAGTTCAACTTAGCCAGGGGACACCTGCTACAACTTAACTGGGATCCTCTCCATGAACACAAAACCCTCAGTCTAACATCAGGGATTGTTACCGCAACTCTGAGTATGTGCAAGGACTTATCTCAAAGATGAGAGAATTTAATCACAGAATCTGGTACCACCAAGAAATCACAAACCAATCCCTACATCCAGAAGGTATGATATCCAGGTTCTGAAATTAGGGGGCCAGGCATCAGATACATCTAACCTTGTAAAAGGAACTCTCCGCTGCGTTCACCATCAAATAGACACATCAAACCACGCCACAAGCATAAGTGAATGGTGTGAAGTACTCTACCACAATTCATAATCATACATCCATTGACATTCAACAAGTTTCTTTAAGGAAATTGAGGAAAAGATGCATCCACAAACAAGAACTCCACAATTGGTCCAAATTCTTCATGTTCGTTCACCAGACTACAGGGTTCCAGTTCCCATAACCCTCAATCCTCTTAAATATGGCAAAGATGCATGACAAATAGGTTACACCTCTGAAGCAATACTGTACATATATATACATGGTTGATGTTAGGCCATGCAGTACCATACCAGTTGGCAGAGGTTGATTCAAGGAGCGTGCTACCTGGCCTAGCTTGTCTTTCAATGCCTGCCATGGCAATCATCAAAGGACCACGTCATAAACATCCTCATGATTACACACATGCTGCAAATCATGTGCAAAGCAGAGAGAGTTTCTGAATGTCATATGTGCATTGGCTCATCAAGCTCCAATGTTGCAAAGTCAACTTGCAGCTGACCTAAACAAGAAACCCTTCAAATTCAATGGTTTGTATTGAATTTCAATTTTACATGAAGAATACAAGTTCAAATGAATACAAGTTCATTGAAAACCAATTTGATTTGAATTTGAACCAAAAATCTGTATTGAATTGTTTTGAATTCAAAATTTTGAATTTGAATGGTTTGTTTTGAATATTTATTCTTCATGTCAAATTAAAATTAAAATTCAAAACAAACCACTGCACAAAAACTTCTGAAGGTTAAAGAAGATGACTACACCGGGAGATATCCACAAAGGTTGTAGGAAATTTGAGAAAAAACAAGAAAGAACAGATTCTGAAATTACGGAGGGGAAGGAACAGACAAATGAGATGAGCAGACCCAAAGCAAAATGTGGACCCTAAAACAGACAATCCCATGCTCTAGTGCAAAAGCAAGCTCAAGGACTTAGAGAGAATGAGGCTTATAGGAACTGAATGGCTACCTCAAACTCAGTTGTATTAATGGCTTTGTAAGGAAGCTTGCACTCTTCCATAAACCGCCTCTGCCACCAGCAAATCCCCATGTCAATCACCTCAACTGCTGTCTGACAAGCTGTGACGGCTGGTTCACATAGTGCTCATGCAATGTAGACAAACCAAACTGAAGAAGAAGAAAAAGAAGAAGAGGCAGGGTGAGGAAAAAAGTTTGAACCTGAGACTCTGGGGTCTCGCTTCGAAATCGTTGTCTAAAAAGTGTGGTCTCCATTCCTAAAAACCATCTCCGCAATTCTTCTCTGCACAAATAGGCAGAATAGCCAAAATTAGCTTTGGTAGCCTTGTTAGAGAGCATATCCAACAGCCAACCCATCTGAAGGCACAGAATAGGATAATTGGAAGAAAGATGGACACATTCTTGGTCATTCTTTTTCTTTGTTTCCCGTCTCTCTTCTGACAAGAGAATCAGAGATCAAATTCTTTTTTGCATCAGTCAGTCACATGAAGTGTGTGGCAAGGGGTGGGTTTTACTTACGTGCGGCAATAGACTAAGCGTAACACAAAGTGTGATATCATGTCCTTGTTGTGAGCATCTGCAGCATTTGGAGTCCGCATGTGCTTTCTCCACAAGTCATTCACCTGTTTGCCCCAGTCAACAAGTGTTTACACATGATGAGCATCCTATCATCTGCTGCTGCTGCCAGGACTACTGACTCAGAACAGAAAACCACATTCTACAGTTAACAGAATAAACCAAGACAAGGGCTTCAAGGGTTTCAAGGGTTTTTGCTTCACAAAGTGTGTGCAGACTCTTGCAAGCACAAAAATCATTTGGATCCTTACTGCTCTCCTGCAGACTCTGCTTGCATTTTGGAAATTATTGAAAGGCTTGGCCAGGGCAAATACGAAAATTGAGAGTCATGGTCATCATCATCCATCAAGCCACATGGTGCAGATAACAATCATAGCTATGTAGACCAAAAAAAAAAGACCCCAAGCAGGAGCAGCAGCAGCACATACCACAGCTTCCACTTCTTCAAGTCTCCTTCCTCGCGCTCGATTCTCCTCAATGGCTTTCAGAACTGCCCACAAGAAAGCTCCGATAAAAAAAAAAGAAAAAAAAAAGAAAAACTCTTCTCTTCAAATCAACTTTCCACAGCAGACATACAGACAGCCAAACCATTTTTCTTTTCTTTCCTTTTTGGAAAATTCTCCTGCAGTTGCCATACAGGCAGAAGCAGAAACAGCAGACGGCAGCAGCAGCAGCAGCTGAAAGAGCAGCGGAAGAAAGGAAAAAAGAAACACCTCGCAAGCGATCCAGAGCGAATTGCTCGAATTCCTCAATGGAAACTTCAACACAGGGAGCCACTTGATACAAAGACAAGCGCGATGCTCCTCCTCCTGCTCCTCCTACACCGGTCCCATACAAACCAGTGCTAGCAGCATTGGAGAGCCGCCTATTGGTCGCCGTTTTGAACTCCATCAAAGCTTGGATTCGTCACCCAAAAGCTCAAATCACTTACTGATTGAAGCTGGTGAAATTTTTGTTGTTGCGAAACCTCATCAACGATCTCAAGGTTTCTCTTCTCTCGCACTTGCGAACAACGTTGGTTGCCGTGGGTTTTGCGTCATAGAAAGAGCGGGAACATCGTTCTGTCCGTCACTCAATCCACACTTACGTCATCTTTCCGTTCATATATCATTCATTCATCAACAACCAGAGTTAAGAAAAAAGAAACCCAAAAAAAAAAGGTAACCATTCATCCAGTGACCATTCATCCATGTCATGTCAAGTTAACATTAATGGCTACATCTAAAATAGACCTAATAATGGTGCATTCACACTTGATGTTAAGTCATTGTTAAATAAATGAAAAATCTAGGTGGCATCCTAGGTGGCATGGCAATGTTAAATAGGGAGATAGCTTAATGTTAAACGAATGTTAGCTTAACATAAAATCTTCATGATAACTAGGTTTAAGCCCTAAATGACTTAACATGATGATGTTAAGGGACGCAACACTAGAGTTCCTAACACCAAGTGTGAACGTACTTTTAAACATTTTAGACCTTGACATTTCTTTCATAACCTATAGTGCTGATTGTTCTTAAGTGTTTGATTGGCCCTCCTTGATCTGCTCATCATAGGTTATGAGTTGTCATCCATTGAATGGAGGGCTACATGTTTTTTCTGTCCATCTACAAGAAGGTTATGAAACTTTTCATCCATGAATAAGATGGTTATGGGGTTGTTCTCAAAACCTTTACATTGTAAAGTTATGTGTAATAAGCAAGCAATTGGAGTCTGTTGGTTATTGTGTGAATAGTCGAGGCATGACTATTCACCATGACTTACATGCTCTTGTTGCTTACATGGTCCATAATCATTCACACTTCATGGTTAGACTTCTTGTTTGATATCCATGTGAAAAGCTTTAAAAGGTTTTAAGTAAATAGATAGATATTTGGGTGGGTAAGTACGTAGGTGAGTAAATGAGTGGCGTTGAATGGCCATATAAATGAATAGGTAGATAAATAAATAGAAATTCAAATATGTAGATAAATAAGTTAATAAATAGTTAAATAGAATGATTAAGTAAGTAGACGTGGGTAGGTTGGTGTGAATGAGTAGGAAAATCATGCAAAAAAAACATTTTGTTAACTTATGATTGGTTTAAAGTTTTTTTTATGGGATTTTATTTAACATTGTGTTTTTTTTATGTCTATCCACTTAAAATCGATTTAACACCCACCTAACATTGCATGCCACCTTTAAGCATGATTCACACGTAATGATATGTGAATGATAAATTGACATTAAGACAAAATTTTGCATGCATTCACATATAAAATGTTATGTAACAAAATCGTTGATATGGTGTTTGAGGTGGCTAACTTGTGTTTACTCAATGTTAATGCATTTGTTTTGTAACAGCTCATCTAACATATAGATGATTTCATAAGCATGTACAATATTATGTAAAAGGCTTAGAAAAGGACTTGTTACTCAATGCTACTCAACCATGTAAAACTCTCATGTGCTTGTTTTGTTTCTTTTCCATTTCCTTATATTCATCGTGTAAGAATCTTAAGTTTTTGAAAAATGTGTTCCATTCAACATGTCGAATTTACAAATCAAACAAGAAGTTCACAAAAATCATAGATTTTCATTCTTCATTCTTCCAAGCTTATTGTAACTTGCAGCATGGACATATTTGAAATGAACATTTAAATACTTTAGAAAGCATAAATTGTAATTCAGAAATTTTAATCTAAAATGTGTGCAATAATTGCACCCTTACGAATCCACCCTTTAGGGAACTTGCCACTACTTTACTCAAAGCTTCTCTCGACATGTCATAAACATCTTACAAGGTCACCATAAAATTAAGGTGAGGAGAAGAAGGCCTTATCGATTGATAATTTGAAATATGATAAAAATGAAAACCAAAGAAATGGAATGATGATGAATCCATATAGCACACAAGAATACATAAAAGAAACAACACAAAAAAATCAATAAAACAAAAATGAACATTGTGAAAATGAAGAGATGACAAAACAAAACAACACACAATAACAAATCAAGAATAGAAATGAACATCACAATTTGATGCACATTATGAAAAAATGAAAAAGTGATGATTGCAAAAAGTTCTAACATTTGAGTTCAAAGGTTGGTGAGAGGTTATGCAAGAAATTTTGGTGTGATGATGAGACTAAAAAATCATCATGCTATATTTACACATAGATATGAACTTGACATGATTAAGTCAATGTTATGGGAACACCTTGTATTTTGTAACATTTTTTCATATATGATCAATCAATGGAAATTATTATATTCATAACATAGCACATGTTAGTTAGACATGTTCTAATGTAAACCATAGCTTTAAGCCAATTTTGTAGTAGTCTTAAAAAACATCATTCATGCTTAATGCTAAGTTAGTATTAATTTTTATTGATTTTGGGGTGCATTCACGTATTTAGTGTTGGGTAACATTGTTGTTGATGTGGCATCCTTATTGATAAATGATGTTAACTTGGTGCTAGTATTGGTGATAATTAACATCCAAATCTAGTTGAAAGTCTAAATTTGGAGCTCTTAACTCAATGTTATGTAAAGAGATAAATAATGATTTTAAAAACTCAATGTTAAATAACACATCCTTAATTGTGAGGTCTAACTTAACATTCAATATTGAATATAATCATCTTGATTCTAATAATCTTGATTTTTTGCACCTTTTCAATGTTTTTGTATATTTGTATTTTGTCGTTTGTCTTAACATCCTTTCAATGTTATTTTTATTTTGTCTATTTATGTTTTGTTGTGAACTTTTCTAATCAATTAAACTTTCATTAGCATTTTGCATAACAAATAAAAAATATAAAAAAAATATTAATGAAACAAAATGACATATAATGAAATTTACAAAACTTTACTTTGTGAAAAGACAATTTATTAAAACTAAATTATTATGTCCACACAAAATAATTTATCATTGGTAGTGCAAAGCAACGAGAAGTCCAAATATTTTACAATAGCACTAATTTTAACATAGATTTTTTTTATATATGATATTATTCAAATATTAAGATGTCTAACATTATAAACCCTAACCTCATGTTTGAATAATATTTTAAAAAATATGTGTGAATATTATTTTAAAATTCCACTTTACATTTGATGTTAGCTAACATTCTTGGTGTGAATGCCCCAAAAGAAGAAAATTAATTTTAAAAAAAATATCCTTGCCTCTCTTAACTTCAACTTATCATCAAATTAACATTAAGTGTGATTGCACATTAAAAGTGTGTTCACACTTGATGTTAGGTACTCTAGTGTTGAGTCCTCTAACATCATGCCAATAATTTAACATTAAACTATCAACCTGTTTAACATTGCATGCCATGTAGGATGCCACCTAGATTTTCATATAATTACTGACTTTAACATCAAGTGTGAATGCACCATAAGTAGTAATTTTCTGTACCCAGATTTAGGGTTTGAAGCTCTCCAGCTCTCGAGCGCCATACATCATCGTCTCGTCGCTTTTGAGTGCCTTCGATTTGGACAAGTTGACAAGGCTTTCAACTTCCGCAACTTGCTCTCGTCCTCTCGCGTACGCAACCATCGCCACTGCAACGGTCGCCGTAAGTTCGATCTTTCCACACCCATAATTGTTCTCGTTTCAAGCTTTTGAATTTCTGCGTGGAAATGTTTTCCTCTGGAAGCCGTGCATAGCACATTTGCTGTGAGTGAAAACCCTTTTGGTGTACCGGAATCGCGGCAATGAATTTCATTGCGGATGATTTTTTCTTCTTCAGGAATCCGTCGTGTGTGCAAGAATTGATGAAGGAACTAATCAATGAGGCTTTTTTTTCTCTTTGTTTTTCTGTCTTACTTAATAGGACAGCAACAACAAGAACGAAGAGGTCGTATGCACAGTCTTCTATAGGTTTCTCACATTCTTCACTTCTTCATCTAGGAAGTCTGAGATTGAGCTTTTCATTCCGTCTGCAAAGAATTTATAGTATGACACAAAAAGGATCTTCTTCTACTTGGTGAGGGTTCTTTTGTTGGCTGTGGCGAAGATTACACCTGACCTCGTCAGTGGACCTGTTCAGGAATTTTGGCTTTTAATTTCCAAGTTTGCCTCTGGAGGACCATTTGCAGCCGCCTTTCATGCACGTCTTCCTCATGTAAACTGAGGTCCAATTTTGAGTTGCATGGTGGCAGGTGGTGAGACTGCAAGATGAGGAAGTGGGTGGAAGCACAAGCACTTATCCACATTGACCTTGGGGTTCAATGATGTTGGCATGGGAGGCTTTGAGCGCAATGAAGCCACTGCCATTGATTGCTACCAGTGGCTATGCCTGCACCTATTGTGCTGGCATTCACTGCAGGCTGCTCCCTTTGTGGTCTGCTACACCTATCGTTACCCCCAACATCAGCTCTGACAAGCTTGCTCATGCGCATAGCTTTTTCTGCCTTCTACTACAACAATGATTTGTCCATCAATTGCAGGGCAAGTTCGTGTAAATCCAATTCAGGTATTCAGTTACGCTTAATGGAGGGTCAGTGGAAACCCTAAACCCTCACTATGAAATTGCTTCAGGTGTAATATTACAATCACAATTGTGTAAGACTGTTCTTTTCTTGTTCTGGTCCAAGGACTGCATCTTGCCATCAAAACATAGAGATTACTCGCAAGTTTCAAGTTTTAAAATCTGGCTGTGGGTGGCAGGTTGAGCTACTGGTTGTCTACAGCAAAGTTGCTATACTACAGAATGGTGGCACGACTGTATGAACTCACACTGATGTGTGCCTATGTGGTGATGGCTAACAGTTCATGGACAATATCTTACATTAGCAGCGATGTTGTTTTGAGTCTCTGTTGGTGACAAACCCTAAATCCTGCACATCATCTGAAAATGCAGGCTTTGTGCTTCACATTGTTGCAGAGGCCAGTTTTTGCCTCTCATCATGTAAATCACAGGGAGCATGATGAGTACACCCAGTCTAGACGGGTCTGCATCAGCCACATCAGAGTCAGAAAGTTAGGGTGGAGCTCTGTTGTGCCTCCTCCTCCTCTTACAGTGGATCCTTTGAGATGGAAACTTTGTGAGTATGGAGGAGAGAGTAGAGAAAGGCTGGTTTCTGTTGTTACCTCTGCAGCTTTTGATGATGTGGGTGCTATAGATGATGAGGGATCAAGTGGCATGGATAGCTTCGAGAACTCCTCCTTCAGGGAGGAGGGGGCTTCAAGTTCAAGTACGGATAGAAGAACAGCAGCAGCAGCAGCTGGATTTTGGGGTGCTTTGCTGGAACCAATTTGTCCAAGAACTCCTATTAGTCCCAACTTGTCATTGTACAACAAGGATTTTGCACCCACAATGGAAGATGGGAGGATACTTAGCGTGCATGATATGGCAAGCTTGTGGGTAGGACTTGTGGTTGGAGTCCCCACTTACTATATGGCAGGAAGCTTGGTGGAGATGGGTATGTCATGGTGGCAAGGAATTCTCGTAGTTCTGGTAGCCAATGTTCTTGTTCTTATTCCCATGGTTCTAAGTGGACATGCAGGCACCAAATTTGGTGTCCCTTTCCCTGTGCTTGCAAGAGCTTCATTCGGGATTCGTGGTGCTAATGTGCCATCTTTGTTGCGAGCATTGGTGGCTTGTGGTTGGTTTGGAATTCAGACGTGGATTGGTGGTCAGGCTATTTTTCAGCTACTCAACACTCTCCTTAATGGTCTACTTGAGTGGCCTGCAATTTCATGGCTTGGGATTAGTGCTCCTGAATTTGGCTCCTTCATGCTTTTCTGGTTGCTGCAGGTAGGAAATGATGCAGAGTTCATTTGGTCCTCTGTCCTACAATTGATCCAATACAGTTTCAGTAATGTTTGGATTTGGCTCCTTCATGCCAAGCTTTTGAAACATGCTTTCTCAGGGGATGTATGGTATTCTTCAAGCAAATGGTGATCTTCTCTGTTCTGGAGAGATCTGATGGTGGTTTCTTTTATATCTTTTCTGTGTTGACAAAATGCAAGGCTTCCAACTGGCAGAATTGATTGGTTATACAGCAATCAGCCTGGTTGTGGGTGATTATGACTTGTGATATAGTTGTGAGCCTCACACACTTGAACACAAAAAACCACTTGGGAAACATATTCTTCTTGTGGGTAATGTTTTGACCAAACCATGGTGGGGATGTGCAGGTTGGCATCATATGGAATGGGATTGAGAGTATTCGAGAGTTGGAAAAATACAGTGCGCCAATTTTGATTGTTTTGTCAATGGCGTTGCTTGCTTGGGCGTATACAACAGCAGGGGGCTTTGGGCCAATGTTGTCAACCCCATCCCAGTTTGTGCATGGAGGTCCTAAAGCGGGTCAATTTTGGCAAGCATTTTTTCCTGCACTGACTGCAAATGTTGGATTCTGGGCCACCCTCAGTCTTAACATCCCAGGTACATAATGCACTCTCTCCAGTTTGAGGATTATTATTTTTTACCTGTTGGTTGTGTGCTACATTTTTCATACAGAACTTTTTTGATCAATGTGTGTAAGCATTGCTAATATCCTGATCCTTTCTTCTAATGCAGATTTTACCAGGTATTCAAAAAGCCAAGCAGATCAACTTATGGGTCAAGCAATTGGTCTCCCCTTGTTCATGGCGGCATTCACTTTTGTAGGTCTTGCTGTTACATCAGCAACAGTTGTCATATTTGGTCGCCCAATCTCAGACCCGATTGAGGTGCTGAGTTTGATTGGTGGCTTCTTCCCTATCATCCTATCTTTGATTGGGGTCATTTTAGCCACCTTGACAACAAATATTGCTGCAAATGTTGTTGCCCCAGCCAATGCATTAGTGAACTTGAACCCAAGGATCTTTTCATTCAGGAGAGCAGGTATGCTCACAGCAGTCCTCGGGGTTTTACTTGCTCCATGGCGGCTAATTCAGTCAAGTCAAGGCTTTATCTTCACATGGTTGATTGGGTACTCTGCATTACTTGGTCCAGTTGGTGGCATTATACTGGTGGATTATTTTTCTGTGAGGGGTCGAGATCTTGATATCGATGGGCTTTATCAGGGAGATGAAAAAGGACCGTACTGGCACACAAGAGGGTTTAATGTCTCAGCTCTTGTGGCCCTTGTCACTGGAATTCTCCCAAATGTTCCTGGTTTTCTGGTAGCAGTCGGGGCAAAGAAGCAAGTTCCACGAGCGTTCACTCTCCTCTATGACAACGCTTGGTTTGTTGGTTTCTGTGTGGCTGGGTTGGTGTATTGGATTCTTTCACTACAGCACACAGAAAGGTTGTATATGAGAGAAACATAGCCTGGAGGAGAGGTGAAGATCTCATATTTGATGAAGGCAACTCTAATGAGGTTATGACCGCACTCATTCTTATGCTACCTTCAAAGTGGTGTGGAGATTTCTCTGCAATCTCATAGAATATCTTCTTCAGTCTTCAGTCTTCAGCTGCTGAATTGGATTATCAATCACACATGAAGAGCAAAACATGCATAGGGTATGTAAATAAAAGCTTTGGGTGTTTTCGTCCAGGAACTAAACACCTTGTTTATCATTCATCTATTGCTGTATTTTTCCACATTTGGAAGTTAGGATTCAATTGCCGAATAATAGATATTCCTGCATATTCCAACATTGCTGGTTTCCTTAAGGAAACTTTGTTCTTTAAAAGACTATTTTTTTGAAAATGTCAACATATCTACAAATAATATAATTAGTGTTGATTAAGCTGCCAAGGCACTACGGTATTCATGTGAGCTGAACTTCACCATGTTGCTGAAAGAGAAGCTTGCAGTTTCAGCTAGTCACAGGGTGCTCTTTGAGTTTGTGCTGTTTGGTTTGCAAATTATGTAGCATTGGAAAGTATTGGAATTCCGAGGGGAAAAAATTGTTCGGCAATGAAACTGGAGCAAATGTTAAGTAGGTACGCTTTCATGACTGAAGCAAGTATTGTAGTACTGAATTGGAGTCCGCGGTAATTAAACTGTTTTCTAAATTGCTGAGTCTTTGAGAAATTCAATGTCTGAAGTGTTGAAAAAATTGGAAATCTGAACGGCCCAGTGCCCAAAGTTTAGAAATCTGAGGGGGTTAAATGCATGAAAAATGATTGATCTAACTCAATCACGCCAAAAGCATTGAGTTTTTTTTGCTTACGCAAACTGAAAAACTTGGAAAATCTATTATATGTTGTTCAAATTGAAACTGGAGAAAATAGTCCCCCTTCCAAGAGCAATCCACCTACACTTATTTTCAAACAAAAGAAAGAAGGCTCAAGATAAAACATTAAATGAGAAAAAAATCAATATTCGTGGCTTTTGAAGGTTGAAATTTGAAAGCAAAAGTGCGAATAAAACAAAATGCAATAAAACTTGCAGAATGTTGTATGTAAATCTTTCTAAAAATAAACCTTTTCGAAGTATATTTTGAGAAGATTAAAAAACCATTTTTGTTGTATATAAATTCTTGAGAAAGTCATTATTAAAGGTATTGATAATATCATTTATTTTGGTTCCACTCCATATAAGTACAAGTTGATGGGCATATCTCACTTAAAATCATATCAGTGTCATTTGGTAATTCTATTAAATCAATATTTAGGAATGAAATAGATACCTATTAGGTTATTAATTTTGTGATGAGGGAAGCAATTATTGATTTAGACTTTAAGAGTTGTTATAGGTCTAGACCTTCATTGGGTATCTCAAACATGCAATAGAACAAGTGGGTATGTGAGAATGCATAAGAAATTAAATAAACATGACAATAAGAATAACAAAAACAATATTATTTTTCAAGAACTTGATATAATTTTAACTATATAGTTCTTCTCTTTTTGGCCAAACCTTTTTTTCATGGTGGCTACAAAAATTTTGAAAACGGAAAAAAAATAGTGTAAATTCAATAAAAAGTTAAGAATTTGGAGAAAAATCACCAAAAAATCACGAGGACACCAATATAACCAAGTAAATATAATAAGCTATTGTTACAATGTAGCAACATGATAACATGAAGGTTTTACCACAACTCTTCTTTAAAAACTTGAAAAATCGTGTGATATCCTTTAGGGTTTTACTTGAGGGAACAATTAGTCCATGTGTTTAAATAGTCAAAGAAACATAAGTACTTCAACCAAGCTACAATATATGAATTCAACAACTCATTGAAAGTGATATACAACAATTCTAGAAGGTGAATCTTGAACATTAAAAAATTGTTTTTTTTTTTTTTGGTAAACAATAAGTAGAGTCATCCTTGTTTCTTCATAAACTAAGTTGTTTACTAACAATTTTTTTTAATGATAAGAGTCTTTTTGCTAGCTTGGTTATAAAATTTTGTATGTATACCTCACTTCATTAAAAGCCATTAATTTACAGATCTTGATGCCACTATGCAAGTACTTGAAAATTACGTCATTTTTATTGCAATTGTTGCTAGTAATGTTGTGCAGTTATTTGGGTTAGTTGGTTGCTCAAGGTTGGCTCTAGTTTGGGGTCATTGAAATTTAATCAGACTTGGGTAAGAATTGGAACTTGATTGAAATTGGGTAATAACCAAAACTAGGTTCATGAACATTGAAATAATTAGGTGGGGAAATGGCCCCTCAATTCCATTTTACTATCCAAACCATAGCCAAAACCAAATTCAAACCTAAATGCCATAAGAATTGGAATTGGACTAATGTTTTTTCAAAAATTTGTTTTTGGTTTTAATTTATGGTTAGGGGTTATTGGTTTTAATTTGTGGTTATGAGTTTTGGGTTGTGTTTTTGGTTTTACTTATTTTCATTTTTCATGTTGGCTTACCATCGTTTTATGTTGGTGTGTTCTTTTATTTGTTGTTATTGACTATTGCGATTGTTTTCATCATCCTCTTGTAGTGCTAATGTGGTGTTCCTTTCATTATTATACTCGTGTAGCTCAGGTCATGCTAGTGATTGTGGTGGTGTTTTTCGTATTGGTGCAACATGTAACTTGCCATCACCCAAGTAACCTTCAATCTCTTAGTTTTGATATTTTTTTCATGCTTTGATCCTCTTTTCATCCCTCTTGGTCATCATTGTCATGATCTTCTTGTTGCTATGACATTCCCTACCATCATTTTTTTCGTGTGATCTTTTTTTTATCCTCTTAGTCCTCATCATCCTAGTCTTATTATTGTTGCAAGTTCCTTATCATTGCCTTTGTCTTTTAATATTCTTTTCATCCTTTTGTTGTTGCCATCCTAATCTTCTTATTGTTGTGACACTCCCCACCATTGACTTTTTTTTGTGATTTTTTTTTCATGCTTTTGGTCATCATCATCCTAGTCTTCTTATTGCTACAAATTCCCCCACCATTGCCTTTGTCTTGTGATCCTCTTTTCAACTTCCTAGTTGTTGTTTTGATTTTATTGTTGTTGCGGTGCTACTTGCCATTGCTTTGATGTCGTGATCCTCTTTTCATCCTTTTGGTCATTGTTGTCATGATCTTTTTGTTGTTGTGACATTCCTTGCCTTTGCCTTCATGTTGTGATCATCTTCTCTCTTCTTTTGGTTGCTATCGTCATTATCTTCTTGTTGATATGACCTTCTACACTATTGCTTTTGTCTTGTGATTCTTTTTTCATATTATATATTAATTTGACTTAATTTGGCCTTGCCAAACCTTTGCAATAATTTGATTTTTCTGTAATAGAAAATTTCCTTCTTTCATTATTCCCAATGAAGTTTCAAATTTTGGAACCTAACCTAAATTTACCCTAAAACCTATAATTAGTGTATGCGGACAATGGAAAAGAACAAGAATTTGAATCATGTTTTGAATTTAAAAATTGGAATTGGATTTGGGTCCCATATTTGAAAAAAAACAAAAAAGAAAACCTCATTGAAACCAAATGCTTGAAAATTTTAGGAATCAAACTTGACTAGAATCTAAAAACCACACAACTATCCCATGGAAATTAAAAAAGCCATGGACAACATTGATAGTTCAAAGGTAAATTTTTGATAATGAACACCATAAAATCTTGTTGAAATGGAGTCATGTTTATATAAAAAAAATTCAATAATTACAATTTGACCAAAATTAAAGAAGAAAATTTTCCAAATTTTTTGACATGGTTTTGCAAGTAGGTAACCAAAAATATAGTAGGACATTTAAAAAACTTATTCCATATTTAGCTTATAGCCAAATTTGGTTAAGTCTTCCTTATGTGGATGATCACAACTTTGATTACATCACAAAATTGACAAAAAAACAAACTATTAATAAACAAGTTTTTGTTGGGGTTTTAGTTCATTAGCATTATGGTGGTTAACTCAAATTTTGATTTTCCACCCACCTAATAACAATTCACAAACATGTTGTTAGTAGGTAGGTAGCCAAAACAATCCTTATCTATGTATAAACCATTTAATTACATTGACCATAATAATTACCTATTTTCCTACCTCTCTTTCTTTCAAGCTAGTGCTTGGAGTGACCGCTATATTCAACAACACAACATGAGAGGAAAAACTGACCCCCAAAAAAAAAACGTCACTCACAAAAAGCTTGTGTAAATTCTCTACATTTTAAAATCTTATTAAAGTTTTTTGAAGCCCTACCGTGTTGCATATCTTTCCCATAAATTTCTTGTTATATTACCCTTTCAAAATTCAACACTTCAAAAAAAATGAAAATTGAATAAAATGTGCATGATCATAATATAAAACATCTTATGAACTATCAAACCTAGATCACATAATAGTTATGCACACAATGCCTTCAACATATTTAAGTATTTTGGTTTACAATTTTGAATTCATTTTGAATTCATTGAATTTATAGTTCAAAAATTATCAAATATAAAAAGGTGATATACTGTTGATATGATGCAAGTTTTAAAATACAAGGACATTTTGTTATTTATTATATTTGCAATTCACATTTGTGTTTATTCTATTTATTTTTTTGTTTATTCTTGAATTGTTTTTTGATTGTATGGAATCATTAGTCCAATCAAGTTTGGGTTTAATAAACATTCATGAAATTGTCGCTTATGAACGAAAGTGATGCCATATTAATTGTGGTATTTGATGTTGATAGGCTTTCCAACAATCAAAATTTGTCCATAAATTTCGTACAAACACACAATTTTTAGAACAACACTTGCAACTACTATATAGTTTGGTAGCCTTTTATATTCTCAAAGGAATGAGACTTCCATAATGTTAAAGGTTATATGTCATGATGATGTTATAATGATTGAGGTGTCCAACCAATTTAATGTCACACCATCCAACCCTTAGATGTTAAATAAGATCGATTTTTCATATTGAATTGAAGGTCATAAAGATTTCCAAATCAAAGAACGCGTTAGGCAAATGTTAGTAATTGTTTCATAACTATCAAATGTTCTTAGGTGGGATCAGCCATGAATTAAAAAAGATTTGCATGACATGTCATATACATTAACATGTAACATATGTCATATATGTTTTAAGTGGGACAAGTCTTGCATTAAACTTGAATCATTTGAAAACCTTCTTCGTTGTCATAGATTGGAATTTGTTGAACTTTGTCCTAATGTGCCAAAAGGAGATTCGGAGGATTGTTCACTCATGGATGGATTGCCATAACAAACCACATGATAGTCTTGTGAAAGCTTTAAAGTTGATTTGTTTCTACCAATGACAACACACCCAAGATTCTTAGCCAAAGAATAAAAGGGGACATATATTTTGAGGTGTACGTGGGCTAGAATTACAAGTCATATTGAGAGATGTCTTTCTCAAGGGCATTTCCTCAAGGGCATTATATTGCTTTCCATTTGGTGTGATTGATTGATACATCCCCCAACCATGAAAAGAAAGTCCATGTTCCATGAATCTTCACCTACACAAGTTGTACCCTTAACAAACTTGTTGGCTTGAAAATGACTTTCAAAACCTTGTAAAGCTCCAAACTAGTTGCCCTGCCAATTTGATTTCAACTTATTTTAAGCACCCTCAACAACTAATTTCAACTATAATGGTATAAGTTCATTCTTTTCATTTGCATGTGGAAGAAAATTCAACTTTTGTTTTTCAAGGTGAAGAGGCTCTTATTTACAATTTCCAAATATGATCTCTTTTTTTTTCCACGAAGCATACTGGTGGATTAGAAATGGAGAACAAATTCTTCATAATGGTGGATTAGAAATGGTAAATCAATAGTTATACATAGTTTTAAAAAATGTCAACTCTTAGAGCATCTCTACCCACACCTAGTATGTGTGCTTTTACTAGTCTTTCACATTTAAGACAATGTGCTAGTTAGTTCCAATGTTGGGCAAATATTTGGTTGGAACCCTAGTATATATAGACTAGTAATCATATCAAAGAACCAATTAGACCACTATGACTTGAGGCAAATACCAACCTCATACTAGCCAAAAATCAGCCTCTTAGACCCTAATATTAGGACCATGTTGATATGAAAATTACAAAAAGGATCCAATACCAATACCAAGTTGGCATATGAATTCTTACAAATAGATTCAATATTAGTATGTTCATTGGTATATTCAAAAGTTGAGACTTGCCCAACATTGCTTATTTGTTTTTTCCAATGTTTGCAAGTTATGAGATTTACACAAGTTCAAGTTATAGGTCATGTTTTAGAGTAATTGGATCTTAGGTTTTAAATTTAGGGTTTTAAATTTTGTCCACATCCAAACTCAGTTTCGCTCTATTTAAAGGCAATACTTCATCCAAATTACGCTGTAAAGGCCACTGTAGCACTCCAAGTGGAGATGCTCTTGATTTGTTCACCTTACTTGTATGCAAATTGTCCAGCTCTTATGGTGAGAAAAACTAAAGCAACTTGTTTGACGAACTAAAACTTCAGGTTACGTTGACATTGAATTTCCTACTTCCTCTTGTCATCCTCTTGGAAACAATTATAAAGCATCTATTATGGACAGTTAAATCAGTGAATGTCCTACACAGTCATGTCAATAGAGTCCAAGCTGTGTCTCCAAGGACCCACAGTTCTGTCCCTTCAGCTTCTTCTAGTGAATAGTCTGTTCAGCCAAGGAATACCCAAACATCCTGGTAGCTATATAACACCAAATGACAGCTTGGGAAACAAGATTCAATTGGAACGAAGACATGCTTGTCGTATTTACAGTTTTACAGAAAAAGATATCTTACATGAGTACTGAGAACATCTGCAGATGCCGCATGACCTTGAACGGCAACACATCTCGTATTGATGACCTTCCATCACTGCCCCACTGATTTCATCAGCTCCTGGCACTGGGTGGATGTCAATGCCACATACAACCAACTCCCCTAATTTCTGTCAGCCATAAACCTGGCTGGCTTAACAGGACCTGAAGAGAAGGTGAAGACAGGAAACCTGAGAAGAAAGTGGAACACACAACAAGAAAGAGGAAAAGAGAAAACCCAAACAAAAGGAAGAAAAATGAGATTCTAGCCTTTCCAGTTCATACAAAATTTTGAAGAGTAACCTTTTATTTTCCAGCAAGCTTGCCATTTGAGCTACAAAGTATTCTTTGAACAGATCATCTAGAAACCTTCTTACTAAGGATTGCCTAGAAAGAAAAACAGGACAAGAATTGGACCTTAAACAAGACTTATCTATGAGATAGGAGACAAATCTCCACAGCCCTTTGAAAATAATCATTCTCTCAGTTCCAGCAAAATGGAAACTTAACATGACAGGAATGAGTGCAGTCATAACCTAACGAACACCAACTCATGATGTGTCAGGCCATCACCTTCATTAAGGGGAACAGTGACATAAATCCTCAATTGTCACAGCATGGCAGAAATCCTGCTGCTTGAGGCAGGTAGCAGTCCAATGGAGCTAAATCCTCAAGCAAAGATTCAGCAGCATCAGCTCACCTATGAATGCCTAACTTAATCATCCGAGAGACCAGTGCTATTCATGGCTAAAATGCATGCCATCTGTAAATAAACTGGAAATTACAAAGTGCAAGGGCGATTCCAGTCACAAGTCAGCTCCATGTGCCACCTGACCCAAGGCTGGTACTCTACATGAGGGATGTCATTCACACAATGTATGTGTTTATGGACGCAATAAGCTAGGATGGCTGATAATTGGCCTCCCTATAACATTCCTGCAAAGGAATTGGTCACAGCTGAACTGGAACTTGGGAACAAATATCACAGACACAGTTGTGTCTATCGGATGTTCTAGGTCTGAAAGACCCTCAGCAAAACATTGGCTGCATTTCAAAGAAAGCAGACCACAAAGAATAATTGTATACCCTGCAGGTAACTGCAAGTGATATAGAATTCTCAAAAGAGACAACTGCCACCCACATCAACTACCATGGCTTTAGGTCTCCTGCTGGACCTTCAGTCCAGTTGAGCACTGTCTGACCTGGCTTCAGGTATATTTGGGGATCATGAGGTAGTTTCCGTGCCAAACCATTTAAAATCTGGTGGAATGCATCACCTGGTAGTGTAGGCTGTGAGAAGAGCATTGCCTGCTTCATTGCAGGGTTTGCAAGCAATCGTTGCTTCTCAAGGACTTCTTCAGGGCTGATTAACGACAGAATTTTGTCTAAATTAGGGACATCTTTCTCTGCAACAAATACACCTATCTTCTCCCATGGTATGGCATCAGCAAATGGTAGCACTATGTCATCTGCAATGATAACAGGAATACACCCAAAGATTACACCTTCAACTAGCCGAGGACTCCAAGGTGCCCAGCCAAGTGGACAGAGACAGAATATTGCCCGTTGCATGTCCTCATAATATGTGGATGGGTGCTGAGTGGAGATGTCAAACAGTGGATTGTCCTTGAAGTTTTCCCATACTGCTGCCCTTGCTCCTCTGATACAGAAGCCCTGTGTTAGTACCATTGATATCCGTTTGAACACTTCACAGAAACCAGGCCTTAACTACTAAGGGCTGCATCTATACCTCAACCACAAGTCAGGGCTGTAAATATGCAAAAATCTTATAATTAGTAGGGCTTAATGCAACAGCGTTCTTCAATAGAAGAATAGACAAAATCACTCTCTTTAACTAACTGCTCTGATTTGTCAACAAGAGCTAGCATTATAGGTCAAGCACTTCCCCATCCGGTTGTGCTAACAAAGAATGCATTTAGGGCATATAAAGGGACTCAGCTCAGCGCAGATTATATATCTCTGTTGGGCTTGAGAAAGATGAGTAGAAGAATGTGACTTTTTCTTTGGTTTCAGCGATTAATTTTGTCATACCATAGCCTCAGGATGTTAAAGATCTGGTATGCATTTTCAAATACACATGTAAGTTGCAAAACCCAGCTGAGTTTCTCTGCTTGTATGTGATAATCCTGGTTGTACAGGGTGGAAGTAATTCCTTACCGTGCATAATAACCTCCTTCAGGATCATTGCCAACATCATAGAAGAGACCACGGAAGTAAACAAAAATGGAGCGTGGAGTACTTGGAGGAATAAATCGAGATTGCATCTTTTCAGGTGGGGCATATGGTGGCACCACAATTGAACCTTCCTTGAGACACACATGATGGTTCTGTCCAAATGTTTGAACGAGTGTTGAACGCTTGAGCAATGGCAAAACCCCTCTCTCAATCGCCTTCTCTTCCTGAGCACACAATACAGGCTTATTGAGAGTGAAATTTTCATACATTTTGTATTAACATGACAAGAGCAAGATGGCAATATGGGTCAAGAAAACTGAGAAGCCTCTATGCCTGTAAATAAACCTCATGGATGCACTCATTGTGATACAGACAAAGCTCCAATTTCAAAACTTCACATCCAGATAAGTTCTAGTACCTGATAATGGAAGCAGGCACCAAAATCATGGGGTACAACAAAAAAATGATCTCCACCCTCTGTCCGATTCCAGAAGGGCCAGTGTGTGGAAATGTATGAAATTGCACTACGCATCATTCGAGGTGACTTAAAAGGCAAAGGAAGTCCATTGGGTGTTAAATCACAAGTGGTGTAAACAGGTGTGTAAAACCAGTCAGCCTCTTCAGGATTCATAGTGCGCACAGGACTTGCTAATAGGAAGTCATGAACAAATTCCTCGGCAGCAAACATGTGTGTAAGGCACCGAGGGTCCTTCTCCAGCCATTTCTTGTTATACTTGCTGCAGTAGACATGAAATCAGAAAATCTAATGAGAATGTACAGGAATGACATTCAACAAACATCCACCTTCTTTTGCTAGCCATAGTAAAAGCTATCAGTTGAAAACAAGGGCTTGTGATAGCCATGAACTCCTGACCAAAGATCCATACAAATGATGAACTCCAGTCACACAAAAAGGTGCATAATAGCAGACACAATTCAGTTGCCAAGTCCACAATCTCTGGTGCAGGGGAGATCAGTCAGATCCGCCAAATCTCTTGCATCCTCTGGCATTTCTGTGCAAACTCTTCTAAGTCCAATCTACATTTATCTGCAGACAGAAGTCGTCAATATGGCTCTCAGCTCACCTAGGAAGCTCATAGACAAAAACCTTGAGCCGACCTACAGGGTTATCCTCCAGCACATCACCTGCACTTCCTGCACAAGAGTTTTTCCCAAGAGCATGATACAAGGGTTTTTTAGTGCCTTCTCTCATCCAGCACTTCTTGATCACAATGCTTATGAGGCACTCTAACGTGTCGTAAGCCAATTCAGCTCAGGCTGACTGAAGAACTAGACCAAAGCGTCAGGATGTGTCTTCTTCCCTCCCCCAAATCTGAAGGCTTGAAGAGTGCGAAGAGATTAACAAGACATTGTATGACAAGGTGGAAAGACCTCAGACAGTTTCTGCTGGAAAGCGGCTGCCACCTAGAGTGAACAAAAGCACATTTCGCAGAACCCTACAGTAGCTGGAAGATCGAAAGCTAGAGGAGTACAAAATGTTACCAGATATTCGCTGATGATGAACCGCAGCGAGGGAGACTCGTTGACACAGAAACAGTAACAGCAATCCAAAGCTCGTCAATAACGAAAAATTCCCGTATCTCCTATCCTTCGTCATCACAGTCGCCCTCCTCCTCTTCGATTGCCGCAAGTCATCCACTTCTCCGTCTACCAAATTCGACTCGACCACAGTTCTTCTTCTTCTTCTTCTACTACTACTAAGCGATCGACGGCAAAGCAGCAACAGCAAACCTGCCATTTCATGCCAATGCTCCACCTCCAGTCGCACAAAACAACACTACGTACACTCTCCCGCAAACTCTCCTTGTACAATAAAAGCCACAAGTTTTCAATCGCATCACGACAGGGAAAAAAAAGAAGAATCAAGAGCTGCTCCTCCTCCATTCCGCAGTCCTCCCACTTCCTTCATTCATCATCAATCCAAGTAGCCTCCTCTTCTTCTCGCCAAAACAGTTGATAATAGTCATGCTAGCCTCACCGGTCAGATCTCTGCACGACAATTCCCTTTCCTCCTCATCCACGTTCCTTGTTTCAATTTCTCTCCCTTCTCTCCTCTCTCTCTCTCTCCCTCTCCCAGACTTTCTCTTTTGCCAATATTTCTCTATCGGAGACGGGAAAAAAAAAAAAAAACTCACAAATTTTTTTCTTTCTGTCTGTCTCTCTCGCACTACCGATCTCGATTCCGATCTCTCTCTCTCTCTCGAACTGTCTCTGTGTCTTTCTCGAGCTTCTCAGTGTTTTTGCGTGTCTTGGTCGGACTTCGCCAGCCAGGGTCGAAGTCGGGAAGGCAAGTACTGTAGTTAATAATGCTGCAAGGAAAAGTACGCCGATCAGACGTCCGTCCTACACGCGGTATTATTGACCTGATGTGAACAGTACTTACCCACTGCCTTCTTTTTCTTGGTAGGTTCGGCATTTCAATTCAATCCAATACGTTTAAAAAAAAAAAAAAAAAAACAAAATCGTCACTTGATTTAGTTTAGCTTAATTTCATTTTCATAAGACAATTTATTTTCTTTTCTCTCTCACTAGAACAACACAATTACAATTTGCAACCAATTCCCCCCTTTTCATGTTTTTTTTTCTTTTTTTCTCAAGTTTTTCGTTGTCGCAGGAAAGAATCTAATATTTCAAAGATATGTTTTTCATTGTGTGATGTATTATTCGCAAACAAAAATAAAATTTCAAAGCTATTGTTTTGTGAGGTATAATTCGCAAAGGAAAATAAAATTTCAAAGATATATATTTTTTCTAAGGTATATTAAGAAATAATAAAAAAATTATCGCTATTTTCTTAAAAACTTCACTTAACAATACATTGCAATTTGCAAAATCTCTCCTTTTTTTATTTGGCAAGAGAGAAATGAATAGTTTTCAAAGATATTTAATTTTGTGAGTTATTGTTATGAAAATTAGAAAAAAAAGTTCTTCGTAGTTTTTAATTTCAGCAAAACAACATATGACAATTTGCAAAATGCCTCTTTGTTTTGGTAGGAGAGAAATGAATAGTTTTTCAAAGACATTTAATTTTGTGAGTTATATTATTAAGAATAATTATAAAAAAATCTCTATAGGTTTTAATTTTAGCATACAACATATTGTAAAAAATCCCCGCCTTCTTCTTCTATTTTTGGTAGGAGAGAAATTGATAGTTTTCAAAGATATTTCTTTTCTTGAGTTATTATTAGGAAAATTGAACTTTTCTCTTTAGTTGTTAGATTTTATCTTCAACAAGTTCAAGTTTTCAACACACTGCAATCCCCTTTTGAAAGAAATTAATATTTCAAAAGACTTTTTTTGTTTTTTTTTGTTGGGGAGGGGAGTCTTGGGGGAGTTATATTATTAAGAAGACTAAAATTTTCCCTGACTTCCAAAATGTACCACATCTTGCAATTTCCTTATTTCTTCAGAGAAATTAGATTCAACATTTCATTAATATTTCATGTTATTTAAATTTTCAGAAGGGTTTAAATTTTCACAATTTTTTGATTTTAGAACAAGTTCAAAGTACAATGTTTGAATTTTTCAATCTTGTAGTTTCAAAGAATGAAACATCCAGCATACCAATTTCCAGTTGTATTGTGTAGAGCCCAAGGACCGCAAGTTAGAACCAAATAAGGGCCAGCCAGTGTGAGAGGCAAAGCTGAGCATAGGCCTGATTCTGTAACTCCATGTGTAACTCAAAGTAATACAAAATTAACTAGGTAATTATTTAAAGGGATAAGTGATAAAATTCCTTAAAGTGAATTTGGTCATTGACTTTCACATAGGAAAAAGTCATGTGCACATGTGATTAATTATCTTGTGATTATTTTATGTGGGATCACATGGGTAATTATCTTTTAATGTGGAATCACATGGGTATACATGTGATTACTTATCTTGTGGTTATTTTAATGTGGAATCACATGGGTAGACATGTGATTACTTATCTTGTGATGTGGAATCACATGGGTAGACATGTGATTACTTATCTTGTGGTTATTTTAATGTGGAATCACATGGGTAGACATGTGATTAATTATCTTGTGATTATTTTATGGGATAGGTAATTTCTTGAGTAGTTTCCTTTGGGTTAGTATATAAAGAGGTGTTTTGTGACCTTAAGACACACCTCCTCCCTTTGTAAAGAATTAGGACTTGAATACAAGGTTTTGATGGAAGTTTTGGTTTTGATTGTTTTGAGTGTGATAGTGTGTAGTTCCTGGTTGAGGGATGTTGAAGCTCACCACCAACGCATAGACTCATGTTTTGGGTGTTAATTGTGTGAGGTTATGGTAGGAGGATGTAAGGCTAACTACCTTTGTGTATAGACAAATGTGTTGGAGTTGATTGTGTGTAGAAGGATAGTGATGAGGCTCTATGTATAGACAAAAGGAGAATGAGAGAATAGATGTGCAACCTATAACATAGATCTCCATAGCTATGTAACAAAATTACATAGTTTCGGTCTCATACCCGTTCGTGTTTTACAATTCCAGTAAAGCTTGCATCTGTAAGAAAAAAACATTGATTTAAAAAGTAAAAAAATTTCCACCGTGCACTGCAGGTAGATTTTTTTCATGATTTTTTTGTTTCATGATAGTATTAACCAGCTCCAGCGGGTGTCTAGCTTTTCAAAACACTCAACCCTTTGCGGAGCAAAGGTTCCACTTGGTAATGACAAAGTTCCACTTGGTAATGAGCAAAGTTCCACTTGGCAATGTGACCTCCAGATATTCTAGAAATTTTCTGCGTGTGCGGGGCTTTTCAACAAATGAGAATGCTATACATGCTTTTTGTGACAAACCTTTTGTCCATTTGTTCTCATCAAGGTGCCTTCCTGCCCTCTTTGCTTGTGACATCTGCCTCCGCTTAGCCTTTGTGTGAAGGAGCACCTACTACAGTGGTACCTACCATGAGAAACAGAAACAAGTGTTGGTGCGGTATATATATATATAGAGAGATATGCCTCTGACTACTGGTATCAAGGACCCTTTTAGGCTGGTAACCCTTACTTTTGCATGTTAAGACAAAATGCCTTCCGAGAGTTTTAGTCAACAATCCTCTTCACGGTCACGACTACTTATTGACTGGATTCATGGCATGCCCATTTCTACAATTTCTATTATCAGTGAGGGAATAATTCAGGGATGGCAAAAAAAAAGCAACTCTGTTAGATCATCTCACATCACATGTGGACCTTCCAGTGCATTCAATAGAAAACTCAACAGTTGACTGGCCTCCAATATACTCAAGGAACATATAATCACACACAAAATATAGTTGAATAAGAGAAGGGATTGAAAAACCTTATGCTTGTCCATAACAACGGTCACTGCCTCTCAGACCGCCTTGGTGTCCAAGCCAACATCAATCCGAACATCACAGTAAACTTCATTTTGTGTAACTGCTTTGTCAGCAGAGCTCACAGTACCTGCCAATGCCATTTTCAAGTTGGTGTCAGCAATCACCTTCTGTGCCTTTCTAATGCACTTAAACCACAAAATGTGACCCAAATGGTCAGTTGATGCAAACTAAACCTCATTCAAAGTATTGACTCTCAAACATCACATCAATAAGAGGAGAGAATGGCCTGATAAGCAGAACATTGCAGAACATGCACACACTCTATGCTCAAATATGCAAATCCTCTGCCATGGCAATCACAACTGACAAAAGGACTGTATACAGGACTGTGGAATTGGAATTTCAGCTCTACCATTTTCAGCAAGAAACTATAAACCATGTTGGAAATGTTGAAGCGATTGCTGGATGAAGCCACAAGAATCCAACTTATGCAATAGACTACATGAGGTCAAAAGCTTGATCAAAAGCACCCGGAGATTGTTGAGGTGGATACAAAATTCTGCCTTCTTCGCTGCAGGGAACATAAAAGTGTCCAACTGACTCCTCAACAATACCACTTCCTATCATAGTTTAAACACCACCTATTTCAAGTACAGCTACTCGCAACAGACTGCCCTGCGATAAGGGCTTGAAATGGGCTACAGACTGTAAAAGTAAATCAACAATCAAAGGGGCTGCTAAGATGGAGGCTGTTCACAAGAAATCAGCCTGACAGCTCATAAAGGATCTAACTGAAGTTGTTTGGAAATGTTCACAATACATCTGGATCCACCTACAGCCGACAGTGCCGATAACACATTAAAGTCCACATGTGTCCAACTTGTAATGGGCAAGTCTTTTTGCACTCATTCAGAACCCTTTGCATGACCACCCAATAAACATCACCATCATGTGCCAATGGTAACAAGTTTTTGAAACAGCATGACATAACATCCTTTTTTCCTACAGCCAAGAGAACAGCCAGGGCAGCTACAAAACATGCCAGTCTTCATGACTAAGCACATGCAAAATGGTAATCTACTAGCATTACTATTGTCCAAACCCCTGGACACAGTGAAAGAGCAGTGCCTTGTCAAGTACAGCACACAGGCCCATGATGTGCTAGGCCTCACCAAGGCCAGCCTTGTTGGCATAGACAGGCAGCTCATCATAGATCTGTTGCCAGACTATTGCCTCTATCCTCCCCAAATCATTTGCATCAATTGGTTTACCTGTACAGGATACAAGGCATAAAGTTAGGATTCAGCTCAAAACACCAAAACCCTTTGTTCTGGTAGTCTGTACAAGGTGCTCAATGAGGTTTTATCCTCATAGGGGTACTTTCAAAAGGTACTACCATGAGAGAAATCAACATGCAGCTTATCTGGAGCCCCCAGTGACCCCTTTTGGTGATGCCCATAAACAGGCAGAGGAGAAAAGTCAATTCCTAGTTTTCCAACCCAAATATGACCTCAAAATTGATTACTGACCTGGCCTCCTTGCTCAGCATAGAAGCTAGTGCTGTCTAGGATTACACCCACATCATGTTCTGATGTTGTATCTGGGAACCCAGCACCACTGAAGATTGCTTTTGCACAGGCAGGATGGTCCTGTGTCCATGTCATGATATAAGTAAAAAAAAGCTCTAAAGTCAAAACATGAAAATACCCTACACATGCAAGATACAATGGACTTCTGACCATCCTGTATTACAGCAGATCCTGACCTACAGTATCGTGACAAGGATGCCTAATTAACTCTGACACTGCGAAGCACACATCCTCCAAATTGTTACATATGCCACTTTTCATGCCAACACCAGACAAAACAACAATGTCCCAAAGGAGAGAGTACCTGATGCCATGTATATTTGGCCTTGTCCTCTGTTGGTAGGATCCTCCACTTTTGCAACTCTGCAGTTGCCTCTGCTTCCATAACTTGTGTGTTTCATAATTGTGGTGGAAACACACTGCATGCACATCTGCAATTGTATGAATGATCCCTGATGAGAAGGAAAATCAAGTCACTCTAAAGCCAAATTTTGTACTCACAATCTGTATGAAGAAGAAACCAAGGACGGTTCCCTGTGAAATATACCTACCTGTGCACTAAGCACAACATCCTTAACCTCTGCAGCAGCTTTCTTGAACCTCTCAATGCCCTGCACAAAATCAGCAAGCATGAGAAGGTACAACCTGAACAGCACTTGAAGACATTCTTGTGATGGGTCACTTGTATCAATACTGAGAACTACCCATGTGAATGCAGGGCAACCCACAAACCTTTGCAGGAGAATAGAGTTATAAGTAATTTATAAGGCAATAAGAAACAAATGAGAGTAGCAAAAGACATTGTATCACCATGTATCATACCCAACAAGGCAACACAGATGGTCTGAACCGCCAGTCCCTTCCATGAACTATAATCTAGAAGTTGCATAGTATTTCATTACCTTTACAAGGGTTTGGTTGAAGCTGGACTCCTCTTCAGAGATGATTTCCTCTATTTTCACATGCAAACTTAGAAAGCGTTAGAGGAAAACCTGGCCAAGAGCCATCAGCAACTGAAAAAGAGTGTTCAAATGGGATCAGCTACCACCTTGTATGCCATGTCCACATTATCTGAATCATCAATCCCTAAAAGCCCTGTGTATGGATGGGTCCCTGTTGGCTGCAGTGTGTTCATAGACAGATTCCTTCAGCAATTCCAAGCCTCCAAGTCAACATAACCCCCAAGGGACACACTCCTAGGACTGTGTATGCAACATGGACAGTATCGAGTAAGTTTCTCCTCTTTAGAACAAAGCATCACCTACAGCATCACCTTCAATCAAGAGACCTCTGACATAGAGATTGAAATAAAAATAATACTAAGTTGAAAATCCATAGACTCACACACTTACACACAAAGTTCCTCAGGAAATGTATCCTTTGGGAATAGCCTATCAATCCAACAGCAGCATGTGCATTGCAGACATAGAAGTGCTGACCTTGCATCAAAATGGTAGGATGTGTTCTGCAGGTAGGAAATTTCTCCAGATGTCTCTGGCTTGTATATCCTCTTCCAACCCAGTTTCTTGTCTCCTCCAAAATAAGTGGCATACAATCAGTCTGCAGGTAGATTGTAAACCTGCAAAGACCAGTACCTAAACTCAGCATTTGCTCAGAAATATGCAAAACAGCAACCTGTTATGACAAATGCTCTCCACAACAAACACAATCAAACATGGACATCTTGTATGTGACATGGAAAGAAACCACAGGACTATATGACATCCAGGAAATGAAGATGCCAGAGAGTGCTTTATTAGGGAAGAAACCTCAGTCAGCAGCTCCCAAGCCCATCATGTAATGACTTCTTTGTTAAAGTAATCACCAAAAGACCAATTGCCAAGCATCTCAAAGAATGTGTGGTGATACATATCCTTACCCACATCATCAAGGTCATAATGTTGGCAACCAGCACAAATGAATTTCTGTGTATCACATGCCCTCTTCAGGTGCCCCATTTCTCTTCTTGGGTTCACTGTTCCCAAAAACAGGGACTTGAACTGGTTCATACCTAAAACACACAGCAACATGGACTCTGTTAAACACCCTAGCATTCTTCCTTCAGCATCAATCAAAACATTCACATGACGAGCACTTATAGCCCATTCTCCTTTACTGCATCATGCATGGCCTATGAAGAAATTTCAAGAATTCCAGACCATAATGCCATAATTGAAAAGTTTCCGAAACCAACAGGGTTCAAGATCATGGTAATAGTTGCATGACTTTACACCAAATGAGATGAGGTAATTCATCACCCACATCAAGGACCCTCCAGATTTCAACAGAATCATATCTGCCAGCACTCATCAAAATCTCTAGTTCATATTGAAAAATATTGTGTGTTGATGCTCTCCAAATTTCTGGCACTCCCTGTGGATAATGAGAAATGATTTTTAATTGGTAGGGAAAATCCTCAAACGGTTGTGATTTGATTTTATGCCATTTTCGATGAATTTTCTCTAAGAAAAAACAGATGGCGCCCTCTTTTTCTCTCTTCTATCTCCTCTCTCTCTCTCTCTCTCTCTCTGCCCCTCTCGTCTCTTCTCTCTCCCTCGGCTCTCCTCTCTCTCGTTGATTTTCTTCTTCTTCGCCTTCTTCTCGCTGAGTTCTCTTGTTGTGTTTCGCGAATAAGAGAAAAAATTTCTCGATCTGATTCTCTAGTTGATTGTCTGTGTTGCACGAACAGAGGAAGTTAGCTTCTCTTTTTCTTTTTTCTGGTCGATGTTTTTTATGGGAGGAGGAATGTGTGTATCGCTGCGGGAAGTGCAAGTGCTGATGATTGCGGGGAGTAGTATATCGTCATCATCATCATCATCATCATCTTTACCATCTCCATACCACAAGCCTAGTAGTAGGTTCATATGGGAAAGGAGGAGCAGTTGTTCCTCCTCAGGTAGGAGTTTCCTTCTGCTGCATCAACACGTTGTGTGTGTGCCGCCCCCTGTGCACCATACGGGAAGACGACGGCGACTTCTTCGGGAGTGTGTTGTTTCTCAACCAGCTGTTCCTCTTGAGGGAGTGGCGGTACTCGACACAAATGTAGCAGTGAAACGATATCCGGGCGGTATGCTTAATTACTCTCTCTGTGTGAGGAATTTCTGGTTGCATGCAGTCTTGTGTTTGTTTTTTGGTCTACACGTTGCTCATGACTTGGTTGCAAGCTTGCAAGAGCCAACAACAACTGTCTGTAAATCAAAAGCTGGTCTTGCATAGCAACTAGCAGAGGAGGAAGTTTCTTGTTGACAAAGGTTTGTCCATTGTGTGAAATTCTGCTCATGAACATTCACAGAGGAAGAAGATGTCTTGTGAGGAATGTAATTTGTTCACAAATTTGCAGGTCAGAAACTTCTTGTAGAGAAGCTTTGGCGGGAGTTCTTCGTGGATCCTTCGCAATGGTGGGATCACAGGGCAGAGAAGGTAAAATGGAAACGATATTTGCCACATCACAGTTCTCTTTGAAGGAAGGGAGAATGATTGGATGTTGTTCTTGCTTTGTGAGTTCTGATGTCCCTGGCTGCAACAGCTGATTGGTTGTTGCATTTGGATTTTTGGTTGTAGGTAAATCCAAAATATCCAGATTTCAAACACAAGAAGACACAGGAAGCACTCTGGTTGAATGGTAAATTTAAACCTCCGTGGGTGGATGCAGAGCTGGCTGCCATGGCACCAGGGACTGTACAATTGAACAGTTTTTCATGGAATACCAGGCTTGGAAGACATGTTAAGGCTGGGGAAGGTGAGAAGACAATGGAGCTTTTTTATCAAATGCAGCAAGAAGGAATGACTCCTGACAGGTTCACATTTGTATCAGTAATCAACGCATGTGCTAGTCTACGATCACTTGAAGAGGGCAGATGCATCCATACACAGATCATACAAAGTGGCTGTGAGTCAGATCTCTATGTGAATAATGCTCTGATTGACATGTATGCCAAATGTGGCAGCCTAGAGGATGCTTGGAGAGTGTTCAACAAGATGCCGACACGTGATGTGGTTGCTTGGAATGGTATGATTTTTGGACATGTGAGATCTGGGGCAGGGCGGAAGGCATTGGAACTATTTCAGCAAATGCAACATGAAAAGGTGCAGCCAGAGCCTATCACCTTTGTGGGTGTACTTACTGCATGTGCCAGTTTAGCAGCGCTTGAGGAAGGCAGGCGTATTCATCAACAGGTTATCAAGAAGGGTTGTGAGTCTAACATTATTGTTGGCAGCAGCCTTGTTGACATGTATGTCAAATCTGGGAGTCTTGATGAGGCTTGGAGTGTGTTCAATAGGATGCCTTCGCGCAACGTTATTGCTTGGAGTGCCATGATTTTGGGACATGTGAAATGTGGGGAGGGACTGAAGGCGTTAGCACTGTCTCGACAAATGCAACGGGAAGGGGTGCAGCCTGACTATGTCACGTTCATGGGAATTTTAAGTGCATGTGCCAGTGTAGCTGCACTTGAAGAGGGCAGGCATATTCATAAACAGATCATTCGGAGCAGCTGTGAGTCCAATGTGTGTGTGGGGACTAGCCTCATTGACATGTATTCCAAATGTGGGAGCATAGAAGATGCCTGGAGTGTATTCAACAAAATGGCCACTCGTAATGTTGCCACTTGGAATGCCATGCTCGGAGGATATGCCATGCATGGGCATGGTAAGGATGCTCTTGAACATTTTGAGCAAATGTGTCTAGAAGGTGTAGAGCCAGATAGGGTCTCCTTCCTTGTTCTTCTTTCAGCTTGTAGCCATGCAGGCCTATTGGATGAAGGCCTGTGCTACTTTGAATCCATGGGGCCTGTTTACAGTATTCCTGCAACATTGGAGCTCTATGCCTGCATGGTTGATCTTCTTGGCCGTGCTGGCCATTTGCATGAGGCAGAGGATTTGGTCAAGGCAATGTCCTGTGAACCCGATATTTATGTCTGGGTGGCCTTGCTTGGTGCCTGTAGAGTTCATGGTGAGGTGGAGATGGGAGAACGCATTGCCAAACAAGTTCTTGAATTAAACCCTGGGGATGCAGCAGGTTATGTGCTGCTTTCAAATATTTATGCTGCTGCAGGCAAGTGGGATCTCCGAGCAAATATTCAACGACAGAGGTTGCGGATGGGTGTGAAGAAGGACCCAGGGCAAACCTGGATTGAGGTGAATAGCGAGGTGCATACATTTACTGCAGATGATCAAAACCATCCTCAAATTAGTGAGATCCATGCAGAACTCAAGAAACTGTCGAGGCAGATGAATGATGTTGGGTATGTGCCAAACACCAAATTTGTGTTGCGGGATGTGGAAGAAGAAGAGAAGGTGACTCGCCTGTGGCACCACAGTGAGAAGCTAGCCATTGCATTTGGGCTCATGAGCACTCCTCCTGGTACTTCACTCCGCATTTTCAAGAATTTGCGGGTATGTGGTGACTGCCACACTGCCACAAAATTTATTTCAAAGCTTGTTGGGAGAGCAATTATTGTAAGAGATGCCAATCGCTTTCATCACTTTGAGAATGGTCTTTGTTCTTGCCGGGATTATTGGTGATACCAGTGCTCTGTTTTCTCAGTGGCTTTTGGGTTATGTTCTTTATGCTTTCAAGCCGGCTTCTCGAGATCCTTTTCCTACAACAGGGATAAGAAGATCCCTGGTTAGCCAGAACATGGGAACTATGGGGCACTGTTTGAGGATGAAGAGCCAGGGATCACCCAGACCAGAGTACGAGTAATTTTCCACTAAGGTTGATCTGTTATTCAATCAGAGGGGTGACTTTAATGGAATTGTACTATTTTGGTCACTTCATTGATCAGCAGCTAAGTTTGGAGGAGATTTGTTTATCAACTTCCAATGAGAGCACAATGCTTCCCATAGCTGTGGAATGACTATTGTCATCTCCTTTTCCCCATCATACCAGGTGGGTTTTTCAGGTCTGCATCTATTGATTGCACTCATTTGTTGAAAATGGGTGCTCATGAACATGTACTATGGATGTCCTTCTCCACACTTGAGTTGGAGAACCTCCTCAATTGAAATATGACACTAAACAATGCGTATGTGTTCGGTTAGCCAATAAGAATAATCTGTTCTTCCTCAAGGGGTATGGAATGAAGTCTAGGGGAGGTGGTCTTGAATCTCAACTGTGCTGTTCTGAGTTCAGACCTGCAAAGATCAGAAAATTGTCCTGGTAGTGAAATTACTCATCATTTCTGGTCTTTGTGTTCTCCAGAACTTTTAAACCTTCCAGATGTTATCCTGCTATCTCAAATGTTGTTGGTTCTATAACTACTCATCACTTGATAGCTTATATTCCAAGTGATCACTTGGTGATGGTTGTAAAGGGGTTTAATGTGGTTGTTGCCAATGTTTGACCCCTGGATATGTACATGGATTTTAGTGAAAGATTGATTAAATTACATTGACAATAGGTTGGTTCTAGTAACAATTTTACTCTAAATTGGTCAGAATACTCAGATTTTTTAACCTTCATAATTAGAAGATTCTAATTCTTGTACATTTCTCCGTCTTATTCTAGATAAAACTCTTTCATAAGGAAATTGCTCTTTCGTTTCATGTTGTACAATTCGACAAAAATAAGAATTTTTTTGATTATCATTTTTCCTCCCCCTTGGAGATCGGAGATTATATGCAACTTCAAATTCATTGGGTCTTTCTACCCAATCGAATAGATTACCACGAATAATGCTGAGACGTGATATTCTAGGGGCCCAAACTGTATTACTTATTAATTGATACAGCTTCTCCTTATAGTGAATTGTCTGTTCATAAATAGATAATTCATTTTGTGTATGTATAACTCCCCTATTTGCCATTGGAAAGAGACTCCTTCGAATCATATGTAAAGGTTTTTTCATCTGAGACCGAAAGGTCAATTCCATTTTTTTATCAATATCTTTTTCTTGAGATATTTCTAGCCATGGAAATTCTATTGGGAGACTTTCCAGAATATCACAAGCTAAATAAAAATCATTTTCGGCATATCTATCGAGAGAAATCAAATCATCCGGCTTATTTTGTGAAAAAAACCAAGAATCTCGAGCTGCTAATCCGGCTAGGCAACCCAAAACATGAGGTAGTACAGTAAATTCTTTTATAGTTGATTCGACAACGGAAGGTTCTAAATACCATTTGGACAAGTAATAAAATTTCTTTTTCCATAAAGAATTACTAATATATAGAGGATTTTGGGAAAAATTTCTTACCAGCATATTTTGTATGACAGCCTTCCCTACTTCATAGAAGAGTATTCCATCATTTTTAGTGAGTCTCATCTCACTATCCATATGTGTAAAAACCAAGGCTTGTCGATGAAAAGCTAATCTCGTGGTATTTGTATCAATAATCGGTTTATTCCGAGTAATACTAATCAATAGAATTTCATTAAAAAGTGCTGCTAAATCTCGTGCATTGTAACCCATTGTTTTGTATCCAAACTCATTAAGGCAATATTTTTAATTTCTCAAGTAAAAAGATTTGCTATGAGTATCGCTTTCATACGGCGAGAGTCATTGGTTCAAATCCAATAGTAGGTAATAATTAAAGAATTATTAGATGCCATTTCTTTCTAATGGCATCTAATAATTGTTAGATTCCTCGCAATTCTGATTTGGGTAGGATTTGGGTAAATGGATTCAATTCTCTCAAATTCTATTTTTTTCTCTTTCCACTAAAAGAGATATTAATTAGGGACAGGAGAGGGAGGAGTAGCATCGATAGCTTCTAATCGTGCCTTGGCTTTTTTAAGAGCCAAATTAGCTTCAATAACTTGCTTTCTACCTTCAGCTTGGGCTAACTTTTTTTGAGCTATTTGAAAAGTATCCTGAGCCTCTTGTGGATTTATTTCGACAGCTTTCTCCGCCTCATTTACTAGTATAGTCATCTGGTTATTGTCTATCATGGCAAAACCTCCCATCAATGCCATAGTAGACCATTGTCCATTAATTCTTATTTTTAAAATTCCTATATCCAAGGCCGTAAGAAGTGGAGCATGGTTGGGTAATACACCAATTTGACCACTATTAGTAGATAGAATAATCTCTTGAACTTCGAAATTCCAAACAATTCGATTGGGAGCCATTACACAAAGATTTAGGGTCAATTCTTTTTATTAACTCTCCACTTGTAAAGTTGCAGCCTTCGCGGTGGCTTCATCAATATTACCTACCAAATAAAAAGCCAAAATTTGTTTTTCCGGAGTACCGAAAGCAAAGCTTCTCCGACGGTATGCCTCTACGAATTTCTGGTACTTTCAACTTCATGATTGTGTTCCAAACTGAGCACAAGCATAGGTTCATATACGGAACGTCTCGAAATAATACCAAGAGCTGAGGATTCAATTAATCTGAATTCCGAAGCTAGGATCTGACCCTTACCATCAATAGGTTGAGCCAAGGCATTTACGACACGACCCAAATAAGCATCACTTATTGGTATCTGAGCAATTTTACTCGTTGCTTTTACAGAATTACCTTCTTGAATGGTCAAGCCATCACTCATTAAAACGGCTCCGACATTATCTGATTCTAAATTCAAAGCAATGCCTATCGTACCATCTTCAAATTCGACCAACTCGCCTGCCATTACTTTGTCAAGACCATAAATACATGCAATGCCATTTCCTACATGAAGTACGGTGCCAATATTAACAACCTTTACTTCTTGATTATATTATTCTATCTATTTGCGGATAATACTGCTAATTTCGTCAGGTCGGATATTTACCATCAGCATTCGTTAATAATTTTTTGAAAAATCAAACTAATGAAAGCTAGTCAGTTGTGCTTTCCATGGCTCTGAGTAGGCTAATGTGATAATCAATCATGCGTGAGTGTAGTTCGCCATTCAAACGGCTCTACCCCCCTATGCATTTCTAGCACAAGACTTTACTACTCAAGTTGCGTTATATACTCATCATCAATATATTGTTGGATTTATAATGACAGGTGCTTTTGCTCATGGAGCTATTTTCTTTATTAGGGATTATAATCCGGAACAAAATAAAAATAATGTATTGGCAAGAATTCCTCTTTTAATAAAATATCTTCTAATTGAGATTCTAATTCTTGTACATTTCTCTGTCTTATTCTAGATAAAACTCTTTCATAAGGAAGTTGCTTTTTCGTTTTATGTTGTACAATTCGACAAAAATAAGAATTTTTTTTATTATCCTTAGAGTAACTTTTATCCGTTAAGCGACGGCCCTTCCATTTGGCACTGTCGGATCACTAAGGCCGACTTTCGTCCCTGCTCGACGGGTGGGTCTTGTAGTCAAGCTCCCTTTTGCCTTTACATTCGAAGGCTGATTAAACATCTTGATATTCCCTGTGGAGTTATTTCTTCGCCAGTTCATATTCAAAAATTTCCTCTAGGATATCGACCCTTCCTAGGCTATGAAGGTACTAATCAAATAGTAGATTTAGTTTATAATTCATTCACTCTAGGTATGAAAGATCATCTCCTAGAAATTTTTGGTGGTCATGATACTAAAGAAGTTATTATTAAATCATTATCTACAGATATGGATCTGACTTGGAATTACGAAAGTCAACTGGAACTGAATAAAATTCCCAACTTTGTTAGAGGTAAGATCAAAAGAAATACCGAGAAATTTGCACGACAAAATGGCATTGCAGATATTACTGTCGAAGTAATGTATGTAGCTAAGGAGGCATTACATGCTTAGTATAAATTTCCAATTAATTAGTCTTATATTTAAGTAGATTCACCCGATAAAGAAAGGGAGTAATCACAAAACGAAATTAGTGAGAAAGAAACTAGAATAATCAATATATTTTATGATCGATATTTGGTGGGACAAAAAAAGGATATTGCTTCCATTTATTCTTTTTCCTACCCCGATACACCAGAGTAAGACTTAAACCTAGTGAGTATAAAAATTGATCCAAAGACGAGAAAATTCCTAGTAAGAAAAAATTAATAAATTGATTACATGTTTAGCGAAGCATATTTTCATTTTGGAGATGAATCCCTCTATATATATATATATATATATATATAGATATATATGTAACTAAATTTTTATTTCGAATAAAATTGAATTCCAATCCTTACTATAAGAGTTGTCTATATTTCTTGAACAATTCAAAATTTGTTTCGCAAGAGGTGGTCCAATATCAATCTTATCTTGATTTTTATAAAATATGGACGAGGTTCCGTCATATTTATAAAATTTTCCCGATAATATCCATACATGACCTGTTGTAAGTAAAAGGTGGACATTAGTATGTACATACTCAGATGCGTGCCGCACCTTCGTACTCCGGTGCATTTCCCCCTCTGAGTTTGAATAAAAATACCTCTGAACTTTTTCCTTAAAAGGAGATATTTTAGCACGGATTTCTTTACTTTCTTCGATTCTATGTATTGATTATTCCGAACCAAAAGCACACTTTGTGGTGGAACATTTAAATAATATATTTTGTTCTTACTTTCGATACTGACGGATAAATCATTGTGACATATCCAAGCGGGATGCTCGTGACGCGTACGTGTAGGATAAACCAAATCCGTATTAAATTTAATAATTCCATTAAAAGGAGTTCGCACGTGTCCCGCAATGTCACCTGTAAATACTCCACCAGTATGAAAAGTTCTTAATGTTAGCTGAGTCCCGGGTTCTCCGATGGATTGTCCCGCAATAATACCTACTGATTCTCCCAATTCTATTATATCACCGTGGGTAAGACTCCATCCATAGCAAAATTGACAGATTCAACTCATACTTTTGCAGGTTAAAGGAGAACGTATATAAATTGGTTTTGTCTGAAGATTTATTAAAAAATTTGCAAGACCACCTGTAATATCTTGATTACGCGTGGCGATGCATCTCCCACTTATGTATAAATTATTTGCTAATACACGGCCAATTAATTTATGTTGACTAATTCCTCGTATATTTTTTCCATGATCTCGAGGAGGATTTACATAAATGCCTCGAATAGTACCATAATCCATTTTTCGTACAACAATGTGTTGAACTACTTCAACTAGCCTACATGTAAGATATCCAGCATCTGATGTTCAATTGGATATATCCCATTTGATATCTTCGAACTCGGGAATCGATAAATTCAATTCCGCATTGTTCACAAAATCTAGAATATTCTTTTTGATTTTCAATCCCTTGATACTTTCCACAGGCACAAATCCCACTTTTCATGGGTCCAAAAATTCTTTCGTAGAACAATCCATCTTTTTCGGGCTTATGTGTTTTATAATGTAGAGTATAAGGCTTGGTCACTCGTCTAACTATTTCTCCATTAGGTAGAGTTCTTTCGGCCCAACTACGGATCTGTTCGGGAGAAGCTAATTCAATTCGAAGATGTTGATGCCTTTCTTGGTGAATCATAAAATTCGAATTTTTTTGTTTTCTATTAGACGTCCCTCAAAATCCTCTTTAAATTTTTTTCGGATACAACGACATGATCCAATCCCAGAGCTAGGGATTGTAACTCTCGAACAAGTAATCGAAAAGATTCTGGAGCAGTATTAAGTTCAGGAATGGGCTCTCCAGTCACAATAGCACCAAGTACTTCATAACGGGCACGAATATGATCGGATTTTATGGTAAGCATTTCTCGTAAGATATAAGCAACACCGAAACCTTCTAAAGCCCAAACTTCCAATTCTCCTACTCTTTGTCCCCCGCGTCTGGATCTTCCTCTAAAAGGTTGTTGTGTAACAAGTGCGTAAGGTCCACTAGAACGCGCATGGATTTTATCATCAACCTGATGAATTAATTTTAGCATATAAGCCTTTCCTACTGTAACAGGTTGTTCAAAAATTTCTCCGATTCTTCCATCAATTAATCAATTTTTTCCGGGATTTTCAGGTTCAAATAATCAAGGATTTTCTGTTTTTTTACTCGCTTCATAAAGATAATTACAATGAGATTATCAAAACTTTTACGAGTTTTCCTTTTCCTATATGAGTTGTATCTTATTCAAACCAATAAATAAAACCAAAGTTGAAATTAGAGCGGCAATTAGAAGTACAAAATAGCTGATTGTAGTAAGCATGAAAAAAATTCTAATGTCAATATAACAAGTTTAGTATACACCCTTGCGAAGCTATTACCTATGGTTTTTATCGCAAAAAAAAGGGATAGAATAAAAAAATGAGAAGTAACTATTGTTACAACACTTAAATATCCAATTTTTAATAACCTGGGGTGGTGGTGATCTAGTCGCAGTCGGTGGCAAAGTGGCTTTATTACAAATTCCATTAGGAACGGCAGACTTTCTAGTACATCATATTCATGCCTTTACTATCCATGTCACTGTTTTGATACTATTCAAGGGTGTTTTATTTGCTCGTAGTTCCCGCCTAATACCTGATAAAGCTAATCTCGGTTTTCGATTCCCATGTGATGGACTCGGAAGAGGAGGGACGTGTCAAGTGTCTGCTTGGGATCATGTTTTCTTGGGTTTATTTTGGATGTACAATGCAATTTCGGATTATTGGTATTTCTTGACCTTCCTGGGGGAAACCCCAATTTTTTGGTTAGGTACAATCACTGCACCGAGTGCCATGCTAACTCATGCTTTTGCTACTTTGGGTATTCCTAAAGAAATGCAACAATCCGCGGTTTTAGTACCTGCTTTACAATCCAATTGGTTAATGATGCATGTGAGTATGATGAAGCTCAGCTATGCAACTCTTTTACTCGGATCTTTATTAGCAATAGCTTTCTTATGTATAAGTTTTGAACGGAATACGGATTTTCCAATATATTATTACGATACAAAACCATCAATTTTTTCTTTTTTACGGAGGGATCTACATTCTTCAAATAGAGAAAAAAAAGGGAATTTTTTACAAATTTTTTTTTGTTTGTTATCTATAGATTACCGGAGATGGAGATTGACTCAGCAATTAGATCATTGGAGTTATCGAATTATTGGTTTGGGATTCCCTCTCCTAACTATAGGTATTCTTTCTGGGGTTAGAAGGTTTCGGTGTTGCTTATATTTTACGAGAAATGCTTACCATAAAATCCGATCATATTCGTGCCCGTTATGAAGTACTTGGTGCTATTGTGACTGGAGAGCCCATTCCTGAACCTAATACTGCTCCAGAATCTTTCGATTACTTGTTCTAGAGTTACGATCCCTAGCTTTGGGATTGGATCATGTCGTTGTATCCGAAATTTTTTTGTTGAAGTAACCATGGAATAAGTTTCTTCAGATTGGGTTGGATTAAAAGCACGAAATGTATTTGCGCCATCACCATCCTCAAACAAAGTATATGCTTGTTAAATCTTAGCCCTTGTTAATGATTTGTGACATTTTGTGTACGATAAAGCTGTAACCTGGGGGGCATTCTGCAAATAAGGGGTGAGATACATAATCAACAGCAATAGTTGCAAGTGTGATAATAAGAAAATTTAACAATATGTCATTCATTGAAAGTTCAAATGGTGGCAAGGGATATATACTCCAAGTTTTGCCTTTTAGAAGAAATGAAAAGTCCATTTAAAAAGAAAACGAGTCTACAATTCCATCATATCCATTTTTCAAACACCTGCAAATAGCTTTTGAATTCTTGAAAGAGATATCGTATGAGAATCCTCGATGCTCTAAAATCATTTAGAATTCACTTGAGAAAATGTAGTTCAAATAACATTTAGATGCCAAATTGGAGATGTGCATATGTTGATTACCATCACAAGCATTCCACATATCCCTCCTTCACGATGATGTGTTATTATGTTGCGACTATTCCCATCATCACCTTGTTTGAAAATTCAGTTGGTTTCATGACTTGCACACAATACTTGTGAAAATTTACTTATTCATATGAGAGTGTTGCCTACTTTGTACTTGTGTTTTATGACATTCTCTTGTCAGCATGAATATTGGATTTCAATAAATCTTGTATCTTAATGAAAACATCGTGTTTGGATTTGGACTTTTGGGCAAGTTTGTTAGTTAAACAATGCCATGGTTGGTTAACATTGTTTATGACTTTTTGATTGCCAGTTGAAGATATGAGGAATGTCAAATTTTGTGAGTCAATTTGCATGACACTTGCAAAGCCATTGCATGGATTTTGAGGCTTTCTCCATCAGTTGATTTGCAAATAAGCTCCTGTTTGGATGTATAGGGTTAACATGCCCCCCACCGAACATTAGCTTATCACCGAACATTTTGGCAAATCTTTCTCAATTCTTCTCCATTTTGAGTGATGTACGAAGAAGTAGGTACAAGGCAGCAGTGATGTGCCTAGTAGGTACCTACTGGAGCGGTAAAACCCTAAAACTGTTAGGGCAGAGTTGTAGCAAAGCGAGGAGACGAAGAAGCGCTTGCGGAAGGTGGGGGGGGAAGGAGGAGGAGGAGTGAGAGCATTTTGTAGTTCGATTTTTCTTACAAGCAGGGATTGGAATAATGGCTGAAGCGGTAGTGGAAATGGAGGTTGATGTAGCGGACCTTGGAGCAACGGTGGTCGTGAATCGGTTTTCTGTCAATGGTATGTGTGTGTGTTTGTGCGTACGTTTGTTTTTGGGGTTTTTCTGACTCTATGTGGGCGTTTCTATGGCCTTGGATTTAGATGCTCTTGCTTTTTTCCTTCTTGCATTTTGTCTCAGTGATGTACACAAATTGGACACGTTTTCCAAGTCTTGACTGGGAATTTTGTGCATGCTTCTTTTGTTCTTCTCCATTCCTTTCACATGATCTTGTTTTGGAATTCTGGTTCTCAAGTCTGCTAGGGCTTCATTTGCATGGCATTGACGACGAAAAACTGTGTGCCGATCTGAGGTGAGAATGTATCATTGTGGTTGTGAGAGTGTAGTTTTGCAGTTGATAAAGGAGGCACAATCACAGCATGGACTGCGACATGGGGACTACCAGCGATACAGGTCTTGTTATCCATCCATCCTTCCTCGTTTTCAAGGGGGTTTTGTATTGTTTCAGAAAAGTTTGCACTTTGTTGTTGTTGTTGTTGTTTAGGCATCCAATAGACATCACGAGGACAGTGTTAGGTTAGTCTCTCTGGTAGTGTAATTTTTTGAATTCAAAAATGTTTCGTTCCACAGGCGGTATTGTACAGCAAGATTGATGCGACTCTACAAGTCCTTGAACTTTCAGCATGGTCGCGGCAAATATGTGAAGAAGCCTATTGTGGAATCAACTGTGACAAACGTGAGGTCTCTCTCTTTCTCTCCTCCTGTGGAACCTGCCCTGTTTTTTCTTCATTTTCTCTGTGTGCATACATCTCTCTTTCTTGCTCAGTGTTCAAGTTATTCAAATCTCACCTTCCCTGTCAATGTGCTATTGGAGGCCTTAGCATTAAAGGAATACTACCTGGACAGGCACCTTCACATCTTGCTATACTTGGCTGAGCGAGCTTGGAGCTATGCAATGGAGATAAAGCAGGCACCACAGGGTGCTAGTGCTCGGGCTCACATGCATTTGATTCGCCGATTGTCAAAGGCTGCCCAGTGGGGAGATCTATTTTCTCGACTTTGTTCAGAGAAGGCAGACCCTCGAACTGCTTTGGAGGCTGCGGTATTTATGTGAAACCTTTCAGGCAACTGTTAGATGCAATTATATGATTAGCTTTAGCTCCTGGAGCAGTTCTCTGTAGGTAGATACAACACATTACAATAGTAGATCAATTGCACTCTTGGCTACCCCCTTCCAGCTCTTCTCTAGATATGCCTAAGATCTGAAACATGGTGATGTAAGAAGCCTACCTTTTGTTCATTGCCTCTGTCACTCTACCCTATGCTTGAAGGACTGGGAGAATTGGTCAATTGAAGGAGAAGCTATAGGTTGTCATGTTGGTCCTTGACATTGGAAGGCCTTTTGTGATAGGCATATGCTGCACACATGCGAGGCAACCTGTTGCTGGAGCGGGAGGATGACTGGGAAACAGCCTTGAGGAAGTTCAAGAATGCCAGGTTAAGCTCAGCACTTTTATGATCTCAGTGTTCTGGTGTTTTTTGGCATGTACACAAGCACATACCACATTGTGCTTGTGTCGTATGGACAGGGTGCGACCTGGACCCTCAGCTGTATTTGACAGTTTACTCTCAGAGTTTAACGTAGGATACTTGATGCTCACCAGGGCTGTATACGAGGAACTAGGAAAATATGGTGATGTAGAAAATCAGGTTCTATGTCGGCAGCGGTTGGAGGAATTGGACCCAAGCATTCGCTACTGCAACTACAAAATGGGCCTCTCCAAAATCCAAGGCTCTGACCTTCTTGATCTGAGTACCCAGGATGGCCCTGGTCTTGGTCTTCTCCAATCAAAACTTGAGGTAAGTGACTCATTATATAATCAATGCCAAGGTCTTTTATGAGTACACTTGGTATCATGATAATTATAACATGCCAAGACAAGAGAATAGGTACCAAATGAAAATGGGAATGATGATTGTGAGTGTTCAGGGAACTTTCTGGATTATTCTTTCCAGAGTTGTCATTGTCTGCTGATAATTAACTATGGGAGGTTGGGCTGTAGGCGGTGATGGAAGAAGCACGGCTGCAGCAGGCTGTCTCCATGACTGAGCTTGAATGGTTGGGTCATAAGCTGCTTGTAAGAAATGAGAAGACTCGCATGTGCATTTTGAAAGGTTAGGCCCTTCATTAGCCTTTGTGGCCTAGGTTTTAAAATGTAAATGCATTAGAGGAAGTGACTTGTCCTTTGATGGCCACATCTGGAATTAGGAGTCTGGAAGTGGGTATGACAGTCTAAGGTTGTTCTGAGTTTCATGAAGTTTTCCTCACACTGTTTTATGTGGTTTTGCTTATGGTTGGGAGCAGGTCAACAGTTGGAAAGAGATTTGAAGGAGTCACAATTGCCTGCAGAAAAGAAGCTGACAACCTATGATAAAATGTTTGTGGCTTATCAAGATGCCAAACGCCACATCCGGGAAGATTTGGTTCGTTTGCAACTTTGGAACTTTTATGAGCTTTCTTGTTTGTTAAGGGATGATCTGTTAGATGCCTTTAATTTTCAGTAAAGACATGGAATGGGCATATTTGGCAATCCAGGGCAGCTGGGACACTGACAGTTTCAGTGATATTTGGGTACCATTCTAGACTTGTATAGGAATTGGCAACTTTTGGTGTTGCGACCTTTTTCACAGAACAGTCTGCTGTTGTCTTATACTTGATGCTGTGTCTCTTGAGTTAAGAATATGGTTTAAAATGCTTTGCTTTTGCTCCTTTTCTGGGGAATATTTTACCTTTGTGGAACCTGAGGTTTGAAACATTTATGTTTGGTGTTTTCTGCCTTTGAAATCTTCAAGATGATTATTTCAAGGGCTTTTTAATCCTAAGTGGAGAGTTATTCAAAGCCTGTTTATATCATGCTCTTCTAATTCTCTTTTTTTCTTTGTGCTCGAGGGTTGGGATTCCTTTTTTCATGTTTGCTGATATGTTAGAGTTGTCTGATTTGATGGGTCTATCAGTCTCATTACTGGTTATCTCTCAATTCTCTTCAAGTTGGCTTAATTCATGAACATGGAGAGGTCACCAGTACTTATGAAGATGTACATGCTTCTCTCTTCATACTGCTTTTGCAGGAAAGGGGATGAATTAATCTTTTCATTCTCATGACTTTTGCAGGTGAGAGCAGTTAGTACTGAAGATGTTAAAGAAGAGCTAAATTCTTTAGACAAAGCAGTAAGCAGCATCCTCCTCCAGCGAACTATGGAGCGAAACCTTGTTCTTGTTGCTACAGCTAAGGCACGCCTCATAAGGCAACAGCACATGCTGAAAGAAGAGAAGGGTGAAAAACCTGCCAAACCTGAAGATCTTGTTCGGTTATATGACATTCTCATTCAAGTAAGGGTTCTGAAGACTGTCCTGCATGCTGTATACATTCACAAGTTGACCCTTCTTTAACACTAAGTGTCGAGATCCAATCTTCATGCTCATGAAACCTGATTTTGAAATGCACTTGGTTGCCATCCTGCATTGGAGACAGTCCATGGTCTGTGTGAATTTGCTGAAGGGCAACTGACTGTAGCATCCTGCATGTCTGCTTGTCTTGCAGAATGTGACAGATTTGTTGGACCTCACCACGTCAGGGAGGGAGCAGAAAGAGAGTGAAACTTTATTTGCTGAGAAGCTTACAGTCAGAAGGGAGGGTTTTCAGGCTGGAAGGTATTGCATCTATCAGTACTTTTTCAAAGGTCCAATGCTACTGTGCATTAACCAGATTGCTTTTATGGTTTAAGCCATCATACATGGCATGTTTGCAACTTCTATCACTGTCTTCTGTTCCTTGCATCTCAAGGGAAATTGCTTTTGAGGACAAAACTGTAACTGAACCCTAGACCATAGAGCTGAAGTGCTGACTCTGGGTGTGATGTGTGCAGGTGTCTCTACTTGGGTCAGTCTTACAAAGTGGCTTCAAAATATGCAGAAGCTTATGTGCTTTTCAGACGAGCATGTGAGCATGCTGAATCAGCACTAAAAAGACTCCAACAGCTCTCTTTCCCAGAGGAGGTACTGAATGTTTTGCACTTCTCTGAATAGCTGTAACAATTCTTCAGTTTTGTGATTTTTCTATCCCTTTGTTCATCAGCTCATCACAGACTCAGTTTGCAAGATGATGGCTTTAATTCACTTCCTGCTATTTTACTGTGTGGGTTTCTTCCTCTCCATGATGTTGTGGACTTAAATTTGACTCAAATAGATAGACAGCGCAAAGTTGAAAAAGTTCTGACTGTGTGTCCATGTATTCAGCAACAACGGCAGGAATTGGAGGAACTGCGAGATAGGAGTACAGGAGAGGCTTGTGTGGTGCATGCACAAGGGGTGATGGAGACTGCAAGGTCCCAAGCAAAAGCCCAAGATTCATTACAGAAAGGAGTAGCGGCAATATCACTGAAAGGAAAACGTACCTCTACTGAGGTAAACAGTCAAATGACCGTGTTTCTGATCATAACCTGGTTTTAATTGCATTTCAATATGCAATAATAGTTGCTAAATAAAAAGAAAGCCGGTTCCTAACATAAATGTTGCTGTCAAAGGTCTCTGGACATGCATGTGAAGGTCCCTGTTTTTCAAGCTACTTGTGTGTTTGGTTTTGTTTTTGTTTTATCCATTCTTAAAGGGTCATGTCTCCTCTTTTGCCTGTTTCTAATGTGTTGTCAGATTTGTTATGCTAGCCGGCCACTACCATAAATGTTGCTGTTGAAGGTCTCTGAACATGTGACTGCCAATGTTGTTCAAGCTGTTGTTCAAACTGTCCTCTCCTGACTTTGAATTTTTGTTTTTATTCATTTTCAAAAAGAAAACCTGTTCTTTATGGATGGCTCTCTGCTTTTTCCTCTTTGCTGATGTTTTGTCAGCTTTAAAATCTCTATACCCTTGTTGTTATGTCCTCGCTCAATTCTCTTTATGTTGTCTTGAATCATAAGTAGGGATTTAGACAAGTTGTATGAAGAGGTTTCTACTGATTTGATGGAGTGGCTGTTTGTGCTCGACTGTTCTGCAGGAGGATGGTCAGTATTTACTAGATAGGCTGGACATTTATGAGGCTGCGATAAGTACAACACCTGGATCAAAAGAGCCCCCACGGATAGCACAAATCCCTCCCCCTTTTCAGTCTGTGCCCTGCAGGCCAATTTTTCTGGACACAGCACTCAACACAATTTCGTTTCCATCCCTGGAGGCTCGATTGAAGAAGAAACCAGAGAAGAGGAGCTTCTTCAGTCTGTGGGGTGGCCGGAAATAGTTTTTCTTGCCAGGGTGCTTGCTCCTATGTAGTGCTTCATCTGAACACACAAGAATAAAAGTCGGTGACTTTTTTTGGGTCACTGCTTTTCTTGCAGTTTCTGCTTATGTGTTGATGGAGACTTTCTTAGAGTAAATGGGAAAGAAGTTATTGCTTATGCTTTGGGTGAAGAAACATGTTCATGAATTCTTTTGCTTTGTGGGTGATGGTAAAGGACCTGTAATGAGGAAAGTGGCAAACATTTGTGTGTCCATGGAAGAGCGTGTCACATTGTAAAATCCCGACTGTAATGACAGAGATTGTGCCTACCAGAAAGATTGCTTGTTGCAGCAGCAGCAGTTGTGTAGGTGTTCCATTTGTCAAGTTTAACAATGACTCTTGTTGTCAGAGTTTTCCGCCAACCTCGAGATTTTCCTCTGAAATTCAGAAGTGTAAAAACCACCAATTCTTTCATGCAGAGCTGCTTGTCATAGCTGCTTGTTGCACTTTCCCAGTGTTGTTGGATTTGGACATAGCCAGAAATAAAGCTTTGAGAAACCAATGTCATAGAAATTGTGCATTAAAGGTTGTTTGCTGCAACTATGTCTTTGGAGGTGTCTCCTCAAGATATCAAAGGTGTTGCTGCACCTGATACAGTTTGTTGTAAACTCAGTGCTGCTGCAGGGTGGCCAAGAAATGACTTGTGGGTCATTCTAAGTTGTGTGTGCTATTTGTAACACACTGTGTGATGTGGCGGCTCTGCTTAATCCGTAGTAGTTTTCTCATCATAGGAGCTTGGAGCTTGTTGGGGTTATTGCAACTTGTATGCGTTTGGAGCTTCACAGCTTGTTGCAGTTTATTGCAACTTCATATGAATGTGGAGTTCAGAGCTGGTTGCAAGGTGTATGTATTTTGAGTGCAGAGCTTTGATGTGGTTATTGCAGCTTGCATGTAGTTTCTGAACTCCTCTTGCAGATTTTCAATTCCCCTTGGGAATCCAGCACCTGTGCAGTTGCTTGAAGGTGTATATGCTTTGCTTCAATATATGGTGAGAGAGCATTCTCCTTGCCACTGTAGTTGAAGCTCGGGTTTCTGCACTTCAGAACCCAGCTTGATGGATGACTTTGGTGCTTGCTGTTGCTTGGTGACTTGATGCTGCTGTCACATGAGGACTTTGCTGCTGCTATTGCTTGAGGAGCAACAGTTCTATACTCTTCAGAATCCAACTTCTGAGCATTCTTGCAAGGATGCTCTTGTTGAGGTATCTTCTGTTCTACAATCCACAAACCAACTTCCAAGCATCTGTGCTGCTGCTCTTGTTTAGGTATCTATCTCGTGTGCTACAATTCACAAACCGAACCTTGGAGTGGCATCCTTGTTGCTGCCCTTGTTGAGGTAATCTTCTGTTCTACAATTCACAAACCGAACCTCTGAGCATCCTTGCTGCTGCTCTCGCTGGTCATGTTGAGGTATCTTCTGTTCTACAATGCACAATCCAACTTCCAAGCATCCTTGCTGCTGCTGCTTTCTGCTGGTATTGATGTTATTGTTGTCGAGGGATCCAGTGTTCTTGTAGCTTTTGCGAGAATCTGGACTTGTTCATTCCCGCTTGTTTCTCCCGGAGAAACGCAGGACTGCATAAAACAGAAAGCGGAACAAAACGCCGAACGCGAGCGTGATGACCAGACATTGCCATTTAGTGAGCTCCGTGATTTGCTTGGCTATAAGCACATCAGGGCCTGTAAGGATACAAGATGACGCGCTCATGTTTGCGTAAGGAGTGTTGAGCAAGGCGGATGTGGAGCTCACCAAGGAGAGCATTTCACTCACAAGAGTTGGACTCAATGACGCCAGCGGAGTTCCGAACAGAATCTGTGAGCCGCTCTCGTAGCAAGGACCTTCAACCTGGAACTCGTTGATGAGCACGGCTTCGTAAGGATACTTGATAAGCGACAAGTAGTGAAACCAGAGCCAATATTTGGGGATGCGTTCTCGCGCGATGAAGAAGCCACTGAGAAGAAGAAAGTAGGCTAGCAACGCTACCACCACAGTGTAGCCCAGCATCACGTTGGGCATCACCCCGGAGAGCAGAGTGACGAAGGAATTGCCGGCCCAGAAAGAGGCCCAGACGATGAGGAAGAAGAAGAGAAAGCCCGAACCTCCGCCAGCCAGTCCCACCGCCCACCAGACCGTCAACACAAACGACATCGCCAAAACGGCCAAGAACGGCACATAGATCAACGCGTTCGCCAGCACGTACGATGACATTCGGTATGTGTTGTGCCCCGTCTCTCGCATGAAGATGTAGCGCTCCTGCAGGAAAACTGGCAACGCGTCCGCACATGTGTAGAACGTGGTTGACATCGCAAACGCGAAGAAACCCAGCCGCTCCTGCGCCCCCCCCACCCTCAAACATCCAACACTCTTTCTTGTGTCAAACAACCTGCTTCCTTCAAGCACCCGGTTTTCAGGGTAAGAGACAATGTGATCCACCCAGAAAGAAACTGGCCAAAGTTTGGTATCCCTACATCTTAAGGTCATGTGGAGTCCACTACACAAACATTTGCAACATAATTGAGCTTCACCATGCTAACCACCATTTGCTTCCAATTTAGGACATCTTTCCATTAGGCTGCTCCAGCTTTTTCCTTCTGTTTTTTCTAACAAGCTCTGCTCACACAGCAGAGCTATTATGCTCACAGTCATCCCACAGTTCTAAGAACTGTGAGTTCCTGATGAATTACATATTTTCACAGTTCGTCTGCTGTGATCACAACACAAGTTACGAGTTAACTGTGATCACAACAGCCTAATGGAAAGAGACCCTTTGAATGCTGAAGATTTATCTTCCTCATAGATGTCTCATCAATTGCAGAGCCATTATGTGATGAGTGGCTTGTTTTGTGAAGGAATTGGCAGCAAGCAATCATGCAAGCAAGCGACTGTAGGTAGTGACGATGATGATTGTGTGGCGCGCGAGGTAGTAATGACGACGGACGTACCTGAATGCCTAGCGGCGAGTGATCGAGGTTCCAGAAAATGGTGGCGAGAAGGAAGGCGGTGAACAAGACGGTGGCCAAGCGCATGAGAAAAAGCTCAGGCATGCGCTTGATGTTCATCACGGATCTGAGTGCAAGCACGCGGATTTCCGTCCACCAAGGATTTGCGAACTTGCACACCATATCGGCACCACTAAGTTTGGTATCATGATCACTCTCTTGGGAGTGGGAGTTGTTGGTCTTCTTGGGACGATGATGACGCGGACTGGAAAGCTGCGTGGCGAACATGAATGCTGAGGATGGTCGAGATGCCACCAGCTTTCCTCTGGATATGGAAGCACTGATCGCGCCACGCACATCCGTGGAGCCGACCAGTATCCTTGCGGAGCCCCTTTTCGAAGCTGTCGCAATCCAGAAGTTGCAGAATTCAACCAGCTGCTTCACACCACCCTGTCAAAGGAAGAAGAAACCCATGCAAAACGCACCAAAAAAACACACTTAGTAGTGTGACTGGTGCTGCTGCTGCGACAACAGATCAATTCTTAATCAAGGCGGCAGCAATCAATCTTGAAGCAAAAATTAATTAAGCAACTCGCGAATCTCAGCTCAGCTCCGGCTCCTCAGGGTGCATGCACACGAAGGATGGATTCTTAGTTGTTGTTGTTGTTGTTGTTGCTCAACAGATAGATGGATAACTAGATGATCGACTGTAAGAGTCTAGCTCTGGTACTACTTTGTACCTGTGAATTGTGCAGTTCTTGGATGAGGTCAAGAGCATGCTCGGTGCTGTTCTCGTGTTGAGGAACCGGACGACCGAAGGAGTGGAAGTAGGTGTGAAGCTCCGCAGGCGGACCTCCGTAGACTTTTTGGCCGAATGCCAGCAGTATGAGACGGTCCACGAGACCCAGGATGCGAAAACTGGGTTGATGGATCGACAGTATCACGATGCTTCCTGTCTTGGCAATCTTTTGAAGCGTTCGCACCTGCTTGCATGCATCCATGCAAGTAGATCAAGAAATCACCCAACAAGAAAATAACGAAACATAATGGATTTGCATAAAATTTTGAGCATTGAAAATTTCAAGTATATGGAAGTTATTCTGAAAATCAAATTGACAATCATACTTGGAGAGAGAGAGAGGGGCGGGACTATGAAGAAGAAAGAGCGTGCACGGACGGACGGACAGACGTACCACCATGTAAGCACTGGTGGAGTCGAGACCAGAGGTAGGCTCGTCCAGAAAGAGCAACAAGGGGTCGTGGATGATGTCGATTCCTATGGAAACGCGTCGTCTCTCGCCACCTGACACACCACGACGAGCTTCATCGCCGATGATGGTGTCCGCCACCTGCACCAAGCCCAGCTGATCCAACAAGTGCATTACTCGAGCCCTTTTCTTGGCTGTGGATTGAGTCCTCGGCATTCGAAAAAGCGCGGAAAACATCAGCGTTTCCTTCACTGTCAGCATGGGAAACAGCAGATCGTCCTGTAAATGTCACCCAAGAAAGAGTGTGTGCATCATCATTGTCTCGTGATTTGTTGGCATTACCCTTCAGGGTACTTCAGGGTAGAGACATTGTGATGCACCCAGAAACGGGCGAAAGTTTGATCTGCGTGAAGAAGAAGAAGAAGATGAAGAAGAAGAAGAACAACAACAAGGGATGAGAAGACAGACAGATACACAAGAGGATCGATCGATCTGCATCCAAGTTTGTACCTGCATGACATACGCCGAGATACTGCGAAGAAGACGATTGCTGACATGGGTACTGTTGAGGGTGATGCGACCCTCCAAGCTCTCGATTCTTTGAGCGAGGGCGTCGATGAGAGTGGATTTCCCTGATCCACTGGGCCCCATGACAGCTAGAATCTCTCCATCTCTGGCCTCGCCTGAGACATGATCAAGTAGCAAGCGAGAGTGTGGTGGTGGTGGCATTGCCATAGCTGCCGCTGTTGCAGAAGAAGCGACTACTGCAGTTGGCTTGCGAAAGCATCGTCTCCATCTTGATATTTTCTTGTGCACAGTGTAGGTAAGATCCGAGAACTGCAACACCAGGAGTGGTGGTTCTTCTTGTTGCATCATCATCGAGCCTTGTTGTTCTTCCAGTGATTTCGTCTCCAGCACGTTGACAAATGTGGGTTCATGATCAGATAGCAGCTTCATTGGCACCACCGGATCGAGATTCAGAACTACGTGATCCATTGTGCCAAGAGTTGAAGGAAATGAACCTGCTACATTGATATCAAGATCCAGATCTGGGATACCAGGACTCGGGGAAGAAAAAGAACCAAGTTCTGGTATCTCGATGTCGCTGTTGTCTTCCAATGTGGAGAGCTGCTCTCTCTTGTGGAGACCTGCTTCCCCAATTCGTGATGCAGGAGGAGGAGGAGGAGTTGCTGCTGCAGGATCAAATGGATCGTTGTCCTCAATAGCAGAAAGCCCATTGATTCCAGCACCCTCAGGAGCTCTCTCCATTGAAGTCCATGAAGTTCCTTTGAACTCAGACCGACTCGAGACACGTTCTTGGTATGCAAGAGATGATGGTTCAGCAGCAGTAGCAGATGTCTCAGATCTTCTTCTCTGCTTCTTTGCAGCTTCCAAGGATTTGAAGCTTTCCAGCAGTTCTCTTCTGCTGGGAGGTCTGGGTTTACGACCTAAGTTGGTGGTTCTAGTGGCCATTGTGCAATGCAGATCCTGAAGTCTGAATTTCCCTTTGAGACACTACACCTTCAAGTTTGCAAATGCAGATCGATATCCAAACTCTAATACCTTGCACTCCACGTTCAATCTTGCAATGCAGATGATCCCAAGTGTCGAATTCCTCAGTTGCATTCCATGTTCAATCTTGCAATGCAGATCCTCCAAGTGTCCAATTCCTTGGTTGCACTCCACCTTCTTCAGCCACTGATGTCCCTGGAAACAAACTGCAAAGACTTCTGCAGCTCTGACAACAAACAGCTTCAGCACTTTGCTGCTCTCTCCCTCTCTCAGTGCATTTCAAGGAAAAATCCATGCTGCATTCATATTCTTTTCTGTGATCTGGGTTTTTCATCTCTCTCCTTGAACCCCTTTTCTTTTAGCTGCAATCTTTGAATGTGTTTGAATGTCTTGAATCTTGAATGAACAAGGTTGGAGCTCTTTAGCAAGGAAATGTAGACCATGATCTTTCACTGAACAGTTTCAATGCTGTTTTTATGATTACTATAGTGTTCCCTCGAGAGCATAAAAAGTGGCTTGCATCAAATCATCTTCTGTTCAAGCACAAGCAAAGAAGGATGTGGTGGTGCAGCAGAAGAGTGTTCTGATTCTTGAATGACTGAGGAGCAATCCAGTTGAATCTGCAAACCTCCAGATACTTCACTAATGTTCAACCACTTCCATGAGTTGATGGGAAGTGAAGAATTTCTTGAACCTTCTTGAGGTTGCTGCTGCTGTTGTTACTTCTTTTTTGGGTTTCAAAGAGATTTCACCCTCATCAACAAATTGTGGAAACTCTGGATCAATATCAGCTGATGCTACTACTGGATCTCAAGACAAGAGAAGTGTAAGAGGGATTTTTTCTGCAGCTGTTATGCTGATCAATATCTGGATAGAATGGAGGCATTGTGTGCCCATGGATCAATAAGAAATTCCAAGGCAGCAAAGAAGGTATGTGTCTGCAGCAATTATGGGAAACAAGTTGGGTGTTATGAGGAAAAAAAGCCTGGAGACAAAGAGACACTGTGATACTTGGGAGAGAGATTGGAGGGGCAAAAACTCATGGGTGCGTGAATTGAAAGCTGGATTTCAAAGCTGCCTGTTTGGATTCTGGAGATCCATGGAAACATGAAGGAGGTTGAAGAGCTAAAGTGGGCTACACAAGTGAAAACATGGTTTAGAAAAAGCTAGAATTTGCAACAAAAATGGTCAAGAAAAGCTGTAATTTGAAACCATTGCTGGGAGAAAAATACAACATGCGGAATCTGCAACAATGGGTGAGAAAAAGTAACTGGAATATTTTGCAACAATGGTGAAGAAAAAAACTGGAATTTGCAGTAATCTCTCAGATCTGTACCGCCCTTTTCTCACCCTTGTGACTGGAATGATTCTTCATGCACTCACTTCTACTCAAGGTTATATGCCTACCTCTGTACTACACCAAAGCAACTGTACAGATTATATTAGTTGCCTAGAATATAAGATGGTCAAGCTGCACCTCTTTTTATATACTACTGCTCCTGCATAGCATCATTGCAAACTGTCACCATACTTTGTACCTTCCTTCAACATCACAAAAGTTCCTCGAATCATGGTTAATACTTCCTTGCACACTTTTGGTGGTAGCTCAAGGTAGCTGGAATCCTTTTCCCAAATTTGTTTGGTTTTCAGGGGTTTGCTGCTTCACTGATGTGGTTGTGGTGAGAATCTTGATAACGGTTTTGTTTGCATGGGTTGGTTATACATGTGCAGGGAAAAATCTGGTGAAGAGTTAGTTGGATATGCCCTTTCTTTCTTGCTTCCTTTTCTTGGCCATTTTTCTTCTTTATTGTTGTGTTCTCTTGTCATGAAAGTTTTGCCCAGTTTATATGAGTTTTTTTTTTTTTTTTTTTCACTTCTACTGTTTCTAATTTCATAGAAGTATGACCATGCTTTTGATCAACTAAGATTTTCCAGGTTGGTTTTTTCACAATTGTGTTTTTCTTTCCCCAAAAAGGAATCCAAAAGCCTCTCTTTGGCCAGAACGGATGCATGACACATTTGTCCATGCCAGATATGATGGATTTAAGATGCTTCCAAAATCAAGGTCAGTAAGTTGTTCAGTATTCTTTCCAAAAGGTAGCAGATAATTTTCAGTCCAAACTTTGCAAAGAACTATTAAACCGACCCCTTCAACAAAATTTATGTAGGAAGTAGGCCCAATCCCTATAGGTTCAAAACTATCCCAAATTTGCAAGATTGTTGCAAACCCATTTCTATTTCTATTATTGACAATGTCATTTTCCATTGATTCAACTTTTAAGAGTCTCAACAAATTATTTTCAACACCGGGTTGATTAGGTCTACGCTTTCTTGCCATTTTGGACATGCCACTCGTCCATATATATCAAGATCAAAGGTACAACCAACACAACCTTCAACTCTATGAGCTTTGCCATCTTGGAAACAAAATGAATCTTTTTGGATGGGACTACCAATCATGATGGTTCTCACAAATTGCAAAGTCATTATGACTTCCTATTAGCCAAAGTTAAAAGAACCAGTTCTGGAAGAGTTCTTGTGGTTCATACTTGCCCACACATATTATAACAAAATCCATGATTCTGGAAGGTAGAAAGTTAGAAAGGAGTTTCCAAGTTTTTTCTAGAAGAGTAATAACAATCACAAATTTCTGGAAAGAGTCACACAATTTGCAAAGTCCATCTGACCATCATCATTGCATGATGATATCAGCAAATTAAATAAGTGAGTGCAATTTTTTGGAAGAATAGCAATTAGTGTGGATTGTCCACACTAATTGCAAGTCATCAGATTGTAATCAATTAACAAACACCAATTATGTATGAGAGGAGTAACCTGCAAGTTGCAAAGGAAGGAATTGAAGGAAAATCATCAGGAGCTTGTAATTCAATAGGTGTTTTGGGTTAAGTCTTGGGAAAAGAAGGTGGTTGAACAAGTGCAGAAAATGTGGTGGATTGCTTTGTTGATTCACTTGATTGAAACGACCTCAACAATCCCGTTACTACGTATGTAAATGAGAGGTGAAAATACAAAAGCACCCATGATTCAGATTGAGCTTATGGACCAACTTAGAGCATCATCATCCATAGCCTCTACACTAAATGTTTGGTCAAGTATAGCCATCAAATAGTAAGAAACTTCATTTGGGCCTATAAAGATGCCGAGGATATAATTAATTCCTAGAGGGAAATGACTATCTTTTATTGGCCAACCATACTGACAATTGGCCCAAGTGGTGTCATTTTAGTGGTCTCTTGATTTTCTAGTGTCCATTTTTTCATGTTTATGGGTGGGGATGCGCAATAATTAACACTCCCAATATTAAATGTGATAAACATTGATAGAGGCCTAAATAGAGAGTGTGGGTGGAGATGCTCTTTTGTAAGTGGGAATGTCCATGAACTCAAATTATTGAGTTGCAAATTCAAAAAAAATCCCATCATCCAAAATGTGATTTATTTTACAAAAGCATGTGAGAAGTTCAAAATTTCAAGTATATAACATGAACTGGAATTTGAACCCAAGTCACCTCCAGTCAACTAGCTGCAGTTGTACATGATCATCCTTGCACAATATTTTTGCATAATCTTTCATATCATCATCCTTGGATGATTCCAAAGAAATAATTACCTCGCTTCCAAGCTTAACTACCTCACTCCTTTTCCTTACACATCAACATGGATATGTATATGAAAATATATTTATATTATTCTAAATTAAATTTGACATTGGCATAAATAATGACAAACTATTGAAAACCATATATTTATATTATTCTAAATTAAATTTGACATTGGAATAAATAATGACAAACTATTGAAAACCATATGAGAACATAATAAGAAACGAAAAAGACAATTTGATCATCATTTGTAGCATGCAACAATGCGAAGCCCAAGTTAGAAGGTGAACACATATGAAATGGAGGTAGTACAACGAAAGCACGACAAGTTCTAGTCAATCATGTCAAGTTATCAAATTTATTGTTTCCTTTCACATGCATACTTCTGCTTCAAATGTTGGCAATTTGGCAAGGTTGGGGCATGATGTTTCCTGGATGTAATTATACTTAGGCCCACTTTAGATGAGGGTTCAGGGTCCAATTTCCTAGGAACCAATTTGGACTCAGTTGAAGCAAATTGAATCCTTGAGTTGGACTATACCTTGGTCCTTAGCCTGATTCTTGGTTCTCCAAATCAGGATCTCTCCTTTTAGCATTGTTTTTTGGTATGAACCAATTGATTTTCCCTCCAAAACAAGTGCCATGTAGATTTAGCCTCAAATTGCCACTTTTTCGTCTTGGACTCTCATCTAAAAGCCTTGGGGACCAATTTAAAGCTTTTGACCAATAAACTTGTTTGAATTCATTGGTCCGTGGGCCTTGGACCCTCGTCTAAAGTTGGCCTTTGTACATGTATAATCATTAGAATGAATGTAGGTACTCATGTAAGATTATTGTCAACAATAGTAGGAGTGATCACATATTTCTTAAGATACTTGATCTATGATGGTAATGTAAAGCTATTGATAAGTTAGAAAAGCAGAATTTTTTGGTAGTCATTTAAGACTTATGATTAGTTTTCAATTGTAACTAATTGGAAATTTGGCAAAGGCCACATCGCCCTCACATTTTGAGCCTTTTAGAAAAGTAGGATGGGGTGTAAGCATTTACCCATTCTAAAACCTATTAGAATATACTCTTTTGTTAAAACCTAAACTTAATATTGCTAAAAAGAGATTTGATAAAAATAAAGTGAAATGGTTTGCAAGTTGTTGGAAGGTGCCTTTATTTTTGGTACATACGAAAACTTTAGATTTTGAAATAACATGCTATCCATTGGATGGAATGGTTTTTAAAATGAAATTGAGTAATATGAAAGAACCAAATGATCAACATCAAGCTAATAATGCTTTGAAGGCTAGGATTTTCTATCAATACGTTGTAATTATACATTATCGATGATCTCCTTGCTCAATATTGCACAATAATGAAGGCAGCCTAACATGGTGAGTGGGTAAGCTAATCTTCCAAAAATGTGAGAATCACTTAGCATCCTTCAAGTCACTAGGAAAAGTTGAGGCAAGCAATGTTGATTATGTTAGGTGGTTAGAAATAGTTTATCTTTCAAAACTTCGACCATACATGGTTGGCAACATGCATACAATTATTCTTAAGTGTTTGTTTCAATGCAAAACAATAATTTCTAGAGCAATCTGTCATCATGATGCGATTGAAAGATAAAATTGTTAGTCATTTAGATGAATTTATCATGAATTGCCAAACTTGTGTGTTATAAAACAATTGCATGTTACACCATATTACATGATTCAATAATCAAAGATTTGAAACAATTGAAGTTGAATTATTTGTATGCCCAAGGATTTTTCAAATTGTGTTGATGGTATTTTGGATGAATGATGAAATAACCTTGAGATGGGGTTGGTTGGGTGGGATTAACCTTGTATCACACATATCATGCGGAATTGGGTCACCTTCAAAAACTTTGGTTTCCCACTGTACTCCTTAATCACCCCATGTTGTATATTGATCCATTTCAATCCCCTTTTGACAACTTTCCTCGTCAAAAATGTGTTGCACAATGGCCATCAACAACTAGAAAAACATATAGTTCATTTTTCTAAATGTAAACGTTAAGCAATATTGAATTCCTACTTACCCTAAAGTTTCATTTGTAGGCCAAAGGCCATCATATAATTACTTTTGGATGTGAGGCACTTATCCCAAAATCCATGCAAAGTTTAAAAGTTAAAAGCATAGATTGTTAATGTCTCCATGTCTTTTTCTAAATTTTAGGATGTGCTTGGGACACGTGACATTTCATCCTTCATGCCCATGACATTAGTAGGCTAATGACACTTCTCTTTGTTCAAATCTTGAAATTTTGTTCTTTTGAAGGGATTTGTTAATATATCTATTCCATTTGTATCTACTATTATTATATGTATGTATAAATCTACTACTACTATGTATCCCTCCTAATATAATTTTCCCATATTTGTGGGAACATGTGGGAACATTGTTCCCACAAAGGCCAATATCTCTAGATTAACCTTTTTTTTTCCCATGATAGTGGACCTTCACATGCTTTGTTTGTGTGTGGAATACATGATTATCTATAAACTTGATAGTGTAATCTTTAGTAGTTGTAACTAACAACTACACTTGTTTTACTTGCTATTTTTATGTGAGTCATTTGCCAACCTAGATATAATCATATTGTTTCCTTTGGGCCCTTTAAAGCCAAAGCTATCGATGTAAACTTTATTGAGGACAAGTTTGGAGTATGTCTTTTTGCTAGATGATGTGAATGGTGTTCCTTCAAATGTGAAGATGTTTATTGAAGTAGTGTTTATGTAACCTTTGAGCTTTGTGTTGGCTTTGCATGTCGATAAAATTTAATGTGTTGGTCTTGATATAACAAACTTTGATAAATTTTGTTGAGTTTTAAGTGTGGAACTTGGGCTACTACCACGAACCTTGACGTCGCCCCTACAAGAAATGTGATATTGGATCTTATATGTGCTCGGTAGATGAGCTCCATGATCAATTTCTTATGTAATGTACAAGGTTAGCATGTAGATGTTGCATGCCAATTAACAATCTAAAAGTTGCAAGTCCTTAGTCATATGATAAGGATTACAATTCAACATATAAGGGTTCTAATTAATCCTTTAATATACATATTCTTCTTGAGAAATGATTTCCTCTTCTAGGTGAATGAAGTACTTACTCAAATAGCTTTTATTTCTAATTTTGTTTATCGTCTTGAAAAGAAATTCCATTGAAATTTGAATCACAATTTGTTTTCCTTGTTGTTGATTGTAACTAGAAGATTGTCTCTATATAAGACTAAAAAATTACAAATTTTCCCTTGTTTATTACACAATAAATGTCCCAATCTAAATGTGTTATCAAATGATTATTTCCATGAAAATATTATGATCAATCAATATTTTAATACCAACCCCGAGGAACTTGATGTAGATCATAAAAAACTTTAAACAATTTATTGTCTATTCCATTCCAACTTGAACAAATCCTTTTGGCTAGTTGACATCAACATCTTCCTTGAGTTCTCCATGTGTAAAGATGTTATTTCAATGGCTAGGTGAAATACATCCCTTGTGCATTTGCATTGGGAAATTGTGATTGCATGGATGGTGCCACATTTAACACCCAATGAAAAAATCTTGTCATAATATATGCCTTCTTTCTATTCAAAGCTAAGAACAACTAGTAAGTGTTTATGTTTTTGGTTGTTCCATGTTTGTTGCATATGCCTTCAACTTATGTAATCAAGGAGCTCATCTACCTAGCAAATACAAGACCCCATATTAATGCATATATAGGAGTGAAACCAATATCCACACAATGAAAATAATTTTTGATGTTTTTGAAATGAAGAAACAATTTTTCTGAGGAAGAAATTGTTGAGGCATCATTTGGGTCTAATATTTGTGTTAAATGGGTATAGTCAAAAAAGTTTTTGTAAATTGTTTAATATTTCAGATATAGTTTTTAATTTAGTGATGATGATTCATTAGAGTTAGTTTAGAAAGGAAAATTTTAAGCTCCATAAGTCATAAGTTGTCATTTGAATAGTTCCACACTAAAATGATTTATTTAATCCATTCCCAAATTAAAAGGCATGGAAAGGTGTATTTTTAAATTTGTGCATTTTTACAAGTTTTAATATCCAAAATAATATCATTTTAATAATAAAAAAATATATGTTGATTTTTAAGATTGATTTTTTATCATAATAAACACATGACAAATTTGGCTACAATGAAAACAAACTACTTATTTAGCCACAAAGTTGACTAAGTCTATCATGACTAAGTGTTTAGTTAAGTTCAACTAGGCATGTCCATTATGATTAGAATGTCTAGTAGTTCCATTGATGTGGATGGAAAATGGCATGTCCATTTTGACTAATCATACTAGTATACTAAATGAGCTTGATTCCAATTGGTGTATTATTGTGACTAAGTTGTTTACAAATTCAGTTAATGTGGTGCCAAATTGCATGTCACTGTTGATTGAGATGTCTAATGATTATGTTGATGTATATGACAAATATTATGTCAAGTTTTACTAAGATGTCTATTTTTTTGTTGTCTTAGGTACCAAATGGCACATTATTGTGACTAAGTTGTTTATATTTTTCTTGACACTAGTGCCAAATAGCATGTTCATTTTGATTAAGATGTCTAATCCTCTAACTATTGTAGGTGCCAAATGGCATGTTTGTTTGACTAAGAAGTCTAACATATGACTTTCTATATGGTTACATGGCATGCCAAATGTCTATAATTTGTTAACAAGATCTAACCTAGTTACCTTCCACCTTAAATCCTAGTGTTATTTCCTACATATAAAAGCCTACATTGTACACATAGATTATTTAATTTGAAATACATGTACACATCCACACAACCCACATATTATTCATTAAAAGCACACACCCAGCTACAAACATATACATGCATGCAGAGATGCAAGTTGCAACCTATATGTAAATAAAAATTCAAAGTCGTCAAGTTAAAATATATGATGATATGAATATCATGTAACAACAATTTTCACATGAAAAAAAACCACTTTCACATATACAATGTGGTTTAATTTTAGGGTTGAAGTGTTATATACACTATTGTTTTGTTTATAATGCAAAGTGGGGGATCATGGCCAACCTCTAGAATTGACAAACTAACACCCACTAACAAACATGATGTAATGCCAACATATAGGAATTCTTTTAGCCTTTCTCTAATACAAAAAAAACAACAAAAAAATGAATAATATCCCAACTAGAATTCATTCTAAAAAGACTAAATATAATTTTTTGAAAGAAACAAACTAGAAATGAAATCGAAAAAAGACTAAGTATAAAGCAAATTTAAATACCAAACTAGAAACAAACAATCAATCTACCAATGTACTACAATTAACAATTTTTTCCATAGAAACATAAAAAATAAAATGTCAAATGCAACTTAAGTGCCATCAACAATCCAATGCAAATAGACCATTAAACTTCAATTTGTCAACATACTACCATCACCGATTTTAATTCTAAATGTATTTCAACATACATTGAAAGTTGGAAAATGGAATTGAAAACTATAAACAAATTCAAATTGATGAACCTCAGGTTGATAAAATTCAAATTTTGCATAAGCTTCCAATTTAATAAAACATTCTACAATATTTCAACTTTTATTAATGGAACAAAAAATATCTAACAAAACATTGTTTAAATTATAAACCATCAACATGCAAAGCATAAATTAACCCAATCAAAACATGTTCAAGATTTATAGTTTAGTGGGTGCTTTGCCATGTCTATAATTGTAACCTCCTTTGCTTGCGACCTTAAAGCCTTCTTATAGCCTACATAATCTCATATTGATTTGCATTTGTTTGATAAGATTTATGCATCCAATACCTTGTTCACCTATAGATTCCCAAAAGTTGATTAAACAATCAAGACATTGAACTTTATACCTATCAAACTTTTGTTTGAATTGCAAACGGATAGGAAAGGGGCTACCAATCACCCACGGCTTTGGATACCATGCAAACTTTACTATAACTTTTCACTAGTGGGTGCCCGTGACCTTCGGCCACTGTGAAGTCCCCCGGTTTCTTTAAACTTGGTTCATGTTTTAGTTTTTTTAAGAAACTTTTAACTTTTTTATTTTTTTATTTTTATGTGTTTTTTATTTTTATTATTATTTTATATAATAAAAATGAAGTGTTTCTTTTTCACATTTATATATATTTTTATTTGGATGCAAGTTTGAATTTTGGAGAACGAAGACACACCTCATTCTTTTTCAAGTAGGGTTTTTCTTCAATATTTATAAGTTTTATTTTTTCTTATTTTTTACTCTTTATTTTGTTTCTTCATTTTTGGAAAGTTTTTTCTTTTAAAATCATTTTATTGTATTTCCCTTTCCTTGTTTCATTTGTTTCCATTCCTTTTTTATAGTTTTTGCGTTTTTACTCTTTTTTTGGTTTATGTTTGTTTCATGTTTTTATTTTTTCTATTCTTATTTTGTCTATCTTCATTTTATTCTATTTTTATGTATTTATTTATTTATTTATTTAGTTTCTATTTTCTTTTTCAAAAAGATTCTAGTTTTTTTAATGTATTCTATAATGAAAATAATTTTTAGAAAAAATTGTATTTTTGTTTGATTAGATGCAGGTCCCCCGATTTTCCCCAAGGATTTCTTTAATAGAAATGGCACCTCGCCCGGCCCCCCGCAACGGCTGCCCTGGCCGCCCTGCCTTGCCCTGCCCTACCCTGTTTGTCACCACAAACAGACAGCACATGGAATGGGCAATGACTGGAAAAATCTTCCAGGCACTGCCCAATTTTTGTCCACACAGACGGACAGACAAACAGATAGACACCACCATGTTTGCTTTATAATATAAGATTGTGGGTTCAATTTTGTAAGTTTTTGCCCATGTGGATTTCACCCCACATACCCATAGGTACTTGGAGCCCTAACAATCCAACAAGGTAAGGCCATAAATTGTTTAGTAAATAGTTACTTCATACTTCATTGTTGAAGGGATAGGACAAAATGTAAGAAAATGGGGGATTTCCAATACACTTATATGGACAATCATTTATCAATAAACTATTCCTAAGACTTAATTGCTTATACTTTAAACCAAGTTCATCAAACACCCTCTCCACATTTTTCAACACAAGATACCATTATGGATGTAGTGGATGTTTATTGTGGGTCTCCAAAACAAAAAAAAATCAATGAAAAAGACAAATGTGTGGAATTTTAAAATGCGAATTAAGCCAATGACCAAACATTAACCCCACTTATTTTTTACAACCATATCTTTCTCATTTTGTATCCTTTTTAAGCAATTTAAATAATTATGGGTGTGCCAAATCAAGGTTTAAAAAAAGATTTTCACATGAAAGGCAAAATGACAATTAAGATTTGAAGCTTTTTGGGAGGTTAAGTGTTTGTTCACTAGCTTGTTTTATAGCAGTTGCAAGTGAATTGTAATTAAGATGTAATTAATTTTTTTATCACACATTATTTGTCTTGGCTTTCAAATTTGTAAAGTATATATGTAAGTGCATTAGGAATATTAAACAATAAGTGACATTTGCAATAAACCAATAAAAAAAAGTTTAACCCTAAAGGTTAAACCCAAAATAAAATAGGATTATCCCAAACGATCTACCTACCTAACTTAAGCCTACCTACCTATCTACCTAGGCCTCACTACTTACTTACTTAGCCTAGGATATATTGTTGACGCTGAGAGAAGTTCGACAATGGTTATAGTACCCCGAGTTTCGACTTAGGTCCCTTTTAGACCCAAGTCCAAGCTTGTGTTTTATTCTTGTTTTTTAATTTTTTAAGCTCTTCATTGAGCTAGTCATAATGCCGAGAATAACTCAATTGAGCATGTAACAACCTAAGCCCAAGCTTGGGCTTGGGTCTAACATGGACCCAAGCCCAAACTCGAGGTTTTCATTTTGTGTGTCTTTTGAGTTCTTCATCAAACTATTCTCAACATCGAGAGTAGCTTGGATCATGCTATAGAAACCTGAGCTTAGGCTCAAGTCCAAAAAGGACCCAAGCCCAAGGTTGAGTTCTTTTTTGTTTTTTTTCATATCTTCATTGAACTATTTTCAACATTGAGAATAGTTTGGCAATGATTTTAAAACCCGAGCTAAGCTCCATCATGTTTGCACTTTCTAATTGTTCTTGATGCAATTGAATATGGTAATGTCACCCATTAACATTCGCAATGTGGACACCATGCAAGTTCATATTCACTTTCTTTTTTAATCTGTTTTCAAACACAATCTTGTTCAACATTTGATTTTGGTTTTGCATTAGTTGATTTTGCATGGATTTCAACTCTTGGTGGTTATTCTCCATAGTTTCAAGATGAATGTCAAGCTTAAATGTGATCACTTGGCTTGCATCAACCATGGCATAATCCATCTCCACATCAATGTCTGAAAAATCAATTCAACATGCTTTCAAAATAACAATGAATAGGATAAACTCACAAAGCTAATTTTATTACTATGAAATTGTAGAAAAGATATCATGAGTCATCTTTGTGTTTATAATTTTGATTAGTATAATTATTTAACCCTACTAAATTATCAATTATGATACATATAACTACATTTGAAAAAGACAATTTTGCATAGTAGTATTGAACTAAAGCTAAATTGCATAAACTTTTGAAAATGAAAATTAACATGATAAATTGGAAAAAATGGCCACAAAATTGCCAAATAAATAAAATCCCCCAAAAAGGGGTTGTCATAGTGCACCCCCCCCAATAAGACTTGAATATAACTTGAAGGTCAAATTTTGCATCTTAAATTATGGAATTATGATAGGCCATAGTTTAGATGCGTATGATATGGTGCTTGAAATAATGCCTCAACCCTATACTATTACAAAATCAAATATGCCAGATTCTACACTTTTGGTTATATTGCATTTAGAAAATGTAAGATTTGGACTTAAGATTTTGTGGTTCTTATTATGGTACTAATGTGGGTGCTCCTTCACCCAAAGCCATTAAAAGTATTCCTTATCTAGATAAACTTTCAAAAAATAGAATGTATTTATAATGTTGAATGTGAGGTTTAACTTTCCTTTAATCTCATAATCATCAACCTTATGCCTTTTACATTTGCTATTTTTTTCCCTTTCACATTCATTTTGGATTTCCAACAATGTTGGGGCCCTCCCAAGCTCTACCTCCTAAATCCTATCCAACCTAACTTGCAAAATAGATTTTTCATGATTCCAAGAATTTCAAATCTTTAATGAATTTTTCATTTATTCATTTTGAAAGGTAAACTCTACATTTCCATTGCCTTCACATTGGGAACACATTCTCAAGTTGGATGTAAGAGTCACCATAAATTGATAATGTGCATATACAATATTAAATACATTATAAAAAATATCATACTATAAAGTGCATAATCTATTAAGAAAAAGAGAGCTAGTAGCCCTCCTAAATACTAAACATGAACATGTAGGGGTCAAAACCATTCAATTAGAATTCAATTACAACAAAATATCCTTTTTTTTTACAATAATTACCATGACTCATGACACATGTGTGAACTTTGTGGTTTCATTCACTATAATAATGGGCTTGTGCAATTTGCCCAAATGTGATCATCTTCAAAATTGAAAGGGATACAACTTTTCAAAAAAAAAAAAAAGGTTTTAATAGACACAATTAATGTGAAATGTGATAGTTTGAAAAGGCAAATAAGATTACCAATGGGGAATTCTCCATGCATTTACCCATGTGATATGAAAAGAAAAGAAAGGAAAAACTAATATGATGAAGGGCATTGATTTTTATTGAAATGGCTCAAGTGATCAAAGTGTGAAATAATTGTGAAAATGACCTTTATTGTAAGTGTGAACTCAATTGCCATTGCCCCAACTTGTGTTAAAGTTTGGGATATGAAAGGGCAAACATAAGGGCCAATATAATGAAGAAATATTGATTGATTGATTAAGCCATTTGGGTGCAGATTCTTTAAGGTGTACCAAAATCTTGTCACAACATCAACTTTTTTTAATTTTTAACCTAGTCCTTTTTAATCATGTAAAGACATAGTTATAGATGATATGATGGAATCTAAAATTTTAATAGTTTAAAATGTATTCTTTTGAAATTTTTTACAACTTTTGATTCATTATCAAAGTATAAGGTAAAAAAAGACTTTAGTAAGAACTAAGCACTTTTCGTCCTATGTGGTACACCTAAAAGGATTTTCACCCATTTTTGTATTATGATTATTTCTTGATGATAAGAATCACAATAAATTCAGTAACTTTTGCTCCTTTGGTCCAAAAATTATGAAACAACCAATGTTGTGTGCATCGTTCAACAAAGGATTTCCAATGGTACCACAAACTTGCCAAAGGAAACCCATGGTTTAGGAGGGTTAATGTGTGATCATAAACAAAACAAAACAAACACAAATCTTAATATATATAGATGTAAAATATATGGTTGTTTATCAATGTGGCACATATTACATTTATTTTGACATTGGTTTGATATTAATGTTATGTGTGCCACAATTAACACCATGTATTTTACATTGTAATGGATGAAACCACACAATTTATCTCACACATGTTTCATAAGCCATGGTCTATTTCTACCAAAAAAAACTATTTTCAATTGCAATGTATATTAGTTTATTCAAATTAATATACATTACAATTGAAATTAAATTTTTCAGACATTCAAGGAACATGTGTAGGATGGGTGGATGGTTTAGATGTGGATTATAATTTTGCATTGGCAAAAGTCAAAATTAACTTGGTTGTTTCAGTTAAAGAGTTAAAGTCATTTAGTTTTTGATTTTGATATTTTTGAGAGTCTCCAATGGGGAGCCTAAGCTAGAAGGGGCGAGACAACCTCTTAGTTACATTTTGGACTCACTCAATGAATTTTTGAAAATTCTCATAAACATTTTAGGCTTCAACCATTTTATTAGGAGCTACATGTGCCCCCTTAGACCACTACTTTACTCTTAAAATCTTTTTGGAATATTTTTAATACATCTTTCAAAAAATTATTAAATTTTAAATTAAAAAAAATACTATTATGGTAATTTTTATATTTAAAAATATCCAAAAATATGTCTATACAACATATTTTTAAATTGTGCTTTAGTGTCAAAACTATTTTTATGCAAATTTTAAACAATGGTTACAAGAGGTTAAAAGTCCTTATTTTTATTTTTCACTCATTAGATTGATTCCAAGTTTTTATTATATGTACATAATGTATTAACAATAAAAATTTATAAAATTTTTATATTTATAAGTTGATTTTTTTTACAATCCAAAATTCAAAAAATTAAGCAAGGGTTACAACTACTTTTGGCACAAGTTAGTATGACTACACCCTCCAACTCAACTTAAACACCCTTTTGTTGGTTCCTTGGTGGGTTGAAATGCCAATAGGGGATTGATGCCTAACTATCTCTATGTATACTTGTTCCAATTGGTTCTTTCCCCTTTTCCACATCAACCTTGAATGCTAATGATTTTTTTCCTATAAGTGGGATGTACCCACTATCAAGTCTAACCCTTAAAAATTACAAGCTAGAAGAGATTAGAAAAGACCAATCACAACACAAGGAATCCAATATCCTTCATAAGCTTAACAAACTTTTATCGAAAGTTCATAAAATGATTTTCATAGATAATGAAACCGCTTTTAAATCTCCTCAAGAAAAAGTTGTATTTCAAATGGAAAAAAAACAACAAAAGACATTTAGAGATTTGAAAGAAAACCTTTTGTTTGTCCTTGTGTGGAAGGTTCCAAACTTCATTAAACTATTTGAAATTCACATAGACGCAAGTGATTTCATTATTGGGGGAGTCATCATGCAAGCTAGACACCTAATTACTTTGAAAACAAAAACTTTATGGAATGTAACTATGGTGGTCAATTCATGAAATATATTGTATGTTGTTGTGTGTTGCTTCAAGACATAACTATTTAGGGATGCATAAGACCAAAGTCTTCATGAACAATGTTTCCTTTAGGTTTTTTGAAATTCAACCAAAGGCCTTAGCAAAACAACTGAAATGGCACAATACCTTGGCATTGCTAGATGTGAAACTGATGTAGAAGCCAGCTTGGGACAATTTAATCCTTGACACATTGAATTAGAAGGAAGAATTCCAAGTGGAAAAACCTTTGACCAATACTCAAACACTAAGAACCATCTTCCAAGAGGAAAGTAGCCTTGAACAAAAGATAAGGGAGGCTTATGTGCAAGACCTTCAAGTGCAATGATATTTTCTAAAAGTTGTGAAAGAAGAGAAAGGTGAAAGCCATCGCCTTAAAACAGGGGATGTTGAAATGGAAGCAATCATGAATCTATGTGCTAGTAGGAAAGTTGTGCACAAAGATCATGTAAGGAGGTCATGATGTGTTTTTAGCAGGGCACTATGGAGAACAATTCACAAGAGTGGCCATAGGTAAAAGATTCTATGAGTTTAAGATGAAGAAATATGTAGAACACTTTGTGTGCACATGTTAGGTGTCAAAATACCAAGTCCATTTACAAAAAGAAATATGAACTTTATGAACTTTTTACTAATCCCCAATGAGTCGTGGGAGAGTGTATCCATGGACTTTATGACATAACTCCCAGAATGGAATGAAATGGACACCATTTTGGTGGTAATCAATTAATCTTCTAAATTGGCAAAAATGGTTCAAATGAAGTTAGTCTGTTAAATTATAACGGGCTTCTAGAAACACTTGTTCCAAAAGGTGGGGATGAAATTATCTTTTAACATAATATTTCACTCACATATTGATGGCAAAAAAAAGAGGGTCAATGGGGTGTTAAAGTATTACCTTAAAAACTATGTGAGCATCGATCAACGATGATGGGGGTGAACATCTAGGCTTGACGAAATCTTGTTATAACTTCACAATGCATTCGGTAAACAAAATGTCATTGTTTGAATTGGTATTAGGGAAAAAGTTAGGAAGCCTATGGATTTAACCATTCCCATGGGACAAAGGGGCCACTCCAAATGAACCATGGAGATGGTCAAGGGGTGTGAAAAGTTGTACGCCTAAACCAAGAAACTTTTAGAATAGGCTTAAAAAAGGATATGAAAAACATGTTAATAAAATATAAAAACATGTGGAATTTGAGGTTGGGTAACATGTGTGGTTGAACATCTTGGATTTTAAGATGTTTAATGGACTAGACCCATGTTTCATTGCCAAGTATGTGAGGTTTTATGAAATTTTGCGTAAGTTGCACCTTGATGTGTACACCTTGAAATTGTCGACAAAATTTGTGGGACATTTGACTTTTCATGTTTTGAAATTTAAGTTATTTTTATGTGATGACTAGAAATTGAATTGGAAGCAAAAGGTGTAACTAGATGTGAATGCCATTGAACACAAGCTTACATCTAAGATCAAAGGCCTACTCCATGTGAAATAAGCATGTCGCAACCCTAACCTTGGGCTCGTGACCAAGGCAAAGGCTTGCAAAGGTGTGGCCCAAGAATGAAGCCCGGGAATCACATTTCATGCTCTCAAGAATGTGGGAAGGTGTGAGGGAATGATCCTCCACGTTCCCAAGTGGGCTTCCATTTTGGGAGTTGAAGTTTCGATAGATTCCTAAATTTTTAGAGAGCAATTGCAGGCGTCAAAACCCATTGGATTGAAAAGTTGCTTATATCATTGGAAAGTTTTTAAAATGTAGATGTGTAAAATGAACTCACATGACCCATTTGGGTACTTAAAACACAAGTTATGGCCAAAAAAAAGGTTGAGAGTCAAATTGCCAATTTGACTTTTAACCATTAAAAGTTGTGAATCGCCCTGATTTCGTTGCATTTAGGTGACGTGCTATATACCATTGGAAAGCACTTGACGAGGGCTACAACTTTGCTTTAGACTGCACCTCAATCGAAGGTTTGCACACAAAGTTATGGGTCTCTAGAGTCGTGAGAGTCCCAGTTTTGAGAATTTCGGGACTCCCACTTGGGAGTCTTTTGACAAAATGAGATTTGAGTGCTGGTTTCGTGGCCATGCATAGAGAAAACTATAAGGGGGAAGGTGGTGGCTACCCCCAAGTCCAGGCTATGGTGAGTCTTGTGAGTTCGTGGTTACCCATGGTTTGTTTGTGCACCAAAGGTGTTCCAATTCGCACTAACCAACTTGTTTTTTGGTTTGTGTAAGTCCGTGTAAGTAATTGACTTGCTTGTCAATCTTCTTAGTCCCCATTCTGGAATTCTAACACACCTTCTACCCCTAAAGTGCTACGAACCAGGGAGCGTCGCTCAACTGCTTTTCCTTCTGCTGTCGTCACCTTTGGACTCGTAGTTGAGTCTAGCAAAGAGCTTGGGGGTGCATTAAAACATGCTTCAAATACAAGGAATATTTGATCAAGTATAAGGGTTGCCATCATAAGGAGGTAGTATAAATGGAGCTTGCACATTTAGACCACTTGTCGAACATTATGTCCAAATTTGAAGAGGATAGGGGACACAAACTTGGGATGAAAAAAACAAGAAAAAAAAAAAAACACACTTAAAAAAGCCTAAATGTTAATGAAGGCATCAACCTTTTCTAAAGTGGGGAAAAGTGCCCACAAATATACAAAATAAATCAACATCATGAATATAAAGGGATTAAAGGTTTTTGCAAGCATGGTCAATAGTGAAAAGGTTAATGCTCATGAAGGAGGAAATGATTAGGAAAAGCAATGACGTGGGAACCAACAAAATGGACTTAGGTTGAATTGAAATTGACAAACTCTAAGGCCCAATTTGGTGAAATTTGGGTAGTGGTGCATTTGAATAAAATTACACGTTCATGAATAGAGAAGTCAGTTTTCTGATGCATGAACTCATATTCATGTCCCACTTGGGTACAGGGGAGTTGAACTATAAAACACGTGGATTGACATTATCTATTGGCACGTTTGAAACCCCTTGTTTGGTGTGGTGACCAAAACCTCCAAACTAAACTCAAAATGGATTCAAAAGAAAGGAAGGTTGAGAGGGGGAATAGAAGGGGAAAAAAAAATACATTAAAAGGAAACACACAAGGTGAAAACAAAAAGACATTTGAAATAATTTTTCTTATGTTGAAAACACAAAGACACAACACAAATGGGCTCCCTTAATCTTGGAAGTAACTAATCTCACAATAGTTGATCAAAGGGAAAAAAATGGCAAAAGTGCCAAAGGTGGTCACCCTTGATCATGAATGAGGACGTTGACATCTCTAAAGTGAGGCAAAGTGGCATGCCCTTCTAAGTGAACCTTTAACTGAAAAGGCTTGCCTAATTAGGTCCCAAGTCTAGATCATTGTGAGGTGGCCCCTAGGGTGGATTAGGTAATGAATTTAAGTGTTGGGCTTGGTTTGATTATAGGTTTGACATGACTCACAAATTGCATAAGTGTGACAAGTGAAGGTTTGAGGAACGGGTTTGAGGAGATGTCAAATTAACATGTTAAGTTTTCAAATAGACAAGTCTGTGGTTAGACCATGAAATGGGAGATGGTAATCAGTTGGGAAGTTTATGGTGGGTTGTTGTCCCACCCATCTAGGGGTTGAGGTTAGCCCGAGGTTATGAAACAAGGTGAGTGCCAAAAGTAACCTAGTGCGTAGCTTGTCATGTATAGTTAATTCATATGTTTAACGAAAAACATGGGAGAGGCATGAACGCAAGGGTGTCAATGCAAATCTGAGTGCGTGAATGAAACTCTGGGCTTAGTTTTTTGGTGGCAATATCATTTGAGGTCAAATGCATGTGCACAAAATCACATGTGGATTTCCAAGCCCTCCTCAACTCAATGTGGTTATCCTTGTTCTTGCAGCACTTCTTTCTTGTTACTGAGCATGAATAGCTAGTAATTTCCATGGAAGTTAGCCATTGAAGTATGGAGTGTTAGATGGTTTATCTTGTATATTCTGTAACCTGTATGACAAAATCAAACATGTTATTGTCTCTATTGAGCCCAATTTTGCCCTTGAATAAAATTTACTCTTAACATAATCCTTGGAAATATTTGTTCAAAGTTGCTGAATGGAACCTTGGGTGGTTTATGAGAAAACCTTGTTAGTAAACAAAATGCTTAATATGGTTCAAATGAGCATTTAGTGCAGCAAAAAATCTCTAGTGTGACCAGGGTTTTTTTTTCCCAATTTTGTGAGGTAGCTGAAGTGATGATCAAGCATAAGATGATTTAGCCAGATTTGGCTACAGACTAGATATGAAAGTAGAAAAAAAACCAGAATCCTTTTATATTCCCAGCTACCTACTGGAACTTATCATAAACATCTGGCAATTTGGAAACTTTTTTTTCAAAATTTGGTGAATTTGTGCCATTTTTTCCATGGAAAATCCTAGGTCAAAATTATATTTTTGAGGTTGAAATTTGGCAAATTTTCACTAAAAAGAAAAACCATTGAGTGTGAGCCAGATAAATGATTTTTGTGAAAAAAAAAAAGCGATGTAGTCACCAGATTTCAAGGAAAATATTTCTGAAAATTGCCATGTGTAAGAAAAGTAGGTTTCTGCAGGTCAAAAAAATATAGCAGGCTTCTTTATTTTATTTTTTACTTTCTTCTCTGACCTATAGCCAAATCTAACTAATTCCTCTTGTGGATGATTGTCAGTGTGGCTAAATCACAAAAGTGAAAGAAGAAGCCCACTGGGTTGAAAGGTCAATGAAAGACAGACTTCAATATACCATCCATCACATAGTAGTACCATGATGCAAATCATGGAGTTACTTTGTGAACATTTGGCTCCAAATCAAACAATTGTCTACTCAAAATCGCTGCCCGCAATTACTTGCTAGTTTGCTAATAAGCAAGAGGGCAAGACCAAAAGTGATGCACAATAGATTCTATTGAACTTGATGAACAACAAGACCATTCAGTGTACATTGATGTTGTAATCAATTTTGTGCACTTAAAATTTTTATCCCCTTACCAACAGCAACTGCATCCGTGGGCAAATTTACACACCCAAACTGATTTTTACTCTACTTATTTAGTCTATACTTGATCCAAAATAGTGTGCTGGAACATACAGTTTTAGGGCATCTCCACCCACAAAACCTTGAAAATGTGGTTAATTGATTTATTTTCCTGTTATGTGTGAAGATGCTTCAAACATGAATTCTTCAACAGATATGTGGTTAAAGCTTTACTCTGCCCTGGCTAAAATTTTTGACCCTCTAAGAGTGCAAAAGTATACCAACCCCGGAAGATGTTAAATCGGCCTAAGATTGCAAATGCCGTGAGTACAAAAAGAAACCGCTGCGATATTTTCTCTCAGTCTCCCCTTTGCCCCATTTGTTTTTTACCTTGTGACACCTAAACACGTCTTGGGTCCATGTTATGCATGTTTTGGACATGTTATGGGTATAAAAGTATGTAACGTGTCACTGGGCATGTTATGTGCCCTTTGGAACATTCGTAACATGGAAGGTTATGAGTGCAAAATGTGTCCAAGTATCACCCAATTGTTTTTAGAAAACATGAATGGGGCAACGGGCAGACTGGGGGGAAAATTAGTAGCAGTACTTTTGTACCAACTGCATTTACAATCTTAGGCTGATTTAACATTTTCCTTACATGAATATGAAAATGCAAATTAACATGTGCCTTCTCATAATTAAAAATTCATAATTTGATTTAATTCAATCAAATTATGACAAAAAGTTCAATTCAATTCACTTCAATTCAATTGAAAATTCAATGAATTTATTAATTAACCGTGTTGAATGTAGAGGAGAAAAATATTGTGTTTAGTTCAGATTCATTGAATTTGAATCAAGCTGCAAATTAATTGAGCTTGATGGATTTATATACCATTATTTTGTCCTCTAGCAATGAACTGTATCCTGCCAGCTGCTAATGAATCTCACAAGCACAGTTTTCCTTTTCAATCACATGTGATATTGAAAATTTGGCAAAAACTAGAAACAATAGTCCAATTTACACTGGAAAAACAAATTTCAATTTTTTGTTCAGTTGAATGATTCCCAATTTCTTTTTGTCAAAATGTCAAAATTTATCCCAAAAAAATTCACTACTGCAAAGTTGAGTGTGTGTGTGTGTGTGTGTGTTTTTACCCAATTTTGTGATGTAGCACAAGTTGTGATCAACCGCAAGATGATTAGCCAAATTTGGCTAAAGACAGAATATGATTCAGAAAAAAATTTCAAAGCAGTCTTCTGTGTTATGCCTACCATCTATCTATCACGTATTGGAACCTGATGTAGCATCTGGCGATGCATATTTTTAAAAAAGTTCAGAATTGCTGATTAGAAGCCTCCTCAAGAAACCCTCATTTTCCCAAATCTCACAAGATTTGGAACTGAGTTCTAGTCTCAGTCCTGACAGGCACAACAGCTTTGCTCAAAAGAAAATGAGGAGATCATGGAATTACAGGGCCAAAATTCATTACAGTATATGGCTTACTCTATATATATATATATAGAGAGAGAGAGAGAGAGAGAGAGAGAGAGGTACTGGACAGGATGATGATGATGGCATCCATGCCAGTACTAGCCTACTACTCTTCTACTACTACTAAAGTCCTGAGTGTATAAACTCAATATAGTAATGTGTACATGCAAATGAAACATACATGATTGCTACTACAATTGTATTCTTCATCTAACACCATATTCACCCACACCCAATACATGTTGGGCCTTTACTGATGTCTACCACAACCAAAATAGTTTGCAAGTTGAAGACATTCAGCTGCCCTAGCTAATGACTAAGGGCGACTTTAGACAAGGGTCCAAGGTCCAGGGACCAATGAATTCAAGTAATCTACCCTGCTGGTTAGAGTTTGAGACTGTGGCCACAGAGTGACTTATCAACAAAAAAAGAAAAAAAGACAACAAATTTGTAGTGTGGTGCATTAATGTGCAAGTTATTTCCTCACCCCTCACTCACACTTGAAAGCTAAATTGGGTAGCTCTTCAAGAGCTAGTAATTAAGGTGGAAAAATCAAAAGATGGGGGAAATTAAAATAAGTCACCTTCTACCATCTCTGCATGCTGATGGTAGTAGAGTGGCACATGCTTATCAGTATACAAGGGATTTTTATGGCCTGTATTACAACTAGTCAAGACCCTTTCTTTTCCCTAATTGGGGATCCAAACTGGTGGACCTTCAGGCATCCCTAATCCACATCCAAATGAGTTGTTTGGGCAGCCTAATCCATGACTATATAATTTAGGGCTTGAACTTGAGCAAGCTGATGATGTTGGATGTAGTAGTAACTGTGGCCCAAGAATTATTACTGCAAACAAAACCCAAAATTTTGTCAAGAATTTGAAGAACTTTTTTTTTTTCTTTTTTTTTTTCAAGAACTGGACCCAGAATTCCATGAAACAACCATGGAAACAATTTGGTTTTTTTTTTGGTGATAGTGATGAACAAGCAAGCATGGAATTGGATTTGTTGTGAAGTGTTGATGAAATTCACCAAGTGATGATCTAATTTGGTGGTGGCTGGTGTCGATGGGGGAGGGTAGTACAAGTTATTAGAAGAGATTAACTTACACGATGGGCCACTGCTTTTGATTTTGGAGGTTGATTGATGATGGGCTGAACTGAAGCTGTTTCCAGAGTTGGATGCTTGAACCCATAATGGCTGATCACTTGGTTATCTGCAAAGTTGATAGCCCTCTCCATTTGGGTGATACATTGCTCAGGTGTGTAGCCTGGATTGATCACTCCTTCACAAAATTCACAACCACAGAAATGTGTGACAAATGGCCATCGGTCGTCCCCATACAAGCCTGGTTTGTACTTCGCCATCATGTCTTCGAATTTCTCTGTCAGAATTCGCCAGTAGCCTTGGAAGTAGTAGGAGCTCTCTAGATAGATCTTGGAACCCCACTTCTCCCTGCGCAACAATATTGATCACGCGCAATAAAAGCACAGAAATTACACGATCATATATGTGCGCATTTTAGCTTTGATTTGATGTTTCCAGAACCTGAGCTAGGACCTGAAGAACTTCCTGGCTAATACAGTACCCAGATGATTCATTTCAGCTGTCAACACTGAAAATATTAGATTGGTGGTAGCTACCTGTCAGTGATCATGAGATACACAAGAGCAGACTGGTCGTCGGCTTGGCCTTGAGGTCTATCAGGGAGGGCCTGAGAGAGCAGCGGGCCGATGGCGTCTCGGATGGGCCCTACTGGACTCATGGGAGCCCAGGCGTGCAGCAGATCCATGGACCACTGGCAGTTGCGGAGGATGAAGACGCCGGCATTGAGAGCAAGCCAGCTCCTCTTCTCGTACAACGAATCTTCCCATCCGTGGACCACCATGTTGTAGTTCGCGTATTTCTCAAAGGGTAGCTCGAAGGACATGTCTGTGAAGACGGCGTCGCTGTCCATCCACCAGATCCAGTCCACCTCAGGATGCTTAAGCATGAGCATGTGAGTGAGGAAGACTTTTACCCACCAGATGGTCATTTCGTCATCCATCTTGTCCAAGTTGTAGTAGATCTCGATCCCGTGCAATCGGCAGTAGTCCACCTTGTTCTTGATGGCTTTCAGCAGCATTTGATCCCCTTGTTTGTTGGAGCAGGAGTTTGGGTGCGAGCTGGTGACCAGAAGGATGCGAGGTGGTGCAGCAGGTGAACTCTGATCATGATCGGCTTCTTCTGTAGTACTAGTGTCATTTCCTGCACTGTCTGCGGCCTTCTTCAGATTCGCCTTTGCAATGGCACGTCGCTGGTCCCAGTCTTTGATTCTGGGACCAAATTTTGTGAACTTGGGATTTGAGTTTAGAACCTCCTGCATATTTTCATCTATCTCTTTCAAAAGGCTCTTGACCTCCTCCGGTGATGCAGGAGCTTCTGAATCTGCTGCCGCTTTTATTGCGACTCTACTAGTGGTTTTGGCCTGGACGGCTTTCTTAACCGAAGCAGCTGGAGAAACCGGTTTAGGATCGATCGGGTTGCTCACGCTGAAGACTATCAATGTGCAGACGGCAACAGCCGCACAAATGATATAAACCGTTCTGCGTTGAGGCTTGTTCCCATGCAACTTCCCTCCTCTATGACCAGCAGCGCCGCGGAGTACCCTGTGGTACCACGGGTCTACGAGCTCGCTCGATACTTCTTTCCTCATCATATTCTCTGGCTGATCAGGGCCTTGCTACTACGGCGCTGCAGTGCTAGCTAATTATAGCTCAATCTCCTCCTCGACTAGTAGCTACACTAGAGATCAATCAATCGGTTGGGTATGAGCAGCTCAAACAATTGATCTCAAACGACCAGGCTCATGACTTGCCCAAGCGCAGATGCCATTACCTAGAGAATTGTAACAACTCTAGAATACATGTTCTGGCAAATTTACTGCACATACGAGATATGCGACGAAACAAGAACTAGTAGTACTTGTGCTGATGTTGCTACAACTACTTAGACTCTACAAACAATCTACTACATATATATGCTGCCAATCTTCAAAAAAAATCTCGATAACTCATGGAACAGAAAGTATAACTCCGACTGCACAATTCTTCATGTGCTCGAATCGACTAATGAGTGATCCGAGTCATGAATTTTGCTGCTAGAGTACTATTCCCGGAATTCATGCATGTCACTCTCAATCAACGATAGTTGGAGGAGCTGCAGCTGTGAATATGGAACAGCTAGAGTTACTGTCTGTTCCACAATGAATCCCTTCCACAAGTCCTTGCCATCTGCAGTGGAGAACGATGCTCAGTATACCCACACTGCATCACTCCAACCCCGACCTCGCCTTAATACTCAGGACTCCCTAGAACTGCAAGTACTCGCACATCGTAGTCTAGCGATTAGTTCGAGAGAGTATCAGGGGCCCACTACTCCAATCTTCCACTTTTTGACTTGATTGGGATCCATGAGGAGCTGGATCATGAGGCCACGCCTTAGGAGCCGCGAGCAAGGCTGATCCAGCACTTCATCAGCTAACAGAATGTGCAGCAGGTGGCAGAGGATGATCCCCAGTGGTGCTCCTGCAAAAATATTTCTCACATCCAGGTTTTATTTACTTTTTCCTGTAACCTTACCGATACAACTGAAACTGAGACTGCAAATAGGTGGGAGACTACTAATAGCAAACCACCTGGACGAATCATTATGATTGGCCAATCAGAAACGCGAAGAAGAAGCAGTGAGATTGTATTTATTACGCTCTCCTTTACTAGATCTTTGTTGCGCCATTTTACCAGCCTCAGCAAAGTGTGCAAACATGCAGGAGCGAAAATCATTTTCCTGAGACAAACCGGCATGTTTTGACTTTTCTTAAATGAGCATCCCTGGGGATGCGCTGAAGTGACGACAACCTAGAATGTAATAATAATAATAATTTACGTCCAATTCCCCTCACATAATACTATCAATTAGGGAGCATGATAATACCGTCCGTCCGTCCGACAGTCCGTCCTCCACAAAATATTTTGGTTTCGTGATTCATTGAAGCAGCTGCTGCTGCTGCTGATTCGAACCAACAACAGCCACGAGGCTCATCATCATCATCATCATCATCATGAGTGCAATCGGAGTAGTGTGTCCCAGCCACCACCAAACGCCCACTATGATGAAACAAATCAGCCGTTTTCCTATCTCGCGGGGATCTATCGCACTCGAGTAAAGTGCGTGCATTATTGCGAGACATACGCCGTCCCAAATTTACACACATACAGGGACATACCCATTTTCGCTTTCTTCTCAAAACCCACGTTCAATTAATTTTGCACGTGATCACTTTTACCCCTTTGCCCCCTCCCATTCTCTCTCTTCCCAGCTACGTAGGTAGCTACAAACTAGTTCATCTGTACTTTGGCAAGGTACCACAAGCAGCATGGTATATAGTAGCTAGTTACCAACAATTCTTTTTCCTTTACATTTTTACCTTTTTCCCAATAAAAAATTTGGGCAATTAGAAACTAATCAAATGTAAACTCAATCGATTCTCCAAAATTTTTGGGAATTTTTTCTTCACATTTTTTGATACCATAAATTTGATTTTTTTTAAAACCCTGGTTACTACAACCTAAGAAGCTACATACTCGCTAGCTACTCTGTATCAAGCCTCGGTAGGAGCGTTTGAAGTCTCGGTAGGTGTGTAGTAGTAGTAGCAAATGGTGCAAAATCTAGATTGTGCAATGGGAGGAACCAGCACTAGAAAGAAATGAGTAATTGGAGTGGGGGCGGATGTATAATTGGAACCCATCATTTTGCTTGCTACATATAGGGTGGACTCTCACCTTCAGATTAAAATAAAACCGCGCATGCATGGGACTGCGATGATGTCGTTTAGGGTTCAATGTTGACAATGGACAATTTGTAATGTATAGAGAATTTGCAGTGGGGAAATCTGCACCTAAGAGCCTTGGGTGAACGAGGAGCTACATTGGTACTTTCACCAATCTTCACCTTCTTGAGTGGCTGTCTTTACCCTCTGGGAAATGTGAAATTTGGACTCACATAAACTTATAAATAGTCTTATGAAGGAATATATGTTCTTATATAATATCCTTGGTTTTGTCCGGTGGTGGTCGTCATTTCCATCCATCTGTCTCGTCATCCATTCATCCAAGTTCCTCATCCCCCAAGAAGAAGATGATGGAAGAGGAGGAGGACGACGAATGGCGGCAGCAGCAATTTATCCAAATGTTTATGTGATCCAATCCTATAGTTTATGAAAAACTCTTGTAGTCTTGCAATTTCCCAAAAGCTACAAACTAATTTTTAAAAACTAAAAATTGTTGAAAAAAAAAAGAGAAACAAGATAAGAAATCTTTTAAACAACACGAGAAGTTTCAAGTTTTTAACAAATAAATAAAATGAAACAAATTTGTAACAAAAAAAGAAAAAAACAGAAAAAAAAAATTTAAAGGGAAAAAGTTAAAATAAAATAAAAATAGAAAAACATTTTAACAATTAGAATTTTTTTAAACACATAAAAATAGAAAAAAAATGAAAATATATAAAATAAATATATTTAAGCATGAAACAAAAAAGGGAAATCTAATAAAATAATCTTTAAAAAAAAATAGGCAGCAAAAGAAAGAAAAAAAAATCATATTTGAAAAAACAAAATGAGGTTTGTCTTCTTTTCCAAACTTCAAACCTATATCTAATCAAACAAAAATACGAAAGCTTTTTAAAATTATTTTCATTACAAAACATATTTTTTAAAAAGTAAAATTTTTTTTAAAAGAAAATAAATGAAAAAATGCATTTATAAAAAAAATGAAGATAGACAAAATAAGAATAGAAAAATTAAAGCATGAAACAAACATAAACAAAAAAAAATAAAAACGCAAAAACTATAAAAAAGTAATGGAAACAAATGAAACAAGGAAAGGGAAATACAGTAAAATAATTTTAAAAGAAAAAAATTTACAAAAATGAAGAAACCAAATCAAGAGTAAAAAATAAGAAAAATTAAAACTTATAATAATGAAGAAAAACCCTGCTTGAAAAAGAATGAGGTGTGTCTTCTTTCTCCAAACTTCAAACTTGCATCCAAATAAACAAAAATATAAAAGTGAAAAAGAACACTTTATTTTTATTATACAAAATAATAATAAAAACAGAAAACACATTAATAAAATTTTTTTAAAAAAGTTTCTAGAAAAAACTAAAACATGAACCAAGTTTAAAGAAACCGGGGGACTTCACAGTGCCCAAAGGTCACTGTCCGTTCGGTCATCCTCCTTGGGTTGTATGTTGGGGGGGCTTTAGTGGGTATGTGTAATTTGGGGGAGGGATGATATATCATAGGCTGAGATTGGGTTCAACAAGTAACTATCGAATAATCAATATATTTATTGTTAAGGATTTAGTTTTCACACATGTTCATGAGTTTATATTTTAATTTTTTTATATTGCAAGTATGACAAGGTTTGTTGAAATTTTCAAAAAATTATTTGAACTTAGACTTGCAAATTACACTTTTTTTCAAAAATAAACTTTTTGAATGTTGTTGTTATGTTATGTATAGAGTTCGTAATATTGTTAATAGAAGAGAAAGTGATGTCATATGTCACAGTGTCCAAATGTCACGGGTATCTATTAGTATACTATATAATGGTTTGTGTCACAATATCCCTGCCTTATTTACATCTTGAGATTGACTATGATTGTTGAGCTAAAAGAGGAGATTTGGAATGCAAAGATGACATGAGGACATGTCCTCACCTCCTAGGCCATCATGTCTAAAAATGTGTCCCCATGTTTTTAAATTTTTATGTTTTACCACATGTCTTCATTTCCCTATGTTCTCACATCCTAGGCCCTTGGAAGAAAAGGGAATTTTACAAGGCTTTATGTAATTGTCCCTCAATCCATCATGTCCTACCTAATGTCTTTGGGTTGTGGAAGAATCAAATCCTACACCTTGACGTCAAGCCTTGGGGTAATCAAACTCGTATATATATAATTGTTTAGAAGCAACCCCAAAACATTTTGGGGTTTTTACCATGATATCTGCAGTGGGTAGGTGGTGGTTCACCCAAGGCAAATTCTATTTCTCTAATGTAGTTAGGTTTGCTTAAACTAAGGTGAAACCCTGCCCTAGATCGATGTCTCCTGCCCTTGTCCCCAACAATAACCAGCAGCTCATCACATAATGAGTCTGCCCTTCATGGCAGGTTCAAACCAGTGTTGGGTGGGTACTGGTTTTTGTGTTGGGTATTAATTGGGTATCAGATCAGGTATAAGCATATATGCAAACCGAATCTTACTTTCTCAAAAATTCAACCTCGCATAACCAGACCCATCATCTTAGGAGAATAACAATGTAAGGTGTCTCTCAAAAACCTAGATCAATAATCTTTTCATATTTGGATTGTGCTACCTTCATATTGCAGAGAAAAAAGAATTCCTCCAATTCCCTTAGCTGTTGCTAATAATCAATAAGCATTCTCAATTATGATTCAAGGAACAAAACTTCAGTGTCATAGTAGACTGTCTCGTAGCTTGCTTTGTAACCTTGAAAGATTTAAAACTATTTGTGAAAGCCTTAACGACTCAGCAAAGATCCAACATGTGTTTTGAAGGGTTTACCCCTCCAGGTATGGATGGAGCCTCCTCATGTCTTACTATGTAATGTTTAGAGACATCATTCAAAAATAAAATGCTCTCCTCCAAGAAAACTCCAGAACTAGTTTATGAAATTATAAGAGGACGATGGAGGCTCATTTGTGCCATTGAACACCAGCGGTGGATGACCTACACTGGTGCTGTAGAGAGGGTGAAGAGAGGGTGACTTTATGGATAACTCTATTACTACGCTTGTGCACTAAGTCAGGCTCTGGGAGTCAAAATTTATCATTCTTCGGGTTCAAATGCATCTCAAAGAGGTCCTCCTCCTCACTCGAGAAGGTGACAGTACCAGTTTTTTAGATGTTTCAAGGTTTTTGATTCTGATCATTTTCACAAAGAATTTAGAGCCGAATCCATTGAAGACAAGGTCCAATTTCATTTTCATTACACAACTCTCTCTCTCTTTTAAATAATAATTTTGTTCAACTAGTGCACACAATTTAAGACAAAGATTATATGATATTAATTATATACAAACCAATCAAATGTAATAACTTGTTTAAAATATAGGGCACAAAGTTCATATTTTTCTCAATAAAATTGTACTTATGTACTTTAAAAACTTAAACCTTTTCAAAATGGGGCAGCACCCTAGTTCAGGTTCTATTGAAAATATTCTGATTCTCTGGTTTGGTTCCAAAGGCAGTTTCAAGAGAATATGAAACCTCTAGTGGAAAGTAGAGTTTGTTGGTATTTTTGGGATGTTTTCACTTTTTATGTACTTGTTTTTTTTTTTCAAAAGTTGTAAGTATTTGAACTTGAATCTTATCTGAAGAACTCATGGTTCCAACTATGAACCTGATGCCATAAGATTTTGGAAACCCAAATGGTGGAATGGGTGCAGTATGATTTTGAATTCTGATAGATCAATTGAAACCCTAAAAGCTTGTGCATTTGTTTCATGAAATTTTGTGCTCATGTTGAAGAAGCATCTGGAGTAGCTTGGGAAGTTCAAGTGCTAGCTCCACACAAAAATAAAATAAAAAAATGAATTGATAGAATGTGGAGCCAGAGTATGCACCAGTGTTGGCCAATTTTTTTTTTTTAAATTTTTAAATAACTGTCATTTAGGTTTTTTTTTAAAAAAAATTGGCAACCACACAGGTTATCAATATCAAAAGAATTTGAGTGCAGAATACATTATTCAAAAAAATTCAATAATATTGTTCGGTTATGCATAAGAGTAGGTTATCAAAAAATCAATTAATACCCAATGATTAACTTATTGTTTAAACAACAATTATAATCTTTTTAAATTATAATTAAAATGCTATTTTCTGGTTATCATTTTTTTTTGTATTTGTATTTGAAGATTGATAACCTACATGGATGATAATTGAGTCATCCAAGTAGGTTATTATACTTTTAAATTTCAATATGAAGCAATTGTCAATTTATAGGAGTGCCTTCTCAGGCTCTTCGAATCAACTTTGAAATGCAAAGCCAAAGAGGCAGCCCAAAATAGCAGTAAATAAAATAGATTTTTTCAAATTGCAAAACACCTTTTGTTTTTTTTTTTAAAATTCTCTTCATTTTGATCCCTCCTACTTCATTGGTGCATAACTTTCTCATTTTTGGTTCAAATTGAGCAATTTAAACTGCTCTGAAACCACCAAGTTAAGCTTTACAAATCATTTTGTAACTCTAAAGGCAACAAAATACTATTTAAGGATTTTTTTGAGGGGTTTGGAAATAAGCTATGAGTTGTTCAATTGAGAATTTTGAGAGCTTGTAATTTTCTCATCTCTAATCTGTTTTGTCAATTTTTAGTGCAACAAATGCATCAAGAAGAGGGCTCCATCACTCTTTTCAACACCATAAACAAGGGGCCCTCCTCGAAAAACAAAGAAACCTTACATTAATTGTTCAAACATGGGCTTGCCTACCCTACTTTATAGCTTCTTACTTTATAACTGACCACCTAGGCAGCACCTATGTTGAAAATTTAAATATGTCAAATTTCATTTGTTTTCTCTCGAAACTAATGATTTTTTGAAAAATCCAAAAAAATCCTTCTTACAAATCGTAGAGCTTTCTTTTTTGCACTTTCATCAAAAAAATTTAAACTTTAGGTTTTAAAATATCCCCTAACTTGGGATTTTTTAAAAAGTTAAATGAATATTCAATGACCAGTTTACGATAATCGAATGTGAAAGCCAATTGTTATTACATTTGTGAAAACTGGCATGTCTGAGAACCAACGAACCTAAAAGAAAATTTAAAAATTGATCCTCAACCAGATTCTCAATAAAAAATTTTAAAAAATTTAAAAAAAACACCAAACCAGTTCTCACAAACCTATGTGAAAACTGGAACTGGTCGATTCTCACAAAAATGTGAGAACTGCCCAACACTAGTTTCTACCACATCAAGTGACAAAATTCTTTTGGGTACATATTGGTGTTGCGCTTTTAGGTTTAGGGTTCATAAATGGAAATGACCCAGATCTTTTAATTGTCATTCATTGCCAATAAGCAAAGGGCGACATTGGGTTTTCATATTCCCTTTCAAGCATCATCAATCAAATGTGGAAAATAAAACTTGAAGAAAAGTTTTTGTTTTTGGTTATGATCATCATCCACACAACATGGAGATCGAGATATATTTACAATGATGAAACATTTGGAACTGCATTATGCTGCTGCACAATGCGGTCCTTTATTTTTTCAAACCCTAGGGTCAGTTTCATCATTAAATAATCTTTTAAAAATAGTGAAGTGAAAATCTGAAGTTGCGGGTGTTGAAAACCATCATAATTATTGCACGTTCCAATCTGAATAATTTCACTTTTCATATGACAATATCATAGCAGATCATGTTAAATTTTTAAGAATTTTAAGTTTTATAAAAAATGTTTTTTTAGTATTAATTCCAATGGAATATATCCACTGGAGTAGACCTGACTTTTTATTTCTCTGTGTACTTTGAGGGATCTCCCCCTAGCAGAAGAACCCTACTAAGGGTGTTATGCGATCGGGAGATCCCCCTTATTTTAAAATGTTTGCATGTTCTCATTAAAAGATAGTCATTTATGTGCATGAAGGTTTCTGAACTTGTGGATTCTTCTGAGGTTCAAGAACATGCTCAGGCGATCCTCCTTCGCAAGAACCCACTCTTACAAGTACCTTAAAATCATGTATGTAATGCGAGAAACAATCCAGGTCTTTTCTAATAAATTTGGTGGTGGAGTCCAGGGTGGGGAGAGGCGGGCTGGCATTAGGAATAGAGTTGTTACTTTGGGAACATGTCTCAAATATACAAGGTTTTTTCTTTCCTTTTTTAATTTTTTAAAATAATTTTTTAGTGGTTTAGGCTTGTAGTTGATATAGATTGTCACTTTAGTCTTTTATTAGTTCCTAGTACTGGGGAAAAAATAAAATAAAACATTGGGCTATGCATAAGTAGGTAGAACCAGATCTGGTTCAGAACTGATGCTTAAGATTTGTTTTCATAAGAGCTGGAACCAGGATCAGAGGTTCTCTTGAAAAGTAAAGAACTAAACAACACAGGTTACACCAATATTGTCTAAACCTTGGATTCTAGTTTGAAAAAATAAATTAGAATTGTAATGGTTCCAATTCCATACATAAATGGAATTGGGTATCCGGTTTTAGGTTTGATTCTGAAAATTACACCCAATTTTGAGTACCCAAAACTAAAACTGACAATTAATTGCTGATTACACTCCAATTTATTCTCTATTATTTGTTTTTCTTTCAAAAATGTTTGATTTGGTTCTGTTTCCATATACATACATGAAATTGGGAACCCAATTCTAAGTCCAGTTCTTAAAAGTTGTTGGTTTTGGTTCTAGATCAATTCAATAAATCAGGCCTGATTTCGGTTCAATTTTTACTAATCTGAATAGGAAACAAATGATTCTAACCCACCAAACTGGGTTGGGTAACTGCCCAACACTCATTACAATGTCTGTGTCACTATGGAATCACCTCAAATTTGTGTTGAATTGCAAACCTTATAGTTTGTACTTTTTAATTTGAGAATGAAACTAAACAAATTTCCTCAATGTTTGTCGACATTAGTTCAATTTGGTAACAAAAAAAAATAGCTGATTTTTAATTCCATGTTGTAACACAATCTCTCACTTAGTATGATTGATTATTTGTGTGTATTGCAATGTAAAATGGATTTCCAGTTACCCCAAAATCATAAATCGATAATAGAATGGTCATTTCACAAATCAATACACTTTGCACTCATTATCAACTGAGACCAAAAAAAAAAAACCACTGGTCCTTTCATGTGGCAACAAATCTTTCCCAAAGATCATAGCCCAAGTGTATGGCATCAGGTTGTGAGAATATTGAGCATTTAAGGTTCCGTATTGAATGATAAACCAGTCTCTTTGGATTATCAACTTGTTGAAGTCTTTTTTCATATTTCAACTTATCATACCATCGTACATTGTAGAGTAGTCCACAACCATGGCCTATCATAAGCTTCAACCATTAAATTTCTGCTTGAATTAAGGCATAATGGGTCCCAACTCCCCGGACTCTTTTGGGACTAATTTGTTCTTGGTGATGAGCTGTCCTTTGAATCTACTTTGTTGTAAAGAATTTGTTATTCATGACGAACTGGGAGGACTCCAAATAGTAGGTGCAAATCAGTGTTTACAAGTTACAGATTTTGGGTTGATTTAGGTTCTGTGTAATCAGATCACAAATTCACATTTCCTTGTTGAACTAGAAATGGGACCATACACCTGCTACAAGCTCTCAAATAGGGGATATGGGTGGAGCAACTCCGAGACAACTATAAACTCGAAGGTGCATTTTAAGACTTTTATCATCTTCAAGTATCTTGTGTAAGCAAATGTGAAGTTGATATCACTTTTCCAAAGTATAGGAAAAACATTTCTTCTTTTCCTGTAGGTAGTTCCAAAAGGTTGTAGAATATGAAATGCTGGAAACTTACTAGAAGTTAAGTTTACCAATCTCTCCTTGATCATAGACCACCACCACAATGATTGACCCACTGACAAGTCTTGTATTGTTCAGAGGTCCCCACAATGAATAGAAGACAAGTGCCAGATTGCATTGCATTTTGTCAGGGGTACAGACAGAGAGGCTAGGGACACAAAATGAAATGGTGTAAGGTGACAAGGATAAGTTCAATTCTTCAATTTTTAGTGTTTAGTGTGTTCAATGTCCTTATTTTTTGGTCGTCTTTATTTAATTGTGTTTTCAAGTTGTCCCTACTGAAGGGGTTAAACCTGACATCCAAACTAGTTAGTTAGAGAAGTTTAGTTAGTTCGAGGAGATGGAAGTGGTCTCAAACCTCTCATGTACTGTATATAATGATATGGTGCAACACCCACCCAGTTTGATAACTACTAAGGAATCAAAGTTTTCAACAACAATATGTTTTGATGATCTTCTGAAATTTGTTGCCAGAACATGTACCATTGCAAACTTAGCAAATTTCCTTTCCAGGATATGAAATTTTGGTTGTACCTCTAATTGCTTACTGACATGAAATGCATTGTCAAATGAATCATTGGGACAACTTGTAGGAAAAGGGTTGTATAGCATGTGATTCAGAAAGTCACTAAGTGGCAAACAATTTAGTTGATGAGAGATTTTTGTTATTGAATCTCATAACCAACTATTAACCCCCAAACACTAGAAGTGTGAACCAATTTATTTGCTTTTCAGTGTATTTTTGTCTTTATCTGACATTTAGGGGGTTAATCATCAGTCAATGAATCATTGGGACAACTTGCTAGGAAAAAGCTTGAAAGAAATAACATCAAATCATTCAAAAAAGATTTGAGTAATCAATTAGCTTATGAATTTCTTATTTTAATATAATTAAGTTTTTTCCTCAACTTTGTATTTGAGGTTTGTGGATGATTAAAGACCATTTTCTAAATAGCCAAATCCATCATGTTAAAACAAAGCACATTGAGATGCATGAACACTTTTGTGAAAAAGAGCATTCCACCAGCACACACACCGTCGAGGATGGATGGATGGTAAGTGATGCTGGGAAGCAATTTTCCATTGGGTTCCAGTTCCCCTGGCTAACCATGGTGGTTAACTCAGTTGCTATTTTTACTACTTATCGATTAACAAGTGGGTTCCAGGTATTTAAACAAAAATCAGAATCAAAGAGCCACCAGTTCCAGTTACTCCAAAACCCTCAAAGAACAGCTGACAAGGGTGGGCATGAAAGAAAGAACTTGGGCAAAAGAGTCAATGGTTGGTTATCTGAGTGCTAAAACCCAATGTTTTCAAAACTTTTGAGAACCATGGTTATATATCAGAACCGGGTATTTGATTGTTTGATGAGCATGGTTATATATATATGTATGTATATATATATATTAGAATTGAGTGTTTTGATTCTTGATCACATATCAGAACCCAGGTACCCATTTGACTTCTACAAGATCAGTGAATTCACTGCTTCTTCATTGGTCCCCATTCACTACAACCAATGAAATCACTTGACGTACAGGGACACCTTTTGTTGTAATAGATCACCGTGGTACCATATGAAAAGACCAGGTATAATTTGGGTTTTGGAGCACCACATTTGTTAGTTAATAGAAGCCCGCACTACCAATCGACCTGATATCCTGAGGCAGGTTGATGGGAAACCGGATATTTGAGTTTTGGAGAACCACACTGGTTAGTGAACAGGAGACCTTAGAACCGACCTGATATCCGGTCGGGGCAGGAGAGGGGTGGGGGGGGGAAGTGCAGCTCTGTGATGTATGTACACAGCCCAACAATGGGTGGAACCGGATATCAATCAACACAGTTGAGGTTCAATCCCACAAAGCAAGCAGTCCGGAAGTGGGCACCACAGAAGATGTAGTGGATCATGGCAGAGAGTTTCTCAATTCGTTTGGAATCATAAACAAATGAGTGAGTGGGTATTGTAATCAGGAGATTCAGCGACGAATGCATAATTGCTGAAGCTAGTGGATCATCGAGACACACACCCCAAAAATCCAAAGAAAAGTCGCTGAGATCTATGGTGGGAAAAGCTTGTACTAAAGTTCTAGTAATTGCACAAAAAACGTTTGGTTGAAACTCGAGACAAGCCAGTAGGAGCAGCTTGTGCTAGATGCCGCTGCTTGGAGTCCTTCAATTAGGCCCCGCTAGCTGCTCCATGGGCCCCCTTTTTCCCCCAAAGTTGCAAACAACTTAAGTGAGCAATAAGAGCTGGGCTTGGCTCGATCCTAGCTATAGTTAATTCCACTCTTCATGATATGTGTGTGTAGATCTAGTCTCTGACATTAATTCATCGGTTTGCTCCTCATGTAGGCCGTCTCGCAATCATTGGAATTCTTGTTGAATTCTTGGGTGGTCTGGAATCAGTTCGCGTGAAGCTGGTGGTCTTTCCCAGCTCGATCGATCGACTAATTAGCACTAGACTTTCTTAATAATATCGATCCGCCATCATCTAGCTTATAGCTAGCTAGAATATCGTGCAGGAACTGACAGATTCTCTGGATACCTCTGACAATTCGAGGGTCAGCGTTTTGTTTCTGATTTTTTAATTTTGGGCACGTTTGAATATACAAGTTCGTGTCATTTGTTGAGGAACTGGCTTGAATGATTGAAGGTGCGGGCTGCAACTAAGAATATCAATATGGCAGCTAGCTAGCTACTTGGGTGATGAATATGTTCACGAAAAGCAACAAGTCTTGTTTCTTTGCACAACAATCAAGAAGCACAATTCCAGTAACAAGCAGATATTATTCATATTCGCAAGCAGGGTTCAGAACTTACTTCAGCCGTATGTGAATCTTAAGTCCGATGCTACTAATGACGACATCGCAGTCCAGTCGAGCAGATGTACTATGCAGACCTGTGATCCCTGTCCTGCATAGTACAGCTGCTCGCTGTATATCCTAAATGTCGCATCCTATTTACTATGCAGGACCGGGATACCAGACTTCGATCACAGGGACCATGATTTAATTCCCCTGCAAAATTGGTCGCATCAAACCTGCAATTTCATCTTACATTTTGCTAAAATTTATCGTCCCACAGGAATATAGGGTAGAAGAAGTAACTCTAGCCATAGCTCAAGACTGAATTTCGCACCACATGAGGGCCACAAGCTTACGACTCTCGTTCATAGAGTCGATCGAGAAACCACCCAAAACGTTGTTACTATATATAAACAGTCGCCTGCATCAGCTAATTGAACTGTATAGTAGATTAATGTCGCAAATCATTCTTGCTAGCTATTAGAAGCACAAATTCTTGTCGCTGTTCTTTGAGCTACATATGCTTCTATTTAGTCAAAAGATCTCTGGACACAACATTGGTTGTTGTACGGGTCTCTTCTTTCTTTCTTTCTTTATGTGAGATCAGCAACAACCGAATGGAAAGCCACTGACAGTAGGGTCTTGTTTCTTTCTTTTCTGTTAGATCAGCAACAACCGAATGGAAAGCCAGTGATATAAGGTCTTGTTTCTTGCTGCAAGGTAAAGTACTCGTTCAATGTCAATATATTGACTGCAGTAGATGATCAGTCTAGATCATTCTAGATAGCTAGTTGACCTAAACGCGCTGACATCTGACACAAAAGTTGTAGCGCGGGGGTCTTAATCATTTCGCATCAGTGATCATGATTGTTGAGGTACTACGAGTCCCCATCGATTATCAGGTGCAAGACTGTTTGTGTCCCGCGGTTCATTTGTGGAGTCTTGGTTTCCGTGGGCGTGGTAGCGCACTTTCACGTACTAGCTAGCTAGCACTAGTACTAATAAGAACACCTACAACAAGACAATGGGTATGGCATGCTTTAATGGTGCCTATTACTTACAAACAGAAGGAAGAAGCCAATCTAGATAATGAACTCTACAACATGCCTCCACAAGAGAAACTTAGGCCCCCTTTTAGATTTAGGAGTCATGGCTGAAAAAACTTGGGGGCCAACTTTGAGCATGTTTCGCTTCTTGTTTGGCCTCAAGTTATTAATAAATGCTAGAACATTGATGTCAGGATATTAGTAAAATGATGGTAACATCGGCCCCAATGGTTGCAAATTGGCTTCCCAAATTCGTTGATATCTTTTTTTTGAGCCTTCTGGCCAAATACAAGGCCATAAAGTTCAGCATTTGTTAGTAACTTGAGGCAGATTGAAAAGATTTTTTTTTTTCCCAGGCTTGACTCTTAGTGTAAAGCCCCATGATTTCAACTTTTGCACCTCTAGTAATGCCTGATTTGAGTTGAACCTTGGCCTTTTGAGTCCTAGTGTATAAAGTGGGCCTTAGAAACCTCATTTGACTAAGTACTTCATCTTCTAGAAGAAGTTTTCTTAACTAGAGTCTCATAAATGCTCATCAATCTTAGTTACACTTCACCTGACCCATACCATAGCCAGTGTTTTTTCTTGTTCAACTTCCTGATGGAGCTAGGTTGGCGAGCATCCCTAGGCAGATCCAGACAGATTTCGCCAAGTTGGCGACGTTATTTCAAGGAACTGGTTAAACTGCAACCAGTGGGCATAAATGTGGCGACACCCTCCCCAAAAACCAAAAGAAATCCGTGGCTTTTAGGAGATTTTAAATGAAAAACCCCCTCTTTATCCCCTTGTATTGCTAGCCAGGATTTTTTTTAACTAATAATCTGACAATAATTCGCCAGAAAAAACCCACTGACCCATACCATAGCAGAGTGTTTGTTTTTTTGGGGGGGGCAAAGTATTGCCAAATTTAGACCTGAAAAACATGATTCCGACCTGTGAAGAAGATTTTTCATGAGAAAAATGGCCCAAATCCGCTAGATCTATAAGGAAAAAAAGTCCAAATCTCCAGATTTTTATGATAAGTTCTAGCAGGTAGCCAAGAATATAGAAGGATTTCTGGTTTTATTTAGACACTACATAACGAGCTCTGTCTGTGTCAGAACAGTATGAGAAAAGTAAGAGACATATGTGACAGAGCCTCTTGATTCTGTCACAGGGTTTGATTAGGTTAGAGCTGCCCATCATCAATCACTTCTTTAGATCTTCATCATCTGTGCTTCATACTGAGTGAATTAAAACATTATGGGAGTGCTACCTCAAGCTTTAGAAATCATCTTTGAAATGCAAATGAAAAGGAGTAATGAAAAAATAGCAAGAAGAAAAATAAGCTTCTCAACTCACAAAACTTTTTCTTCTATTTTTTCCTTCTCTTTAGACCCCCCCTACTTTCAAAGCTTCTAACTTTTTCATCTTTTTTTTTGTTCATTTTAAACAATTTAAAGTGCTACAGGAGTGCCACCTTCTGTTCTACAAATCATCTTGGAACTCTAATAAGTGATCCCTCATTGGCTGTTCTACCCTAGTTACAGCTTGATCTCCTTGCAAAACTTGCATCATGCATGCTATTAGTGATGTGTTTAGGTCCTGGGTTTCTAGATTACTCCTCTTAGGGCTCTTCATTGTGTGTTCTGTGCTTTTCGGCATGGTCTTCGGTTTGGACTTTGCTCCTTTTTTCTTCTTCTCTTATTCCCTTACTGGGTGTTCTTCTTTTCTTTGTTCATTTATTTATTTTATAATAAAAGCAAGGCACATCTTGATTTCAGTGTCCAAGACTATGCTATAGCACTACTCATATACTAATCTTTAGTTAGCAAGCTGTTTCACACACAAAGAATAAATAATTACTCAATTGGACTTTGGATCTTCAAGGATGTTGGGACTCCAATTAGATCCCCCTGCACAATTAGTAATGATTAAGTTGCTTCCTAGTACTGGTGATGGGTTCAGGTCCTAGGTTTCTCAATTTTTCCTCTTAGGGTCCCCATTGTGCGTTCTGGGCTTTCAGGTATGGTTTGTTTTTGGACTTGTATCCTTTCTTTCTTTTTTCTCTTGTTCCCTTATTGGATGTTTTTTGGTTATTTACTTAGTACAAGAGCTCATGGGCTGATCAAGGAATCTGCCTGAACACTACTTTGTACATTTGAGTCCAGCTGCTGGTGCTGGTGTTGTGTTCATTGGGCCTTTGGGTAGAGCTCGTGTCTAGTACTTATTTAGTTTTCAGCCATATAATTATTGGAACCTTCTGCATTGTCCAGAATCTTGTGAAATGGGGAAACATTTGGGGACTTCCACATTGAATTGGAAAAATAGTTAAAGTGTTTGTGATTGATTGATGAGGTAGTACATAGAAGAGGATCAATAGTAAATGTTGTTTACATTCAAATTTCATGGTGAGTGAAAAAGCCTAAGTCTGTTGAGAAAAAACCTAACTGATAACCTCCTTTCACAAGACTTGAATCCCTTTCTATCTATCTTTCATGTGCAATTCCATGGCAAGAGTGAACGAGCACCCACCAATGCACTACCATGGATGGATGGATGGATGGTGCAATAAGAGGATTTTTTTTTTCATTGGGTTTTACTTCTCATAGCTGAGGGTTCCAAAAGTGCTCTAGTGGTTCTAAAGTTGTAAGGGAGGCTCTTGTACAAGTGTGTATTCCTAAGGGAGGGGCACCTGAGGGTGTCAGCCTGAGGATGTTCCCAAACCTCAGGAGAACGCACAAGCACAGGAACCTCCCCTTCCGTAAGCAACTCTCTTTTTATCTCCTTGCTTCTTTCCCATCTCATAGAAAAGAAATATTTCCATGGGAACGTATAAAATTGGGGCAGCTCCCCCGGCATAACGCCCTAGGGTTCTTCTGCTGGGGGAGATCCCTCGAGATACACATAGAAATAAAAAGGGAGTTGTTTACATCACCCAAAAATCAGCCATTTACCCTCTAGAAGTTCTAGGAATCAATATATGGAAAGAAAAAGGGTTGCATATTGGATGAAAAATAGCACATTGGATGATTTTTTTAAAAAGAAGACTATATAATGAACAAGATGGAAAGAAAAAGGGTTGCATATTGGATGAAAAATAGCACATTGGATGAATTTTGTTTAAAAGAAGACTACATAATGAACAAGATGAGATGTTCAAGAGAAAAAGATATATAATGGATGAGAAATTGAAAGGAAACAAAATGAAACACCCTCCACCCCACCCAAAAATGAGAATTCCCAAAATAAGTCCAAATTGAGGGCCTCAGATAGGGCAATAGGAGGAGATCTGGCATAAAATAAGCAAAGGGTCCTTATTGCAGGCAAGTAGTTTTGTTTTGCTTACTTCTTTTTTTCCTTATCTGCCCTTGGCCCGATCCATCTTTTTCAAAAAAGAGAGATGATGCCAACACACATTTTGGTGCTGCCCATTATAGACTTTGGGTCCTGGTAACAAGAAAATGTGCATAACAGGACCCAAAGTCTCTAATGGGCAGCACCAAAATTAGACTTGCTCAACTCTCACCTTGCACACCCATGGGCTTGTTTAACCCTTCACATGATTTGCCCTCCAAATACACTAGAAATTTATGAGTGCTTTATAACGGGGTGATGGGAGATTCAAATGCCAGACTTCGTTGTATCCTTGACAAGCATTGCCAAGTACACTCATGTTCATTTCCAAATATTAAGTCTCCAATCTGAGTAGGGTCTTGAATTTTATTTCCATTTGCAAATAATTAAAATGAAAAATCAACTAATACTAGGTAGTGTCCACAAAACACCAATTTTGAAATTTTGAAAAATAAAAATGAAAATAAACAAATAATTTTACATAAAAGTGGGAAAATTGCCAGTTGGATTATGGAAGATAATAGTGCCCTGAAAATGTTGAAAAAGCAGATTACTTTTAGGCTAAAGTTCTCATCCCGAACACAGAATTTGGTTTATTGGCTAAGCAGCATCTAATGGCAAACACCCAAGGAATTCTAGGTTTGAAAAACACTGATGGTTATAATAAGACACCTAAAATCTTATTCAATGTAACATCCAACCTATAATGATTTAAATTTTTTCTTTTTTTCTTTGGCTTCATATATTCAGCTGAAATTTTATTATTGTTCACATATAGATGTTTAATTATGAGAATATGACACTTTTTTTAATGCATTGAGATCATATTTATTGTTAAATGCAGTACAATGTTTTGAGCTTCAAAATACTTCTGATATATATATATTCAAAAAACCAGTAGTCTGATATGAAATTATCAAAAATCATGGACCGTGTCCTTAGTTTCCAATGGGGCATCATTCAGTCTTCTTGGCACGTCCAAATTCATCTTTTGTAAATATTGAATGTCAAATTTCATGAGATTTGTATGTCTACTCTGAGTCTCTCATAACGGGTTTTGCGCAAGTTAAAGGATTTGTTTAAATTTTAACATTTGTTTTACCTTTGAAAAACTCAGTATGCAAATGTTGAAACTACATTCATTTTTGGCTGCATTAAGGCTTAGGTGAGCAATTGACTTGAGTTATCTACTTATAAAGAGCACCTCACCTCATACGTACAATTGTGAAGAACTAACAAAGAGAAACAAATAGCAGGAACTTGAGGCAAATCTTGTATGAATGTCTGAAAAGCAATTTCTTGGAGGTTACCAAGTTTTGGGCTTACTCATTATGATTTTTTTTTGTTAATTTTAAAATGTGCACAAGTGCCAACCATTTTATCCTATTTTGTGCCTAAGTGGTTGCTATTTTGTTTTTGCCATAGGGTTTAAGTGACTTGTAGGTCACTTGTTAACTTTATTTTTGGCATACATAACTTTTTCAAAATAAGTTCAAGTGACAATTCATTTTTATAAAAATTAAGTCCAACTAGCAACCACAAGAAAACCAATGTAATGAATGTGACTACATTGCTCATAAGAAAGGAATTAATATGGTGAAAGTGAAACACATGAAGTAACATTTGAAATTGCATAGCTAAAAAACATTAATATTCTAAGAGGAAGTTGAACCCTAGTTTAGTTTGATCAAACTTTGGCTCATGCAACTGAAAGCTCCCCTCACAACACTCAAATGTTAGTAAAACTCATGAAGAAGTAAACATAATCACCATGCTTGTCCAAATCATGAAACCAAAAAAAGAAAAAAAGGTCACAAAAATCCAATAAACACAAGGTCTTAAGTGATAGAACCAATCTGCACATTGTGATCTTTTTGAGTTATAATAACCTCTTAATAAATTCTCTCAATGAATAAAGAACTCATGTGAAAAAATGTGAGCAATTGTGTCCCCAACCAACTGTATTGTTATGGACCGGCTACAAACAAGTGGAGAATTACAAGACAAGACAAGTTTTATTGATCCATCAACTGGTGTTGATCTGCTGAAAAGTTGTTCCCCAGACTATTTCCTTTTATAACCCTGAACCATACTAGTCCCAAAATATCCTAGGCCATGAAATTGCCAAAAGTATCCCAAAATATCCTAAGCCATGACATTATCCTCTCCTCAAACGACATCTTCCAGATGGAGCCGATTTGTTAGGATACCGTTGGTGAAACCGATTAACTAAGTCTTGAGCATGAACTAGGTTTTCAGCAGGCTCCCAAGTAGCTTCAGAAGGAGGATAACCTCGCCAAAAGACAAGGTACAGGAGCTTTCCACGAATCTTCTTGGAGTCCAAAACCTCCTGAACTTCAAATTCTTCTTGGCTTTCAATTTCGACTAGAACTGCGGGTTCTCGATGACGTTCTAAGATCGGGTTTTCATGATAGGGCTCAAGCAAGGAGACATGAAAAACATTGTGGATTTTGAACTGGGGTGGAAGCTCTAACTGGCAAGCCAGTAGACCAACCAATTTGGCGATTTTGAAAGGTCCGAGGCGTTTGTAATCCAACTTGGCACATGGGCGAGTGGTAGTGATGGCCTCGAATAATGAGGCGGGCCAACTCTCTTCAAGCTTTCGCTTGGCCCAAGTGGGAAGCCCCATCACAAATTGGCATACACGATCCAACTCGTGCATGTGTCGGATCTCAAGCATGAGCTCGGAGTAAGCCCTCACATAATGCCTCAAGTTTTCATTTGTGGCATTCACAAGGTCGCGTAGTTTGCACCTAAAAATGTAATCGGAGTTCCTTGGAACACATTTCGACTCGAGTCGCTCCTTAAAGAACTCCCATGTGTAGCCATGATTCTTCCCCTCCTCTTGTCGGACCGTTCTCCACCATGTGGCGGCATAGCCTTTCAAGTAGGATTGGGCAAGCTCCACGACGAAATTCCGTCCAACCTTGGCGGCATGCAAGTAGTCGTCCATCTCCGCAAGCCAAGCATCCACAACCTTGCGATCGCGGGCACCATCGAAGTTCCCGGGCTTAGCCGGTTGGAACCTTTCACCCTTGGCGACTCCCGTTTTGAGGGCCGCCACCAGCTCACCAAAGTTGGGCCTACTCATCGTGAGGAGTACTTCCAATTGCTCTTGGGTGAATAGGACCGAGCTCCTTTGTTCCTCTTCAATTTCGGGCTCATCTCGGTCCTCCCGGGGCATGGATTCCTCTTCCCCAATAGATTCAGGCGAGGCTACTTGGTCATCGACGGGCTCCTCCAACATGGAGTCTTGTGGCGGCTTGCGGGTCTTCTTGAGTGCCATCACCACACCAAGAAGAAGGTCGAGCTTCCTTGAGCTCTGATACCAAGTGACGCACTCCCAAGTCCCGGGGTGAACCCACTTGAAGGTTCACCAAAGTGTAGTTGCGGAAAGTTGGGACTCGAAAGGCGCTCTCGGCTTTCAACTTTAAAAGGGGTAGAGGGTCGAGTTAGGAGCCCAGGGATTAGAGTAGGAAGAGGTATTAGTTGATCAAGCTTGAATCTGCATCAAAACAAACCACCCAAGTGGTTAGTTCACATTTCGGGACACCCTTGGGTGTTGGGACAAGTCATGGGCACTTTGGATCACAAAACACACCACGGCCCGAACTCGGAGGAAGCCACCACCTTCCCCCATATAATATTCTCTGCGATGCCCCGCCGAGACTACATCCAAATGGCTCTTTTTTGCGGGACTCCCAAGTTGCAGTCCCGAAATTGTCCCGAAATGGTCCCGATTGGAGTCCTGGGACTTTGGGAGCTCATAACTCCCGACTGAAAGGTCTGATTGCAACAATGTCTGAACCAAACTTGTAGCCCTCGTTGAGATCTTTTCAACGACATATCGCACTTTTAATTCGGAGGTGGGAAAGAGGTTGATTCCCAACTTTTTGTGGTCGGGAGTCAACTGCCAGTTTGACTCCCGGCCCTTCTTTTGCCCATAATTTGGGCGACAAATGTCCAAATCGCCAATGCGAGGCCATTTTCGATATCTACGCTTCAAGACCTTTTCAATGACATTAAGATAACCCCAATGCAAGGTGTTTTGGTTCCTATTGTCGAGCTCTGAACATTTGGGAGTCCCGGAGGATTCCAAATCCCCATTTTTTCCAAGTGTTGGGCTTCACCCTTACACTTGACCAAAGTAGGGTTGCGACACTAAAGGGCGGCAACGATTTGAATGAAATCGATGTTTAATTCTGAGTTGTCCATGGTGGTAGTTCTCACACTTTTGTACGAAGGTCTTGATAATGTATTTGCGCTTCCAAATCTTCAAACTCCTTCTTTCAAGATCTCCCAAGTTGTATTTGCTCCACTTCAAAACTTTTGCTTTGATGTCTTCTCAAAACAAACTTCTGTCATAGCAACTTTGCAAAGCTAAACTGCTCACATATGACCTTGGATCGCTCTAAAATTTTGGTGAAACATGAGCAACTATGTCTACTACCTTCTCTCAAAATTTCAGCCCTATTAATGATGACCATAAAGAGATATCACTTTCAAAAAAAAATGATTTCAAAATTGAGACTGAAACTTCAAATGCTTGGATCTCTCTCAATAAAAACCCAAATGACATGAAATTTTTCTCACACATATATTCCTATATGATCTACAAGATCGCAAAGCTGCAGACCCAAAAAATCTTAAACAAAGGAGATATGACCAAAAAACCAAATCTGGCACAGAGTTTTCAAAAGCTCATGACTCTCACAAAACATATCCTTTTCTTTTGAAACTTTGAGAATAGAAGCAACCTATAGTCTTTTATAAATTCTCCAAGTTTCACTCCAAGATACCTCTAGCTACTTATTGAAACAACAAAACAAACAAACAAGAAGAAGGAGCAGATCAAACTGTTATGGACCGGCTATAAACAAGTGGAGAATTACAAGACAAGACAAGTTTTATTGATCCATCAACTGGTGTTGATCTGCTGAAGAGTTGTTCCCCAAACTATTTCCTTTTATAACCCTGAACCATACTAGTCCCAAAATATCCTAGGCCATGACATGTATAATTTGTCCTTCATGAATGCAAGAATGGAAAAATGTGTTTGTTTTCCATAAATCCAAGCATTAAAATAACAACTACCTCATCGAGCTTGATATACTCACTTAGTCATTGCATCAACAAGCCATTGTTGTCACCCACAATTTTGTGACTAAATTACTATCAAAAGGTTCCACCATAGCTTTAATTGTTTTTGCTAGAAAAACTACATTTTTTATCTCAAATGATCTAATGTTACAATACATTTGTGCCAAAAATATATAGGACACATTGTACTAAAAATGCAAATATACTCAAACAATGATTGAAATGATTTTTCATTTTCCTAAAATTTGTAGCATCTTCTAAACGTTGTGATTCCATATGATTGGAATAAGATTGGGAGCCATGTGAAAGTTTATAATTATCATACCACAAATGAATCTTTTTAAAAGCAATGACCATAAGTGTGTTGTAAATTAAAAGTTTGACAAATAACCATTTTAAAGTGGAAGATGACAAAACAACATGAAGTGGGCCACTTTTGTAAATTTCATTTCAAACATTTTTTGGTTGACTAATTCAAACCAAAACCTAGTGCAATCTAAAAGAAGAAACATGATCTAGTGTATTACATATATCATAAATATATCCATTATTCTTTGAATTTAATCTTTTAAGTTTATTTTTTTTTTCAACTACTATTAAATAGCATTAATTTTGTGAAAATAAAAATATAAAGCTCAAACACCAAAAGTGAAACCCAAAATTAAATGCAACACATTTTGCAAATGTATAGTTTATGCACATGTCATGAAACTACCCAAATTCGCCCCCTTGTAGTGTGCTTTCACCCAAATGAATTTATTGTTTACTTTACCATGTATTTGCCTTGCAACCCTTAAAAAAAGGTTCCATTTGCACCAAAGATTTGAACCTCTCTACTAGTTCCCTTCTAATTAGCCATCCTTGTTACACAAGTAATTGGGTAATGACAAGGGTCAAATTGTTTACATTACCACCTTCAACAAAACCACTAAACAATGAAAAGGATAGGCAATCTTCTCCATGCCTACATGACATATAGATGAACTAATCCAAGACTAACTATCAATAATAGTCATTTGGTTTGCACTCAAAGAACTAAACATCCCTCTAACCATAACATTTTGAGTTCTTTTTAAAATTTGCTTACACATACAATCTGCCATCTCCCAACCTACCTCCAACTACAACACTTTGGGTTTTTTTTAAAAACTTGCTAACAGATACAATTCACTACATCAAGCCAATTATAAAAAGCAACAACATAAGCAACATCCATGGGGACAACTACACTACAAAAAGAAATATTAAATAGGATATTATGTCCCCAAGATATAAATTTAAACTTCAAATTCTTAAAGGGATAAAGTTAATTTGACATGATGTTAAAAGTCGAACGACTACAACTTGACACTAGTTGGTGGTCAAAAAAATATGAACAAACAAAATAATAATAATCGAACAACAAAACTTCAAAGAAAATGGAATTGATTTAAAGAACAAACGTATTAGCCCATCATAATGCGATTTCTATGGTCACAAAAACACATACACAATTTGAAAAAAGGTTAGGGATTTGAAAATGATAGATATCATTTTGTATGACGATTGACCTTGGTTGTAATAGCAAGCCCATTGCAAATTGGAAACTATGAATGTTTCAACTTGTCAAAGTCCAACACAAAACCATAATCAAACTTAATGAAATGATCACAAAACTACTTGTGATGAAATCTCAAAAATCAATGGTCATATAAACACAAGTGATAAACAAGAAATTTGAACTCTTCAAATGAAAGCTCAATGGTCATAAAATCACAAAAACAAATTACTGCCATTGTCAATAACCATTTGCAAGTGCCTTATAATGGAGTTTTAATATTCACAAGTTACTACACCACAAACACAAAATTAAATCAATTTGTTCCTTGGATTGGGTCCTTTGATTGTCACAAATTCTAAATTCAAAAAATCATGAACCTCTAGATTTTAAACATGATCAAAATCTAAGAATTAGGACTTTCGCTGATCAATCACAATATTGAACTTGAAATTGTGAATCAATTGACACAATTTTGAACATCGACCTATAACCCAATTGCCTTTCCACAAACTTAATCACAAAACTCTAATCAATCATCACAAAACCCAACCCTCAAAATTCAATCACATTACATAGAACCTAATCAATGTTGAAAAATGAAATTCAAACCAAATTGGTCTCAACTTTTAAACATGATGGCACAATCACAATTTGAATTCCCGACACTAAAAAGATCATTGTCAATCATAATCATAATTGATCCCAGGATCATCAATCAATCAATCAAGGAACATGATTCAATCAGTGACCTTTCAACTTTCAATCCCAAGACTTGATGTTGATAGTTGTTCAATCAATGATTAAATCCTAGGATTCTTGTTTAGTCAATGATCAATCACAATCACAATAATTTTGGAAAATGGTATAGTGTTGATTAATCCATCACAATAATCAATCATTGATTCCCAAGGGCCAAGTCCCAACCCAAGACCATTGATGTGATGTTGCTAATCAATCTTAGAATAATACTCCAAAATCCACACACAAGAACTTGACACTTTAAACACACACAAAAAACAATAAAATAAATTCAATAGGAAGTTGAAAGCTTGTAGCCTTGAAATTTGAGGGTTTAGCTTCAAATGCATAGCATGAAGAAAACCAATTCAAATTCCAAGCAAAATGCACAAGGACATGGAAATCCAACAAACGTTTGGATCTAAACTAATTTAGTTCACCATTTACAATTTGGACTTAACAATTGCACAACAAATTATCAATGTTCATATTGCCCACAACTCAACATCACCATCACAAAGTTCAAACTTTCAAAATTCAAGGCTCCAAGCTCATTGTTCATGCTTTGTAGCTCCAAAGTCTACATTGCACAATGGCAATACAACTCTAGCTCTATGATTCATTTGTTGAGTGATTTGCAAAATCTTGATACTTGATTTTTAATGAACATTGAACAATGTAATACATTATGCACACCATAATAATGTTGGCAAACCTTACAACCATTGAAGCAATGGAGGTGGTGAAGATGGATTGCAATTCAATGGAACACAAGGCAATTTTCTTTTCGAAAAACAAAATGACAATGCAAATGGAGGAGGCAAGAGTGCACCTAAATACAAAACCTAAGTCTTTGAATATAAGATATGTCCTATCCATCCTTAAACATCTACAATTGAGATGGCATGGCCAAGAAATCTACAATGGAGCATTAGTGACAATCATGCATCAACAATTCAAATGGATTTGGCAAATGACCCCCTTTGTTATAATTGTTTCCTTGTTTAATGTTCATAGCCCCAATTTTTTATGAACCTTTTGGCAAAATTTTGCACAAAAATTAAACATTGCTTGTATTTTTGTTTATTATATCCAAAATATGTACTAATTATTTTTCAACTTTCACCATAAATATGAAAATGAGATAGTATAAAGTTGAGAGACAATTTAATGCTCACACTTAGGCTAGTCATTATAGCTAGCCAATGGACAATGATCATTTTATTGTGCAAAGGCATTTAGTACCAATAGATCTTTTGCAAATTTGTTCAACTCAAACCACATTTTTTTGGTCCCAAATTGACATTAACATATTGTACTTCATTCAAAATGTAATGTAGAAAACATTGATGGAGCAACTCTTAGGCCCCTCACTTAGGCTTGTGTCAATGTTTAAGACACCCAACACAATGTCCATTACTCACTCATCCCCATCCCCACACAAGTGTTAAACACCCCCATCAACCATCCCAACTCCCTACCCACAAACATGAAGAATTAGACCAGGGAAAACCAAAATTTATTTAAATATCACCACCTAAGCCATCATTATGGTTGGCTTGTTGGAGGGCATTGTATCATCATGTGCATTTTTACATGCCAAAAGTGGCTTGCCATAGTTCATCCACATTGCTAGAGTTCATCCACATGCAGTGTAGAGGCCATTTTACTGATCTTGGTTTAGAAATTGAGTTTGCACTTGTAAAGATGCTGAAGATACAATTGCAATGACCTTCGAAAAAAGGTTGTGAGTGAGATTTTGACACACTTCCTATTACGGAAAGTTTGTGATTCATCATGTGGGATTTGACAATTGCTTGTATGTACTCTGAATCAAGATTTGAGTAAAAACTATTGAAGTCTTGTGAATCAAATTTTGGGCACAAATAGTTTATGAGGTGGAGAAGAAAAAAAGGATTTGAACAGTAGTGGGTTGGTGATTATACAAGTGCAATTGTTGTAACAATAGTACCATAATGTAGTGAATGATTGTTGAGTTGCCCAAGTCCACAACCAGTTTGCATCAACCACAATCAAGTCGTGGACTTTTGCCCTCACAAGTATTATATTCATGTATGTCAAGTTCAGGTGATCTCCACTCGTGCTTTCGACAAAACTTTTAAAACGATTACAACCTAAAGTCCAAACGAAGTCCAAATGGACTTCTTTTCTTTTTTTAAGTATTGAGTGTTGGGTGAAGCGGGAGATTGATCATTGCATGCCTGAGTGCTAAGCTCCATAAAACAAGACAAATTTCAGGGAGGAAGAAGATAACACAAAAAAACCCACCATATGGGGGTGTTGGCCCTACCTACTCTTGACAAAAAGACCAACAATTGTGTTTCCAGCCTACTACACCAACACCTGCATCATTGCAGATCTTGAGGACCCAGTTTCTGAAATACTATAAACATGATTATATTTATATATAGAAATGGATGAAATTGCAAACTTTGCCCAAACACATGTATGTTGTGACCCTTCTAATGTTATTATGTATAGTGAATTTTTCTGGCAAATAATCATCAAATGGCAACACTTTTTTTTTAATTTAAAATTTTTTTAAAAAAATTGTCACAATTTCTCTTTCTTTTCAAAACATTCCCCAGATTTCATCCCAAAATTATAGCATAAAAAGAAGGCTACTCATGTAGCAATGAGTCTTTGTGTCAGCATTTACTTCTTAGTCCGGACAAAAGTACCTTGAAGGTGAGATTTTCATCCATGTTGGAAACTTTAATGGGAAGGATAATTATATTACTGCCCTCATGTTCCTCTCATTGAGAATCATTACAACAGAATATGGTTTTCCATGGGGGCAATAGACCTTGGCTCTTTGACACATGTAAAATAAAACTTCGTAAATTTATCCATTCCAATGTAAAATATATGAGGTATATATCATCATATATCATCGTTGTGCTTTCATATATATATTTACAAAATAATTGCAATATATCACATTTTTTTTATGTTGAAGTGGATGAAACCATAAATAGTGTTATTATCACATTATTCAAATCTTGATTTGGATGAAATCACCAATGCTTTCTTCACACTTGTGTCATGAGCCAAGGTCTAGTACTCTTGTAGGAAAAACAATACAAATTAATTGTGATGCAAATGCATTCTAGACTACCAAGTGTGAGTTGTTGCATTTTTGTAGACTTTATTGCAACAAGTTATTAATAAATTTAATTGGTTGTACATAATTAATATCATATAATATTTATTTTCAACTGTGTGCACTAAATGAATGAACTAATATTACACACCAAACAAATTGTTTAGTTATGTGTAATGAAAATAAAATCGAACCAGCTGTAAATAAATTGCTTCTGAAAACAATCAAAACCAAAGGTATAATTATTATTATTATTATTATTAATGATGTTCTTTCCTTAGGTATTGCCCAAAGCTTGCTTGGAAGCCATTAGTAAAGAGTTTGTCATTACGGTTAGTGCTATTTTACAATCCATAAAAGTGTGGTATCATAAAGTTCCCAAAAGTGACAAATCAAAAACATCAACCCAAAATTTGGCCTCCGAAAACTTGAAAGTGTGGTTTCAAACATTATTTAGTTACATATGTTTAATATTTTTCCCCTTTCAAAATAGAAGATAGATGTTCACCAACCTAGCCTTAGATGGTGCATGGATTGTTTGATTGGAGATTATATGGTATATATAGTTTTTTCAAATGATGCAATTAAAAGTAGTGAAAAGAAAAACTTAATTTAAATTCGTCCTATAACATACATATGCAACTCCACAAAACAAAAAGGATCAAAAAAATTCATATTGATCAATATTTATTGCATATTGTCAAAATCCACACAACTCACACATGATTTTGTTGAATATTTGCAACCATCATCAAAGATTTTGTATTTAATCAAATTTGGTTCAAATTCCTAATGATCTAACGGCCTACTATTTGATTCCTAAATATCTACAAATGCAAGACTCTATCTATTGCAATAAGATTTTATCACCATTCTAACTAATAATCAAGAAAAACTTAAATCATAAAACAATGAAGAAACCTTAGACTATACAATCAACTAAAATTACTACCAATCTTGGTCTATTGTTTCGGTACATGTTTACTGGGATAGTTTAATACATAGTGCATATTTATGTGTCAATATCAACAAACCTACCATCCTTTTAGGACTTGAAGCAACAATACCAACACTCATACCAAGGTGTTTTTTTTCAATTTTGTGTTGTAGTTGAGGTGGTGATCATCCATAAACTGATTTAACCAAATTTGGCTACATATTACTAGACATGAAAGTAGAAAAAAACTAGAATCCTTCTATATGTTGGGTTACCTACTAAAACTTATCATAAAAATATGGTGATTTGGATTTTATTTCTTCAAAATGTAGCAAATTTGGACCATTCTTTTGTGTGTGACTTTGTATAAGTTGAAATCATATTCTTTAGGTCAAAATTTGGCAAATTTTCGCCCAAAAGAAAAAAGTCAACTAATACTTATAATGCCTTCAATATGATTGAAACAATACGAGGCTCGTATCAATTTTGTGTTACATGAAAAACTATAATCATCAAATTATTACCTTCACACTCTCCTTATTCATGTCCATTCTATGAAACTTTTTTCTTTTTTTGCACAAATTTTTGTAACATAAAACTATTTCCTAAAAAGAATTTGGACAAATCTGTCTTTCCAGTGCAATTTTGACTAAATTTGCTGTTTTTCAGCCAATTTTTCCAAACTTTTACCTCACAAAATTGAACCAAAACAAAACAAAAAAAAACTTGACTTGCACCCAACATCTGCACTTGGGTGGATGAATGGAAACCACATCTTCTACATTTATAAAATTCATAAATTCTCATATTTGGGTATAAGCAAGATAAAATGAATATTTGATATATCTTGTTGAAACAGCATGCAAGTAAATGTAAAGTAACAACAAAACCCATAATAAAATTGTGGAACAAGAAATTTTTAAAATAAATCATGCAAGATAAAAACATAATAGCAACAAAAGGCAAAAGGAGAACTAATATCCAATTCCAAACATTTTGTTCCCCATATATTTGTACAATTAGGTGCTAATATTGATGAATTTTTTACTATGTATATAATGTGTAGACTAGTCAGTAGTGCATCATATTAACATTATCACAATTCCTATGTAAGTCAAGTGAAAAATGGTATCGTTTATGAATTGATATTCAATACTTGATACCTATTAGTATTTTTCATATAATAATCCATAAAAATGGAAGAAAAAAATCTTTGGACCAGTAATTTATACCAAATTGAGATTAATTTTCACAAAATTATAAATTCCAGTACCCACCTAGTATGCAAGTTTCATGAAGGCTTTACATTTTAAATACTTGTTGATATGTTCAAAACTTGACCATCATTATTAACAAAATTGTCTAATATATTTTTTCCACAAGTTTTTTTGACATTTTTAATCTAAAAAATATGATTTTTACACATTCAAAGGATTTTTGGGGGAAAAATGGCCCTAACTAACCAAAGTTTTATTTTATTGTATTTTATTTTATGAAAATCATTGGAGTTCTTCAACATATACCTAAAATATAAATATATTCTTAAAATTATTGATCTTAATATTTTTTTTGTAGCCAAATATAGCTACATCGTCCTTGAGATGATGTTTAGTTTAACTACATCACAAAATTGAAAGAAAAATTATAGTAATGTGTGTGTGTTTGTGTGTGTGTTCAATTGCAAAATCTAGTCTCTCATGTTTCAATTCACTTAGCATAGTTTACATAAACTTTACAATCAATGAAAATGGAAACACATCATTTTTTTTCATTTGGAATTAAGTAAAATTATTCGAACATTGACAAGAATAATTCAATAAAAGAAGCATACATTGTGCCATTGATCAAGGATTGATGTTACATCAACATTGAACAATCATTTCAATAGTATTGATCAAAGGAAGAATGATTGAATAAAACAAACATTGTGATTGATTGAGAACCAACATTGGTCAATCATTCAAATTGATCAAAGCATTAACAAGGACAAAATTGGATAAGTAACCATGGCCATTGATCAAGACATTGACAAGAGCAATTGAATAAAGAAGCACATTGGTCATTGATCAAACATTGATGTTGTCATTATTATTGTTCAATCAATCATATTGAGCAAAGCCTAAACAAGGAAGGTGATGAAAAGGAGCCATTGCATTACTATAAAACATGGGTTTTTAATGTTTCCAAAGAACTAACACAAAAAAAGCTCCAAGTTTAGCAAATTCTAGGCTCATGTTAAAGATGGAAGTTCATATGCTTATATGGTATTTTGGAGGATTTGCCAATTCTTACCATTATAAAAAGGATTCATTTAAGGCCTTTCTTGAAGAAACAAAGCTTAAGATTAAATTATTTCATGTACTATAAAGCACATACACAAATTCAAGAGCTCAAAGGACGACAAAACATTTTTATGAATTTCATGTTTAAAAAGCTTCATAGCCCACTACAAATTACTAAAAGCTACTCAAATTTTAACATTTTTTTAACAAATTCATAGCCTTCAAAAGGAGGATTTATTGGAAAGCACAATTGAAGAAGGCATGGCATAGTCAAAAGATAACAAGGTGAATGTATGAACATTATGGTGTATACAAAAAGTTATCATAAAGTGTCAACTTTTAATATGTTCTCAAACTTGATCCCTCATGGTGGACATTTAGAATAATTTTGTGATGAAAATTTGCAATAGACAATGGTTTATATTTCAATTTATCAATATAGGTTGTGGAATTGGTATATATACAAATAGTTCAATTATTAATTGGGGTACATTTTTAGTTTGCAACAATATTAACACAATACTGTAATTGCAAAAGATATAAAAAAATATTAGTTTTAATGAAAATTTTGCACATACAAACATAACCTATAAAAAACAATCTCCCCCATCAAAACTTTCAATATGTTTTGAAGTCATGGAGTTTAGATCAAATGATATTAGAATATTCATTGGTATATTTTGATATCATAATGTTGACAATTTAAAAATTGGATTCTAAAATGTTTTTCCATTGAAGATATATTTGGGTTATGTGTTGTTTTTACCATTATACAAAAATGTAATGGAGTTTCTAAATGAATAATAAATGAGAAATCGATGTCAAATAAGGGTTTTTAAATAGCCTAAACTGTAAAATTGTTGGTGTACATTTACACAAAGATAAAGTTATCAATCAATTGAATACTCATGATTTTTATAACTTATTATATTTTTGAAACACAAATCAATTACAAGTGATTTCCAAAAGTGAATAAAATCTTTTGTGTTATCATTTTGATACTATATGTAATCATAGTTTTGCTTTAAATTGTGAACTATGACATCATACCATGCATTTATTCAACAAGATTGGACCAACAACTTTACTATGCAATGATTATGATCACTAGGAAACACCAAATGGACAACGTAATATAAGAACCTCCAAGTACCAATTACAATTAACATTCATAATCATACTATCAACAATGGTCACATAACAAAAGTTTAGAGCTTTTGTTCAAACCTTAATCAATTTGAAATAAATATTGATAATGATATAGGGCAAACCCATCCTTGGGTTGTACCATCAGAAACCATTTCAAGGAACTCCTTAAATAATAAAACTAACCAAATAATATTTCTTGGCCCTTTCCTTTAATTTTTAATTGTAAATGATTTTTAATCATGTTTATCCATTGCATTCAAAAATATATGGCCTAAATTATTTATTGAAATCAAAAAAGTTGGGAGTTATCACAAATGTGTTTTTCTAATTAATATGGTCCTTTTCATAATCATTTTCCTAAATTTTGAAAATTCATAACTAAATTATACGTCATCAATTAATTGCATTAAAAATAATCAAATAGAATACCATCAAAGGTATGGTAAAAATTTTATTTCTCAAGAAAAAAAAATTTAATGTTTTAAACTTATGCTCCTAACTAAAAAATTCAAGGAAAGAAAACATTGTTACAAACTTGAATTTTTTGGTAAATACAGTGATTAAGAATATCAAAATAAAATATATTCTTGATATTATTAAAGTTCCAAAGTCTATACAACCTAATAAGTGTACTCATTAAAAAATTCTAATGAAGATATTTTATTTAAATGTTTCTCAAAAAAATTTAAAATCAACGGGTCCAATAAAATGAAAGTGTGACATTCCCAATGGTACCACTTGAGGATAGATTTTCCCTATACCTACATAAGAATGTTTAAATGCAATTTGATTTCTTTTCTACGAGTGTCTTTCTTCATTAGGAAAAAAACTTATTTGGCAACATTAACAATAGAAAAAATACCCAAGTTCTCACACAAGTCATGAAAATGTTTCTCAACTTTCTTGGAGAATAGACAATTGGGTAAATATATTACATACCTTTTTTAATGTGCTAGAGTTGTTCCATAATATTCAATCTATTTAAACCACTATACCCAATAGTCCGTGGTGAAAGTTTCATGAGTGCTTGAGAGACTCCAAGCAATTTGCCGGAGTGTGTGCAGGCCTTGAAGAATAATAGGGAACAAGTGATTATTGTTGCAGCAAATTTTCTTGAAGAAAAGTTAAAGAAAATGTTCTTAACAATGAGTGAAATGTTTCATGAGTCACAAAAAAACACTTACCATTGCAGAAACATTTAGTCTCATGCTTCAAAAATAAAAATAAAAGAAAACTTGCACCATTCTTGAGTGTAATCAATTGAGAAATCAAAAGTTAAGCTTTCTAGGTATGGGTGAAAAACTTGATGTGGTTTTCATGCTCTCTTGTAAGGAGTGAAGATTCTCTCTCTATCTTCAATTGGAGAGAGAGAGAGGACCTGATTTTGTGAACAAACTTGTTTTCATGAGGACTAAAGAACACTCAAATTGAATAACAATTCATAGCCTTTGTCAAAAATCAGTCACTAATCACTCAAACCATGCATGGACATTCTTTTGTCAAAATGATGCATGACCTAATGATGGGCATGATCTCTTGGTTTTGCTCACATCCAACGGTCTGATTATAGTCAATAGTTTTGAGGACGAATGTGCAACAGGAAGTGCACAACATACAAAATGTGTTAGGAATCTCAAGAAGTTACAATTCATAGCATTTGTGAAACTTCATTGTCATTTTCATTGGTTGTATAGTTTGTGAAAGAGAGGAAAGAATTTGCATCTTAATGATAGCAAGGGGACGTGTTGTTTTCTACTACAACTAGCTAAGTGAGCTTCTGAGATTTTATGAGTAGAGGATCCATGAGTGTGAAACTCATGTGAAAGAAAATCCACTTGTTGCAATCTGGCCCTACTACCTACATATCACAAAATCTTGACAGTCAGTGATCTATACAACCTTGGGAGTGCCGCTAGAGTAAATAGCATGCACACAAATCTTAAGAGCAAATCTTAAGCCCATCATCTCTTCTTCTAATGTTCTAGAAATTTCACAAGCAGCTTCACCTTCTCACTGAGTCATGCTCCGGCTATAGAATAATCCTATCCATTTAAAGCAATCCCCTCGTCATCTTCTAATGTTTACAAATTTCACCCTATCCATTTAAAGCAATTTCCTCTTCATCTTCTAATGTTTACAACTTTCACCCAATCCATTTAAAGCAATCTCCTCTTCATTTTCTAACATTTACAACTTTCACCCTATCCATTTAAAGCAATCTCCTCTTCATTTTCTAATGTTTACAACTTTCACCCTATCCATTTAAAGCAATCTCCTCTTCATTATCTAATGTTTACAACCTTTACAGGAAGGAAGGAAGGAAGGAAACATACCTCCTCCATGAGTCATGCTCCAACTATAGCCTGATCATATCCATGAAAGATTCTGAAGACAAGACATGGTCCAGGTACAGAACTCCCATGCGTCATGCTCCAAATATAGTCTGATCATATCCATGAAAGATTCCGAAGATGAGTCATGCTTCAGCAACGGTCTGTTCATACCCCACAACAGATTCTAACTAATCAGGAGGTCAATGCTCCACCTACAGTGTCTTCATATCCACAACAGATTCCAAAGATCCTTGTGTCATCAGCCACAACTTGGATTACCGCTCTGCTTGCCACCATGAGTGTACACTTGTCAGTACATCCATCCTTTGCTAAATTCACAAACTTGATGACTCGACTAGTCCGAGTGGAATCCTTTCTTTTATCAGAAAGAGGATGTGGGTCATCATCAGAATACCACATTTCTATCACATACTCAGGAAAATCACCTCCAATAAACACCACATATTATTTCACAAAGCTGCTGTGCTGCAAATTTGTCATATATTCTTGGACCTAAAATGGAGTCAATTGGACACTTCACTTTTAAGAAAGAAATTTAGAAACAATCAATAAGAGCTAGCCATGTGACTGCAGTCTTTGTTTTAGAAATGTACAGAGATAACTCTTGAAGCTCCCAATGCATTTGCACTCTTTGCTTTTCTGGTAATAACTTTGTCTATTGACAAGAAGGATCATCATCACAGCTGCCTCCTATGCGACTCTCAATCTATGCACATCCAGAGCATGTTTCCAAACACACCTAGTGTTTGTAGCAACATTGAGGAAAAGCTCTGTGATGTCTTAAGGCAGAAAAAACATGGCTTGCTGCAGGCACGTGCACAGAGTGTGATAAATGCTCCCACATGGATTTCATGGCCACACATTCTCACAACATACATTTTGCGAATAGGTCCTCCTTCAGCTTCTCATGAATTTTGTCAGGACATTCACCTTTTGAACATCTTCAGCTCATAGATCACCTGGGCTTCTTGCAACATACTGCTCCCCCCAGTCCACCAGCTCAGTTGTGCAGGTGACTAGGATTAGGTTTCAATAATTGATTTGAGGTTAGCCTCAGCTCAAATATAGTACAGCCTGATAGCTCTTCACTTAGGTCTGTTTGGATGAGTGCAAATTGGATGCCTTAGTTTTCTCCAGACCTGTGGATTGTAATCATGCACCACCCACATAGTCAAATTCACATCTATGGATTGTAGAACTAAAAATTGCATCATCACAGCCCAGCTTGGTCTGCTATTGTTACAACTACTTGACACATGTTTTCCCACTGCTGCATACAGATCTGACAATGGCAAGCCATAACCTTCATACCAAACAAACAGCAAAAGGTACATGGAATTCAGCTAGCATGATTGGAGTCTAAAACATCTAAAGGAGAATAGAAATGGGGAACAGACTCATCAACAAACTAGTAGAATAAGATGATGGTGCCAAGCACATACCAGATAGGGAGGCAAGAAGGCTGCGTGCCTCCATATCTGACTCGGCTGCTTTTTGTAGCCACAATTTGCCCTGTCATCACCACACACTTCCTCTTAGCCCTTCTGCTGACGAAAGAGAGAGTCTGGTACAAAATGTGATTTTACAAGACAAAACAGGGGACATCCAGTTTGCTGAAAATATTCTGAAGAAAGGACCAGCAAAGCTCACTGATGACAACACTAGGTGATATATAAATATATAATATTATGCCATGTACATTCTGCTAAAGAAAGACAGACCAGCCATAGTTGTCACCTTTTTCAAGTTGGCAGTTACACCATAGCCAGAACAGAACATCTGGCCAACAAGGGACTGCATTGCTACATCACCATTTTTGGCTGCTTTCAGGGTTTGCTCAAACCAGCGTTTCTCGCAGTCTGCCACTACCTCCCTCAAAGGCATGGCCTTCACAAACTGAGGTTCAACCGCACTTTCAGATTGGTCTGACCTTATCCTTGGTGGAGTTCGCTCTGGCATCCTGTTACACCACCACTCACGCAGCACATGAATCCCTCTTCTTCAATAAAAACCTAAATTCTCTTCTTCTTCTTCTTCTTCTTCTTGATTTTCTTCTCCCTGCATCTCTCCATCCATGAACTCACAACAATACTCTCTTTGCTGTTGCTCATGGGAATTGATCATCATCAACAACAATAGCTTACAGACTGAAAACATAAAACCCTAAACAATATGTTTGAACATTCTCCTAGATAATATACATTTGTTGAAAAGCTTGCCACACACACACACACATGTATATATATTCTTGTATTGTAGTTCTTGAACAGAGTTGTTGTCAATGACAACAATACTCTCCCTGCCGTTGCTCATGAGCATTAATCATCATCGACAAACACCCATAGCTTACAGACTGAAAACATAAAACCCTAGACAATCTGTTTGAAGAACCCTGGACATTTGAAGATGTTGAAAATCACGAAGATGTAAAAGCACGAACGAACCCTGCTTGCTTCCTTCAGCTGCAAAGATGAGAGAGAGAGAAAGCTATGCGACAACAGCCTCAGCAATGAAGAAAGACAAGGAAAAAAAACAACACAAAACAATATGTCTCTACAAAAGAGAAAAAAAGAAGAAGAAGAAGAAAGAGTTTCATAAAAAGAGCTATCGGGATAAGAAGGAGACCTGATGGGATAAGCCTCAATGCAAGGCGTCCACCAGTGCGGCATGATCTCTCTCTCTCTCTCGTTCTCTTCTCTCTCTTTCTTTGTATGCCGTTGTCGTGGTCCAGAACCCCAGCAGTTTTGCTCTTGACCTTATTTTCTTCTTCCTGCCTGCCTTCCTTCCCTCCCCCGCTGAAGTCGAAACCAAAAGTCTTCTCCAACTGAATAAAATAAAGAAAAATAAAAAACCTGGAAATTTCTATGATTCTGGCACTACGATTTCCTGTCACTAGTAATACGAGCCACAAGCAGCAGCAACATATCATTGGGAAAACCAAAAAAAAAAACCGAAAACAAAAACACTTCAACTTCCTTTCACTAAAAGAGCTTTTCAGAGCGTCAAATCGGGAACACCCAGAATTCTCGAAACAGTAGAACACAAGAAGCTGTTCCTGCTGCTACAAGAAGTATTGTTTTTCTGGTTTTTTTTCTTTTTGGTTGTCATTTAGCAGAATTGTGAAGTGAGGGAGTGCAAGTGTTTCACGGGAGCGGCGGCGGCGGCGGCAACAACAGCAACAAGAAGAAGAAGAGGAGCGTAGACGCGACAAGGAGGACGAGGACGATGAGGGACCCGACGGATTTGGTGACCAAATCTGGACATGAGAAAAAGGCAGAGCAAAACCCATTTCTTCGCCCCACTTCGGACAAAACACACACACACACAAACAAACACACACTTCGGACAAAACACACGCACAAAACACGGCTCCAAACTTGGGACCACATTTCAACCCGAATATTTAGATGGGTTTCTAGGAATAAAAAGTTGTAAATAAATAATACTATGACCTAGAGATAAAAGGATGAGTATAAATAAGAAAATAAATAAATTCAAGTTACTAGCCTTGAAGATATTTGAATAAGGGCATAAGTTTGGACTCATCTGAATTATTCAGTTAATTATATATTGAGTTATACATATTTTTATATGAATTATGTGAATTTGATTATATCCTAGGGAAAAATATTTCAAATAATTCAATGATTTGCTCATTAAAAAAATTGATAGTTCTTTTAAAAAATAACAATATGACATAATAGTAAAGACTTGTCATTGATGAATGGGAATGTTTTAATTTATGCATTTCTCTTTTCAAATCTATTAGGCTTGTGGGTGGAGCCTTGAAATTATATTTTCTTTTTCATAGTTTTATGCTATTATTTTGTGTTTAAATCTTGAAATGAGCTTTTTATATAACAAACATATGTCACAATAAAATTTATGTGTTTTTTTTTAATAAAAATTATTCACAATAACAAACGAAAAATATTGTGAAAAGAATTAGGCCCTTGCCTAATTTTAGAGTCATAGCCTTGAGGATTGTAGCCTGAGGGTGTTGATGCGTGGTTGGTTGGACATGCGCAAGGTGTAAGCTCCCCTTGAATTGACAAAGGCTTCTTTTTCTTTTTCTTCTTCTTCTTCCATGCAAGAAGGAAGTACCTTTAAATACAAAGAAAATGAATCCTTGAAGTGCTTTACATGCAAGATAAAGCCCAAGGGCTACCACATTCCCAAAACAAGGGGCCATGACAAGACAAAGTGACAATAGACTTTAAACTCGCATTTTGAAAATGTCCCTCACCCATGGACTTTAAACCCGACATGTAAAGCACAAGGCAAAATTTATCGTGAACCTAAACATAAGTACATAGATCATGTGGCATAGGACGGGAGGGTTCTTACACCTACTCCTCAAGAGTGAAAGAGATCTTACACCTATAATAAATAGCCATCATTTTGGCTCTCGCTATTTAGGAGTAGGCACAAAGAAGGAGGGATAATCATGAATATAAGGCTTGCAAAGGTTTTTTTTTGGGTCAATTTTGTGACATAGCTAAATGGGCAAATCATGCATAAGAAAATTTAGCCAAATTTTGGCTACAAGCTAAATATGAAAGTAAAAAAGGTTTCACTTTCATATGTAGATTGTAGCAAGCTTTGGAACACACCCACCCTTAACACTAAAAAAAAGTCCTCCACATTGGGCTTCACTATGAAGATATATAGCTCCGGGATATTCAAGGTTGTAAGGTGCCCTTCAACTACACCAAGAAATTCCTTGGAGTGAGCTTGTTGATGGGTAAGCTCAATACCTTTGGAGCTCAATTGAGAGCCCCCCTTAATGTAAGGCCTTGCAATGTGTTTGCACTTTATACCAACCCACCCACCCATTCACCCATTCCCCCCAACCCCCCAATTTAATGGGTGGTTATGAAAACCCAAAGACCACATGTTTCACACATTAACCTAAATTTTTCTTTCATTGGATGAAGAGTTTGGCACCTTATAATAGGTGGTGTGTACTATGTAAAATTCCAAATCTCATTAAAAGGGTTTCTCTTTGTGTCTTTTCTTCATTATTATGTGAGGTGCCTCCCTCTCTATTTTCTCATCTGAATTTGTCAAATAATACCCCATTTTCCTTTTTTTTTCTTTTTTTTCCATTTAATTAGAAATATATTGGGAAAAAAAAATTAAAATTGATTAAACCTTAGTAAGTAATGGTTCCAAATATATTGAATAGGGTTCCAAAACCCTATTCCCTGGGTTTGTTGAAATTTTGGGTTTCTTCCTTTGTGCAATAGAGTGGATGCTCTATAGAGTGTATTTATATTTATATTTATTAAAATATTTATATTTTTCCTTTTTTTTAATTAAGTCCATCTTATCAATTTTTATTTTTATTTTTTCTCATATTTCATGCTTGGAGTCTTTTGGGCCTTTGGAATAATAATAAAATTTGATCACCAATATTCTCCCCAAAACTAAAAGAAGGCATTTATTATTGGGTACCAGTTCATGAATGGTTTGTCTCCTTTTCTATTGAGCAGAGTAAATGAAGAGAGCACTGCTGAAAGCAAAGTAATTACGGTCAAGAAGAGAACAAAGTACACAAGATGATGCCAACAACTTCCAAGGGAGAAAAAAAGCTTTAACAACAGATAAAAGAGAGGAAAAGCCAATGAGAGTTTTTTTTTTTTTTATTGACATAATTATTAGGGTTTCATGATTTCATCCTGAAAATTCATCCATCCAATCCAAAAAGCACTATCTACTACCTAGACTTTAGCAGTTTTTTTTTTTTAATATAAATTAATAATTTTGTAAATTTAGTAATTTAGTAATATGAAATATCTAACATGGGCTCTTATTAAGAAAATATAAGGGGTGTTTCTTGCAATATTCTAACTAGTGAAGCATGAGGTGTATGGGTACCTCAAGTTTCAAAGAGTTCACAACGAGCTTATATGTTTTTATCTAAATGACAAAAATTTGACACAAGGTTCATGTTTAATTTCAGCAATAATTGGCAACAAGTAGTACATAATGAAAATCTAAAATTCTCAACAACATTTTAAGATTATTGAAATATGGTAGCATATTTTGAATCATATTAATTAGTTGTGAAAATCCCTAGAGTGCAAAATTATGGGTGGTGAATAATAATAAAAAGAAGAAATCATTTCTTATTTATTGTATTCTTCTAGGGTTTCAAATATTTTACATATTTATGAGCCCAAAAGAATTTTTCAATGAATCAGCTAAATTTGATTATTATATTTCATTCTAAATTTCAATTTAAAACATTTTACAACTACCATTAACAATGTTCTAAGAACAATTTGAACATTAATGCATTGTATCTAAAGCAATATCATTATTTACCACAATCCACTAAATTTGATTGTTATATTTCATTCAAATTTTCAACTTAAAACATTTTACAACTACCATTAACAATGTTCTAAGAACAATTTGAACATTAATGCATTGTATCTAAAGCAATACCATTATTTACCACATCTAAATTTCATATTAAATGTTTTTCCTTCTCCCATTATTAAACAATAAATATTGAACTTTATACATAAAAGGAACATTTAAATGGCCCACTTGGACCAATCACTCCAAATGACAAATCAATCTGTGGCCAATCAAAAATAGTAATTTTTTTCCATGGTCTTTTTACACCCCCAACATCTTGTGCAAATTTATAAGAATTTAGCCTATTTTCACACCACTATGGCACTAACTTCATCCAAAATTTGACATACATATGATTTTAGTGTTGTTGGAGTACTTTGTGTGTTTTGAAATTTTGATGTTGAGGCAAAATACTAAAAGTGTTTTGGAGATGAGAGGCTTGGCACAAGGCAATATCAAGCCTCCAACTTTGGGAACATTCCCTTTAAGGCCCTTTGTATAGTGGAAAGATTTGGCTATAATTCAAATAAGATGAAAAATGTTTAAATGCATATAACAAATTGTAAAGCACTTAAAGAAATTTTGTAGTGTACGTTATATTTGGCACCTTAGCATCCCCTCCATAGAAAGGAAAAGCACATTATATGTATTAGGTCTACAATGACACTACTACCAAGTGTGCCATTACATGTAATAGTTGGCCACTAAACACCAATTACCATACCTGATCAATTTTTAAACAAGAAATATTTTTTATTAAAGTTATTTAGGCATCCTTGTAGTTGGTTTGATTTGAGTGTTTTTTGGATATGTTTTGATGTTTTTGCAAATTGGTTTTTGATATTATTGTTACATGAATGTTGCTACTAAAAAGTTTTGGATTTAGTACTTTTTGACACTTTATAAAATTGTGTTACATAGAATTCAATGTTTTGAAAGTTTGTCATTTTGGGGATGAAAGAAAAAAAGTAACAAACTTCAAAAGGAAGTCAAGTTGATCCCAATGATTATGATAGAACTCTTTAATCATCTCATGAATGAATTTTCAAATTTAACACTCTACTACTCACTTCCCTTCAAATTCCAACGCCTTCATTTGTGCATTCCCCATGAGTGTGGTGGGCAAATAGGTTCACATCAATAGTGTACTTGTTTTTTGGACCATACAAACAATGTGAGAACCTAAATTTCATAGTACCCACTAATGCACCATCCCATTTTGGGGACTCCATGGATGAAACCCAACTTCACCCCTTGGGTTCCACCCATAAGTTGAGTCTTTTCTTTCATTGTTTAGGTCACCCATGACCCCAAACAATTGATCCTACCTAATTATCGCAACCCTAGCCTTAGGCTTGTGACCAAGGCAAGGGCTTGCAAGGTTGCGAACCAAGAGGGAAGCCCAGGAGTCACACCGTATGCTCCCGGGAGTGTAAGAAAATGTGAAGAAATGAACCTTCACATTCCCAAGGGAGCTTCCACTTTGGGAGTTGGAGTCCCGATGGACTCCTGAATTTTTAGAGAGCGATTACAGTGGTCAAACTCAATGGATTGAAGAGTTCCTTATGTCATTGGTAAGCTTTTGGAACATAGATGCTTAAAATGGGCTTGCATGACCCATTTAGACATTTGCAACACAAGTTATGGCCAAAAGAAAGGTTGGGAATCAAATTGGTAGTTTGACTTTCGACCACTAAAAGTCAGGAATTGACCCGATTTACCTGCGTGCAAAGGCCGTGCGACATACCGTTGGAGAACTCTTGACAAGGGCTAAAACTTTTTTGTAAACCTCATTTTAATAAGAGGTCTACATGCAAAGTTAGGGGCCCCCAAAATCATGGATGTCCCAGTTGTGAAAATTTCGAGACTCCCACTTGGGAGTCCCAAGACAAAATGTCATTTAAATGTGGGCCTCGTGTAAAAGCACAAAGTATACTATAAGGGGGAAGGTGGTGGCTTCCCCCAAGTCTGGGCCGTGGTTAGTCTTGTGAGTTCAAATTTGCCCGTGGCTCGTCCTAACACCAAAAGTGCTCAAACTATGCACTAACCAACTTGTTGTTTAGTTTTGTGCAGGTCTGTGTGAGTGATTAAATGTCTGTCATTCTTCCTAGTCCCATCTCGGAGCTCCAATACACCCCTCTACCCCATTCAAAGTGCTACGAACCAAGGAGGGTGTCCCCAACTCCTTGCCCTTCCGTTGTTTTACTTTAGATTCACATTTGAATCTATCAAGGAACTTGAGAGCGTGTCATTACCCTTCCTATTGCCAATCCTACACACTTGTTCCTACCTTCTTCCCCTCCTACTAACCTCCATTCATCAAGCAAAAGCACTTCAATTCAATTTCATCGTGCAACTCCATCACATCTCCAATACCAAAGCTTGAGAAAGCTTGGGTGTGTGTGAGAGAAATAGGGGAGCAAAAAAAAACGATGGCAACAAGTGATAAATAACAAAAACCAAGGTAATTTTTTTATTTGTTTTGTTTTTTGGTTTTTTGGTTTTATCTAATCAATTGTGTGTGTATTCACAAGCAACAGAGGCAACCATGAAGGTGTACAACTAGCAATAACAAAAAAAAAAATCATTTTTTTTGCTTTTTGTTTTTCACTTTCTTTCATCAAATGTGTGTGTGTGTGTTTATTCACAAGCAACTAGAAAGGTGTGGAAGCAACCAACCACAAGGGAATTCTTTTTTGTTTTATCTTTTGTTTTTAATTTTCTTTCATCAATTTTGTGTGTGTGTGTGTGTGTGTGTGTGTGTGTGGTAGCAAAAGCAATTAAGAAGGTGTGGAGGCAACCAACAACAAAAAAAATTTAATTTTTCGAGCAGGTGTGTGTGTGTGTGTGTGTGTGTGTGTGTGTGTGTGTGTTTGCAAGTAATTAAAAAGGTATGTTAGAGGTAGCCAACAAAGTAATTTTATCTTTTTTGTTTTTTGTTTTTTTTTGTTTTTGGTTTTCTTTCATCAATTTAATGTGTGTGTTACAACAAAGGCGGTTCAAGAAGCTACAAAGGTAGAACTAACAACAAGTTAATTTTTTGTTTTATTGTTTTTCATTTCTTTCATGAACATTCTATGTGTGTCACAATAAAAACAACCAAAAAGTCACAAAAGTAGCCCAAAACAAGGTAAGTTTTTTTTTTTTTTTTTTAAAGGTTTTGTTTCCTTTCATCAACTTTATGTGTGTGTCGCAACAAAGGCAACTAAGAAGGTGCAAAAGTAGTTGACAATAAGGTAAGTTTTTTTTTTACTTATTTTTTTCATTTTTTTCATCAATTGTGTGAGTGTGGTAGTAAATGTAGTTAGGGAGGCACAAAAAAAATTAACAAGATCAGTTTGTTTTCATTTTTTTTTGTGTTTCGCTTACTTTCATCAACTATGTGTCTATGGCCCAACAAAGTTAGCTAGGAAGGTGCAAAGGCAGCCAATAGCAAAGTAGGTTTTTTTTGTGTTTTTTTTTTTGTCCCCCACTTTTTTTTATCAACTATGTGTGTGTGTGTGTGGCAACAAAGGCAATTAGGAAGATGGAAAAGTAATGAATAAGGTGCATAAACAAATGATGCATCAAAAGTAATGGGGTAGCAAATGCAAGCAAATGTTGAGGCAATTGATGTATTGGCTCCAAACTCTATCATGAAAAGGACCAAATAGAATCAATTATTGTTATGATAAAAGAACAAAGTGCCAACAATTCCTACTTTGGTTAAAAAATTAGTCCAACAACAAGTTGTAACTTTTGTCCTTCTTCCAACTCTTCCCATAAGTATGGATTTAATTTTATTTCTTTTCTTTTTTTGCGTCACCCCTCCTTCTCCATGTGATAAGGCATCTAGTTTTTTGTGGGGCAAAATTTAATGTGCAATACCCCAATGGTTTGGAATGTTTTGGTAAAGTTTGTGTTTGCACTACCCTCACACACCCATAATTTAAAGTAATAGTATGTAAATAATACCTTTGTCTATTATGAAATACCATCACCTTGAATGGAAATACCCTCATCTTGGTGACCTTATTTCTTTCTAGGGTTCTTTTTTGTGGCTTTTTTGTGCCAAGGAAAGAGTTGTGTGGGCCAAAGTTGGGGATAGGTTCATGTGCAAGGTTGACATGTGCAATGTCTCCTATGTAGCCAATTGGTTGTTTCAAAGAAATTTGGACCATGAGTTTGATCTTGCCATGGAGTGTCGTGCTCAAACTAGTCTAACCCAATTTTGATTAGGAAAGGTAGGATGGCTAAGGATATTTTGGGTTAACCTTAAGTCTAAGAGATTAGGTTAAGCCATATGTCTATCCCAATAGAACTTGATGGGGGTGGTCTAATTAAGATAAGGGGGGAAGTAGGTTGGTTGAAAGTAGACAAGGTCCGGTTTTTTATCCTTGTCCAAAAGTAGTTAATCTTGCTGGATGAGGGGGTATGGACAAGGTGAAGGACATTTCCTATAAACTTTTAACAATTAGGGTTAGGGCAAGATAATACTAATGGTGCCTTTTGAGAGTTGAGAAGCAAGGAACTAATTAATGATTTTATTTTTTTTCTAAGTGATGAGTGGCAAAAGTGGTTGTGAAAAGGAGGGAGTGATGATGATGGTTGTAAGGAGAGGCAAGAGATCTTGGCATATCATGAGAGGGTGAAGTAGGTGAAAGTGGGAGGCTACAACATTGTGAACCAACTAGCTTTTGTTAGAAATATAACGTTTACAAAATAATGAATAGGGAGTAATTAAAAAAATCTATATATGGACCCTGTTGAAACAAAACAATATATCTACCAAACTAAGTTATAGTTGATTTGGGTTAAACATCTTACCAAAGGTTGGTAGAGTTATATTCAATAGACTTAACAAGTTCAATTATCAACATGCTTACTTGCCAAACTTGTTGGCTTGCCATAACAACATAGGTTTAATTATCTGAAGGTTTGAAGAGACAAGGAGGAGGATGGAGATATTAAAAGGGGCAGGGAGTAGTTACTACCAAATAGACTAAAACAAATTATATTTATATACTCAAACCTAATAATACACACACACACACAAATTTTGTAACAACAAGATGCCCTTTTGTATGAGTGTTCCATCTTCCACATTGTTTGTTAGTAGTAGTTTGTAGGTTGTAACATGTCTTAATTACTCAAGTATGTGGTAGTACATGTAGATGGTAGAAAAGGACCTAACATCAATGAATACATGAATCACATCAAATTCATCGTTAACATTTGGCAACCATGTTTGGAATATAGTGTTGATAAATTTGGAATAACATAAGTTTATAATGGAACATGCAGAATTGTATCTCGTAAATGTAAGATTCTGTATTATGTATATTTTAAGCAAATGGATACAATTACAATATGGGGGTGAATGTTATTCTAATTTTTAAGCTTTTCATGTTAATCAACCTAATATAACGTTAGGAGATATGTCGTTGAAGGGTGCCAACTATGTCCAATTTTTTCTGAAATTATTCTTTGAAATTGAACAATATCATGCAAAAAATATGCGTATTTATTCATAGACTTAAAAATGGTATGGAAACATGATAAGAAGGTATAATCTTGTTCCTTGGGAAAAACTTACGTTACCAGTAAAGGAGGCAAAACAATTGCTCAAAATTCATTGTATATACTGGATGGACATTATAAGCATATTTGAATACCCCAATATCATGTCCATAAAAAGGTGATTGGAATGAATTTGTGGATAGGTTTAAAATATTATCAATGGGAATCAAGGAGTTAATTTTACAAAAATTACATGGAAAAACAATTGTATGGTCATTACAAAATTATATTTTATACATTGATAAAGTAAAATGATGTCAATATAGAAAATGGTTGTCAATAATAGTTTGTGTTCTTAATTTAACAAAAGTGGACAAAGTAACAATGATTAATCATATTGTAAGTATGAAAGATGAAAAAGAATATTTTTAACCAAATATTATTGCATTAATTAAATGGTGGATACCTTTTGATTTGTTACAATTATGGTGTAGATGGATCAAGGATTTGGTAGCATATAGCTGTGGAAATGAATCATATTGCTCCAATGAATTATCCACCAAATAAAAACAAATACCAATGTTATTATTATAAATGGCTGAAAAAATGTTTGTAGAATTATATGAAGTCAACTTAATTTTGTTATTTGCACATTTTAATAGTTTTTTTTCCATGTGGATTTAAAGATTTTTACGGGATATATAGACTTAGGAAAGAAGGGGTATCTTCTTTAAAAATGACTATTAAAAAAATAGAATACATAATTATGTACTCTAACTTCTTCACTTATTATGAACAAGATATGGAAGAATCAAAATTAATAATAAATTTTTATAATAATGTTTATCAAGGTTGGCATGAGCTATGGTGAACAATGCTACAATTACTCTAGGGCAAGAAATATTTTAAAAAATTATTATCGTAGATATGGTTCAAGAAAGATTACATCAATTAAATATATTTGGATGGTCTATAACATAATATATGTATACACCTCAAAGAGTACCCAGAAAATAAACATGGGTATGTTTTATGGATTTTTTTTGGGAATTACCATAGAGTGTTCTAGTGTTAATCATAATAAAATTACATGGAAATATGAAAAACATGTTGTATTCAACATAAGTTGTTGATTATAGACGCATATAAATCAACAAAGTATATACATTGGTTTCCCATCCTAATATGTTTACTTATACTATTACTAATTCAAAATGTTTACACAACACATCATGTTATAAAACTACTAGATCATAGAAAATTTAACAAAGTAAATATCAATGTTTTGATTGAAAAATGGATGCCTTGTGATGCATTTGAATACCTAGAAGAAAAAAGGGGAATTTTGTTTAAAAACTAGAGGAATTGAAAAATATCCTTCGAAAGAATACGGACCAACTATGTTGATACCTACATTACTAATTCCACCTCTAATAGAAAAGGCCATTAACCGCCAAAATATGAGGGATACAAAAGATAGAGGGTATACATTCATGAAAAACCATGACAAACAAGAAAAAAAGTTGAGAGCAAGTTAACATGGATCAAAATCTAAGAAGAAGAGTGAGGGAAGATTTTAGGAATGTTGAATTCTGGGTTAAACATTATAATATTTATAATCAATGGAAAGAGTTAGGCATTTTGGGGAGCAAGATAAAAGATTAGCTTCAAGAACCATTGCTTCAAGAAGTATTTATGTTGGTTACACAAACAACAGTTGAAGGAGTGTAGTCCACTACCAATGATGCTGACGTGCAATCCACAACATCAACCACAATTTCAAAACATGACAAAGTTGAAACATTAACAAGATAGGAAGGAGAAGTTCAATCATGGTCAAAAACTTTCATACTTGAACAAAAGCCTATTGAAATAGGAGCATGATCCTTGTAGCCAATACAAGGGTTTTTCACTTTAGCAAAATTTTCACAAACAAACATATTTGATATCAAAGTAAAAAAAGAATCAATTTCTTATAAGGATAGCAGTGTGGCACCAAAAATAATTAATATAGTAAGAAATCCATTGTTTGAAGAAGTTGAACAACAATCATTACGATAGGAAAAACCAACATTTGTTGCACAAAAAACCAATTTATTTTCCCAATTCACAACAATTGTAATACATGTGCCCCCAACAATGGTGATAGTGGCACCAAAGCTATTATGAATATCATAACCCAAGTTCCATGATGGAAATGATGCGATAACTCATGTTGGAATATTAGCCAAAGTATGTGTAACAAATGGTGAGGACATTGATGCGCATAAATTACAATATTTTCCTACAACATTATGAAAAAAAAATGCGAGTTCGTTTACTTGTTATGCGAGAACAAATCCCGTTACTTGGGGAGAGGTTCAACATGCATTTATTTCAAGATTTAGTGATGTGCACATCGCAAGACAGGCCATAGTCACTTTGAGGGAAATGAAGCAATGGAAACAAGAAATAGTCAAAGCTTATTATGACAATTTTTTACAATTGTATTGTTATACCACAACAACCAAATGATGTATATATGATACAAACCTTTAGGGAAGGACTAAGAAAGAAATTAAAATTAGCCATTATTGGAATTCTTAGAGCAATGATTATTGAAGTACTTAATTTGGCAAGAGAAATTGAAGAAGAGATGCCTACACAACACAAGAGTAAACAATTTCAACCACCATTAGATAATGAAGGTTCAGATGAAGAATCAACTAATGATGAGCAAAAGTAAAAAAAACAAAAAAATTGCAAGGAATGAAATGATGGATATGAATGAGGCATGTTCTATCAAAATGTCGTAATGAAGGTCATTTGACAAAGGAATTGTAAACTTTTGCACACAATTTGCAACATTTGTGAAAGACAAGGGCATGAAACCAATAACTTCCATTAAAGGAGTTAGGAAGACAATATGTTAGAAAGGACATCTTAGTCAATGTGGTACAACCTAAAGCACCAATTGAACAAGTTAAACAAGAATAGGCTTTTTGGAAATAAAATAATAATAGATATGATAACCAAAGAAAGGAGAGCCAAGGATGACAAGACTATCAACAACAATGGAAGGAAGGATGTCATAATAATAAAGGTTATTGACACGAATGAGATGGCCAATTTAGTTGAAATGGCTATAACTAAAATGGATATAACCAAAATAATTACAACCGAAATAATGGAATTGACAAGGAGGTGATATGAAGTGCTTTTGTTGTTGAAAAGAAGGACATTAGAAAAATGATTGTCCACTATGGAAGCAACATTTAGAACATGAGAATAAGAATTCTCAACCCAAAGTTGGGGTCAATGTTACTATTGTGGAATAATGTATACCCATTATACTAGCATTTGTAGGCACTCAAAATCAATGATTGAAGGAACCCGAGCAAGAAAATATCATGAACGAAAATAGCCCCACAAAAAGGAAAAGGATGAAGTGGGATCTCAAGAAGGCAATACATCAAGAACTTGCGGGTCAAATACAACAAATACAAGTTGAAATGGATATTCCAACACAATTATATCCAGATACTTAAAACGATAACCAAATATTAACAATCGGTACCAAAGAAGGTTTAGAGCAAGATTAAGAAGCTTTACTTTACCATGAGGAGAGTACATAGAGAGAATCTTGTAACCATACATGAACAAAATCAACAAAGGTTAATGAACAGCAAATTAGTATTAATGGAACTTTAACTATTCTTGAAGGCAAGTTAGAAAGGATATTTAATGATCAAATTTTAAATATAAAGATGGAGGTTAAATTGGGGCAACTAATCAAGATCTGCCCCCAATTATGAAAAATAATAACAAAATCCTTTTTTAAAATGAAAAAGGAACATGTATTGGATGTGTGCAAAGTTGGTACACACCACAAAAATTACTTTGATGAAATTATGTTACAAATATCCAATGGAAATTTTGAAATCATGGATGTTCTATTGGATGGTGGATATGGAATGAATATTATTTCTGAACATCTATAGAAGAAATTAGGCTTGGAAAAACCTTAGTCAATGTCATTTATGGTAAAAATGGCATATCAAAGGAAAGTACAACTAATAGGGTTGATACGAAACCTCAAAATCAATTTAGCAAGGTGTACATTCAAAATTTCAATTATAATGTTGTAAATGAGAAATATTCCACAAGCTTATTCGATGTTTTTAGGAAGACCATAGTTCATGCAAGCTAAAGTTCATTGTGATTGGGGCAATAACACTTTAACAATCATTGTTGATACCAAAACAATGACATTGACTATAAAGAAGCGAGTGATGGTACATCCTTCCCAAAAACCTTGCCATCTTCATGAGATTTATGATTGGGAGGGAGGATTGACAAATGGAGATGAAGAACGTTTATACCATGTTGTATTAAATTTGTGGCATGTTGAAGAAGTAAGTCCAAAAGAATTAAAATTCCTACCCAAAGTATATGTAGGAATGGTGCAACCTAAATATAATATTAATTATCCCTTTTGGTATTATCAGCATGAACTTAAAGAAACATTAATCCTCGATGAATCTATTGATATTATGATTAAAAACAAAAAAAATACATGATGAACATTTATTGCTTAAAAATAATTAAGCAAATTAAATGTGGGCATTAGTGAAGAACCTCACATAGTGCTTGTAATGTTTGCCATACCCAAACAATTCCAAGCAAAAGTTAAACAACTATTGACATAATTTTAAAATGTATTTACATGGAGTTATAAATAACTAAAGGGAATTCCTTGGTCAATTTGCAAACACAAAATTGAATTGACTATTGATGCCAGTCTAATTAAGCAACAACCCTACCGAATGAATCTTAATTATGCTTAAAGGGTAAAATAAGATTTTAATAAGCTATTGGACACACATTTTATCTTCCCTATCAAAACTACCCCATGGTTATCACTATTGGTAATCGTACCAAAGAAAATGGCACATTACCCATTTGTGTGGATTCTTGAAAGTTGAATTCACAAACAAGAAAGATCCATTTCCATTACCTTTTTTGGATTTGGTATAGGACATAGTAATGGGACATGAGATGTATTCTTTTATGGATGGGTATAGTGGTTATAATCAAGTGAAAATGGCCAAAAAAGATAAAGATAAAACTTCATTTATCTTTGAATGGGGAGCATATTCCTATAGGAATATGCCATTTGGATTGTGTAATGTTCCAACCACCTTTTAGAAAGTATTACATAAACTTTTAAAGAATATCTTAACAATTTCATGCAAGTTTTTACAGATGACTTCAATGTCTATGGATAGAAAGAAGAACATCTAAATCATCTTAAGAAAATTATGACCAATGTAGAAATAATGGCATTAGTCTCAATCCAAAAAAATGTGCATTTTGTGTCAACTCGAAAGTGTTACTAAGACAGATTGTTTGTGAAGATGGACTCCTAGTAGACCTTAGGAAAATAAATACCATCATGGATATACCTACCCTAATGAGTGTGTTAGAAATAAAAAGATTCCTAGGGGTAACATGTTTCTATTGACAACATTTTAGAAATTTTGCCATTACAGCTACCCCAATGTGCAGAATTTTGATGGACACACATTATTGGTGGGATGAAACCTACAAAGAATCCTTCCAGTGGATGAAAACAACATTGATTACATTACCAATACTCATTGTCCTTGATTGGACAAGAGAATTTCATGTTCACATAAATGCATCGAATTATGCTATTGCAACCACTTTAGCTCAAAACCCTAATGATACGATTAATAAACTAATTTATTATGCTAACCAACTAATGACTGGAGCTGAGAAGAATTACTCAACCACATAGTAAGAAGCCCTTCCAATGATTTATGTTCTTGATAAATTTCTTCATTATCTCTTGGGAAATAGTTTCATATTCCATCAAGCCTTGATCTACTTAGTCAATGTACCAACTGTAACTTGACGAATAGCATAATGGCTATTATTATCATAGGAATTTAATTTCAAAATAATTTATAAACCAAGAAAGGTGCATTTTGTACCAAACTAGTTATTGCATGGTACAAATGGCGAATCTACTATTGGTGTGGAAGATTAATTATCGAATGTTGCCTTTTGTTATTGACTAACCTATTGATATACACCAATTAACGAATATCTACACAAAGGATATTTCAAAGATGATGTCCTTCACGCATTACAAAATAATACAACTAGAAACATTACAAAGTTTTTTTATGAAAACATTATTACATGATTTGGTTGTCCTACCCACTTAGTTAATGATCAAAAGAACCATTTCATAAACAGCTCCATCAAATTATTGGTGCAAGAATTTATGATTACACATCATAAGTCCACCACTTATTATCTTCAAGGAAATGATCAAGCATAATCAACCAATAAGACGTTAAAGTAGATATTAAGGAAATTGGTAAATGCTAATAAAATGATTGTGACATAATGCTACCTATTGCATTATGTATCAAACTACATATAAGGTGTCCACATTACATACACCATATGAACTAATATATGGGTTAATGCCATTATTACCTATTGAATTCATAGTCCCAACTAACTGAACACTTGTTAAAAAGGATGGAAGTTGGATGAATGCATTATTAATTCAAATGGAAGATTTAATTTTGCTTAATGAAAAAAGAATTATAGCAAGAGAAAACATTGATTACATCTAAACATTAAGAAAACATCAGAGGGATGAGGAAAAACAATTTAATTCTTTTTTCCATTTATTAGCCCATTTCAAATAAAAAAAACTTTTAATAAGAATATTGACCAATTAAGCACATTAAGTAATGAAGACATAACATTGGTGAATGTTAATAAAAGTTTACCAAAATCCAATCATTATAATTGTCAAATGTGGAAAAGAACAGCTAATGTTCAAAAAAACTTTAATTATCTTATCGTACAAAGTTAGATAGGGAGATAGAATAACAGATACCTAACAATTCAGATATTGAATGTAACTCCCACCTTCATATCACAGTTGTAAACCATTAGGAGAAGCTGAATGTACAAAAAAAGCCTTGCAAGTTACAAAATTCTGAGTGTTTATTATTATAAAAAGAAAGTACATCAATGAAGAATTAAAACATAGTTTTTTGAGGGTTTTGGAGATATTGGCAACGAAGCAAAGTATAAAGCTTACAAAAAGAATAGTAGAAGTGGAAGTGGAAATTGAACTGTTACAACCTTAGCCTTGGGCTCATGACCAAGTCAAGGGCTTGCAAAGGTGTGGGCCAAAAGTGAAGCCTAGGAGTCACATTTCATGCTCTTAGGAGTGTGGGAACGTGTGAGAGAATGAACCTCCACACTCCCAAATGAACTCCTCCTTGGTAGTTGGAGTCGCATTGGACTCCCAAATCTTGAGAGTGATTAAAGGGGTCAAGACTCATTATATCGAAGAGTTATTTATATCATTAAAAATATTTTGGAATGTAGATGTCTAAAATTGGCTCGCATGACCCATTTGACTACTTAAAATATAAGTTATGGCCAAAAGAAAGGTCGAGAATCAAATTGCCAATTTGACTCTCGACCATTAAAAGTCAAGAATCACCTCGATTTTCATATGTGTAAGTGGCATGCCACATATCGTTGGAAAGATCTTGACGAGGGCTATAACTTTTTTTTTGACCTCATCTTAATTGGAGGTTTTCACACAAAGTTATGGGCTTCCAAAGTCGTAGAAGTCCCAATTTCAAGAACTTCAAAACTCCCAACTTGGGAGTCCTAGGACAAAATGACATTTGGATGCTAACCCATGGCCAGACACAAATAATACTATAAGGGGGAGGGTGATGACTTCCCCCAAGTCTGGGCCGTGGTGAATCTTGTGAGTCCATGTTTGCATGTGGTTCATTCGTGCACCAAAAGTGTTTCGACTATGCATTAACCAACTTGTTGTTTGGTTTGTGCAAGTCTACGTGAATAATTGAACCGTTCATCGTTCATCTTAGCCCCATCTCGGAGCTCCAACATGCCCCTCTACCCCCAAAGTGTTGAGAGGTAGGGAAATCGCCCCAACTCCTTCTCCATTTGGTGTTTTCACCTTTGGACTTGAAGTTGAATCCATCAATGAGCTTGGGGGTGCATCATATCAATGAAGAATTAAAACATAGTTTTTTTAAGGTTTGGAGATATCGATAATGAAACAACGTAGAAGGCTTACACAAAGAATAGTAGAAAAGGAAGTGGGAATTGAAAAGTCAATCCATAATTTACGACTCGATTGTTTTTTTATAGGAGTAATTAAACAACTATTACACCCACCCACTATGACAACAATTCTCGTGTTGTGGAACAAATAATTCAACTATTATAAGAAACAACGCATGGAAATAGCAATGGGGAAACATAAACTTGAAGTTGCATCATCTTCTAGAGCAAAGAAGATGAAATCTAAAACAAAGGACACAGACATGGAGATCCATCCTACGATGCTAAAGCAAATTCATTTCCCAGTGTGCATGTACATCATAATGTGGGCAACAAAGAAAAAAAAACACATTTAGATGATTGAAACAAAGCTCAACAACTTCTTTCAATTCAATTGGAACATAATCGACCTCCTTACTATCAAAGAAGTTATCTACGGCTTATGGGTTTACAATGTGGCAAGCGCCTTACATGATAAGTATATTTTTTAAGACTTTCTTGGCATTATTCGAATTTTCAAATTACTAGCAGAAAGCATTATAGTACATGTGGGAGATTCGTACAATGAAGAATGGTTAGAATACTTTAAGGGAGGAAAACAAGAACATTATAAGCAGGATTCAAGGTATAGCCTTGTGAAGGCACATGCATTTGGAATGCAGTTGCGAGTCGCGACATTAACAAAAATTACAACATTTTAACAAGGTAATCATTATGTTTCAAGAACGTTATTACCTACAATCAATGTAACTAAAAGATGGATAGTTAATTGGGCCAAATAGTTCAAGGTATGACTGCATAAGGAGATGATCATAGTCCGAAAGAAGGTAGGGAAGGTAAGGAATAGCTTTATTAGACCTACCCTAACTCTTGTGGCAAAACATTATTGCATTATAATACATAGAAAAAGATGAAGAGGATCATTATTCTTCAACGCCCAAAGAAGACAAGGAAGATGACGTGCTCCTAAGTCCCTTGTTGAACCCACTTGAAGGTCCAACTATGTAAAGTTGCTAAAAGTTGGGACTTGGGGCCCGCTTCTGACTTCCAGCACTATAGAGGGGTAAAGGGGTGTGCTAGAAGTCCCAAAATTAGACTAGGGAGAGGGACTAGATTATCAAGCTTGAATCTGCATCCAAAAAACCAACCACAAGAGGGTTAGTTCGCATTCGAAAACACCCTTGGGTGTTGGGACAAGCCACGGGCACTTTGACACACAAGATCCACCACGGCCCGAACTCGGGGGAAGCCACCACCTTCCCCCATATAATATTCTCTGTGCCACTCCGCGGAGGCTACATCCAAATAGCTCTTTTTCCCGGGACTCTCAAGTTGGAGTCCTGAAATTATCCCGGATTATAGTCTTGGAACTTTGGGAACTCATATCTCCCGACTGCCAAGTCTGATCAAGGCAAGTTCTGAACCGAAATTATAGCTCTCTTTAAGGGCTTTTCAACGCCATGTTGCATTCTAGATTCGGATGTCGGAAAGAGGTCGATTCCCAACTTTTAGTGTTCGGGAGTCAAACTGCCAGTTTGACTCTCGGCTCTTTTTTTTCCCATAACTTGGGCTGCAAATGTCCAAATGACCAATACAAGGGCATTTTGGACATCTACATTTTAAGACCTTTCCAATGACATTAAGAACACCTCAATGCAAGGTGTTTTGGCCTCTGCTGTTGAACTTTAAACATTTGGGAGTCCCGGAGGACTCCAAATCCTTAACTTTGGGAGTGGGAGTTTCATCTTCCCACTTAGCCCAAAGTGGGGTTGCGACAGAAGAGGACACTTTCAGTTTGTTCAATTCCATTCGTAAGCGTTAATTTGGTTGTAATGTCTTCACAGGAGAAATTTCTACCTATGGAAGTGGAGCAAGACCATGAGCAAACATATATGTTGATAGAAACAATGTAGGAAGGAGATCCTTTTCGTAATGAGATATAAGGTGAAAAGGTGTAAAAGATGATTACATCTCAACCAAATTCCGAAAATCAACAATCCACTAACATATTGCTACATACTTCCATGGTGGATGCATCTCATGAGGAGACCATCACAAAGGAAGACGATTTTAAAACCAAAAACATTAACCAGATTCAGTAGGAAATAGAAATGAAGCCTAGCTGAATTAGGAAGCAGTTTTTGCGGCCTAGCTGGTGTTAGTAGGTACAACCATCAATAAACATGCAAATGAAAGAATCCAACCAGATTCGACATGTATGCTTATCAAATATGGAACATTAAGGTTTGCTCATGAAGGTCGAATAAACATTATTCAGAGAAGTGATGTTGGAGAAGACTCTATCATTGCACTTAATTATTACCAGGAAGGAACATGAGTTGAGTGTTCCTTAGAACATGAGGATTCCATGGAAGTACAATTAATAGAGTTAGTATTTGCATCAATCAAGAAAGCGAAAGACGTGAAATGGTCCTACGGGAAAAGAATTTGGCAACTTTCTTTGGAGTTGGAGCATCTACAAGGCATAATACTGTATGAATGAAAGAAAATTGAACATCAGATTAACCCCTTAGAATTTGAAGCCCATAAGCAAGAATGGGAGAAAATTAATTCAGGGCTTGTATTTGCTCAAAGACATTTGGATCAAGAAATCCATGAAATTCAACAAAAGTTGGAAAAGATTTAAGAGGAGGAGGAGGCAAGGGAAACTTTGAAGGTTTTGCAGCTAAACTTCACGATTGTGGATGGCAAACTCACCCAAGTCATGGAGGAGATGAAAAATGTAGCAGTTTGTTATGAAAAAGTGTTGACTACAACATTCGTTAGGCATAAAAAAAAGATGGAGTCGGTTATAGAGTGCTTGAAGAATGTCGAACATAAATTCTTTGATATTTAGATAGAAAAGGAGACTTGGCATGGCAAGTGCCTAAACTTTGAATCAAAGGTACAACTGCTCAAAGAATAAAAACAAAACAATATGCGAGTCAGTGAAATGCGTGAAAAGATATAAGGTTTGGAGGAGCAAGTTCAACTTGCCAATGCCAAAGAAATGGAAGTAGTTGCATAAAAGGAAGTAGAAGTTAAGCATGCTGTAGAAATAATGAAAAGGAAAGCATTAGCATTGGAGTAGTTGGCTAAAGTAGTACTATTCAATCAACTATTGGAAAATTAAGATCAAGAACTTTGTGTAGTCCTTATCAAAGTCTGGCTATCAATGGTGCAATTGTATTACCAAAAGGAGTAAGACATGGTAATGCAATTCAATGTAACACATGCGAGTTTAAAAGAGTGAAAAGAGTTTGAAGCCACAAAATCAGAGGAAGAGGAGGAAGACCAAGATGTTGTGTGTGAAATCATAGTCAATGAGTTTACCAAGAGGATAAGGAAGAAGGAATAGTTCAAAAGTGGTAAGAGTGGGGAGAAAAACCACAATGAAAGCAAAAGTGTGGGAAGGGATAGGATTTTAGAGCACCAACCTAAAGATTCCCCACCACAGTAGCATTCACCATTAATGGACCAATATTGAAGTTGCATATGCCTTTCCATTTGCAATGAGCGAATGAAAACCGTTCCACCAACATTTGATGCAAAAGTTGTGGGGATGAAACCGTGTAACTAAAGTGACATACTACACATTTTTAAGGAGTTGGAGTATACCTTATTGATCATCCCTCATCTAAAATAATATTATTTTATCAACCATTTGTAGATCTGTCTTTTAGCAGGATTTGCCCCACCAATGCTCAATGCCAAAATCCTCATCGAGGATTTTGAACACATGTGGATAATACAAGATAGGGAATTTCGGGAGTACTTGGCATACAACATTATCTGTAGCTACATTGTTTTTCACAGCAATTGTGGATATGTTGTGTTGGAACATTTCATGGGCTATTTGTGTGCATACGTGTTGCGATATTATTCCAAGTTAGAGGTGGCATACAATAAGTACTATCTGAAACACACCACAATAGTTAGTCACAAGTTGATCTTTGTCATGGCCAAAAGGAACCCCATACTAAATACATTTGAAAAGAGGGTAAAGGAAGATTCCATGGAAGCATGGCTATGGGCATAATGGCTAAAGGATCTATTGGAAAGTTGTGTAGTCAAAGATGTGGTAAAAGAAGTAATGACATTAATTAATTGGCATTGTACAACAAAAGGGCGAAACTTGCATGTGGCAAAGGCACATTTGGGAAGAACCCTCACAACATCACAAGATGACATTTTCAGCATAGATCACTTGGTAAAACAACTTCGTAGGAACCCAAAGAATCTAATGCCACCTGAATTCTAGCAATGCTTGCCCCATCCATGAGTTGTTAGAAAAGACAAAGCCTTTCGCAAGTTTTTAACTAGAATGGTGCCAAGGGAAAATTTTGCATCAAAGGTCAACTCCAATGATGATATTGACAACTTCCTAACTCCAACTACATCTTTTGATCTTGGGCAATAGCTCTATGCAAGGAATAGATTTGTTTAAAATATTGATGACCTTGTGTGGGCACTAAGGTCTTGGGGGGGTGGGGGGGGGGGGATGATGTTAGGAATATAATGCTTACTGAGTAGTGAATAAGGTTATAACTGATATGGGTTAAACATTTTATCAAGGGTCAATAGGGTTACATTCGGTAGACCTAACAAGTTTGGTTGTCAACATGTTTACCTGTCAAATTCATTGGCCTATTGGAACAACATAGGTTTACTTATCTGAAGGTTTGAAAAGATAAAGAAAAGGATGGAGATATTAAGAGGGGTAGGGAATAGTTGCTACCCAATAGCTTAGGACAAACAATATTTATGTCCTCAAACTTGATAATACACACAAATATTTTATGGCGACAAGATGTTCTTTTGTATGAATGTTCGATTATCCACATTGCTTCTTAGTAGCAGTTTGCAACTTATAACATGTTTTAACTATTTGGGTACATGGTATTGCGTGTAGATGGTAAATAAGGACCCAACAACAATGAATATCCAAGTCACATCAAATTCATCGCTAATAACTTTTCAAGGGATGGTCAATGTTCGTTTTAGCAAATGGAAGCAAAATCTTCAAGTAATGGCGGTTGTGGTACCGCAAATGGAGGGGGAACTCATGAACATGGCGACTTGGGGCGAATGGTGGAGGCCAAGAGAAGGTACCTAGATCATGTTACTAGAATTAGGAGTAGGAATATAAAAGAAGGGGGGAGTTGGGGTTTTTTGGTTGTTGGGCCTAAGAACAAGCAAGCAATGGTTTGCCCTTTTGTGGAAGTAAGAAAACAAGAAGTCTAGAAGGAAGCAAAGCTATCTTGCAGAGGTACAAGTCAAAAGGGCTATTTTTAGGGTTATGGTTGAAGGATTTGGAGTTGTAGATAGTAGGAGATAGGATTGTAATGAAGGGAAGGAGTTTAAAAGACAAGTTGAAAGTTAGCTTAAAAAAGGAACGGAAGCACTCAAGGTTGGAAGAAGTATGTTGTAACCTCTCCTTGAAGATGTGAGATGTTTTGATATGTAATGATTTGTTGTAATCCTTGTGAAATGATACTTGCATGAATAGTTATGGTTCAAAGTTGTAGTTGGTTAAAGGAGGGTAAAAAGGAGCAGTGAAGAAGAAGAAGAAATAGGCTATTGTTTATACCAAATAGGAAAAAAATTATAAAAGAAACATAGGAGAAACAAGGAAGAAATTGCTAGAAGGGAAGATTTACTAGGTTTACACATAGTTAGACCACACCCCTTTTTACGATTCCAAGATAAGAGAAGGGATAAGGAAATCTATAAAATAATTAAACAAGAATAAGAAGGTAGAAGTGATGGAAATTGGTCAACAACTTGTGACTCTCCCCTTTGATAATCTCCAAGGGGGTAAAGGGCATTAGTAGAAAACATGTTGTTTATGATTGTCATTTGCAACTAAAATTTAATTGCAAGCAACACAACGACTAAAATCAACATAGTAACAAATAACAAGTTGTAGATGACTATTGCGGACAGCAACTCACACAAAAAACTGGGAATAACACTGAAAGCTCCGGAACTAGAACCAATGTTGCGGGCAGCAACTCACACAAAAAACTGGGAATAACACTGAAAGCTCCGGAACTAGAACCAATAACACAACAACTCACAAACACTTGAAGTTTCAAAACTAGAATCAATAACACAATAACTCACACAAAACTGGAAATAACACTTAAAGCTTCAAAACTAGAATCAATAACACTCAAAGAAAAAAAGCTGGAAGTAGTATTGATATTGGAGGAGCAAATACAACTGGTGTTGATGAGAGTGAGGGACAAAGTCTCGAGGTCCTCTATTTATACTGCTGAGATATTATTGGAAATTCCAATGCTAAGATACTATTGGAAACTTAATGTTGGCTAAGTTAACTATATTGTTATTGTCACGTCCGTCACATCGAAACTCAATGTTGGCTAAGTTAACTATACTGTTATTGTCATGTCCGTCACAATGACCATTAGTTGCAGATGGTAGATGAAATATTTTTTCATAAAATACAAGTATGGAGATTTTATACATATCCAAGGATGAGTTCTTGCAACTACACTTGTGACTATAATGCACACCAATATGTTCACACGGGGTGGCCTAAAAATGTGACACGTGACATCATTTGGATTTTCAAAATATTTTTCCAAATACATATTTCTTTTTTTCAACCATCTGATTAAACAATTAGATTGTGCCACGTGGCAATTTAAGATTTCCCTATAATCATTTAGGGTTAATTTAGGGTTGGACCACTTACATGCCACTTGGCACCTAGGCTAGGCCTAGGTTAGGCCACCTCTAGCTTAGTTAAGTGCCTAACATTTTGTGTAAGTAATGTTAATATTTTTAAACTAATGTTCTTGAAAAAATCAACCTGATTAGACATAAAACAACTCTAAATCAATTCAAAAAGAGGATTCGTTGGAATGTTTGTGAACCTCAATTGCATACATTACAAGTGCAAGAATTGATTCATTGGTTAACAAGATCAATTTCAAAATAAAGATGGGGAAAACTTCATAATTTTGGAAGTAATTGCAAACCAATCACTTTGGATTTGGCACTTTTTATGGCTTTCCCAAGGGCAACATTGACACCAATGTTTTGAATCAATCACCCATCCTTTGTAATTTGTTAAGTGGAACAACCAATGATTTCAACTTTGTGGTCAATGGAACAACCTACTTGTGGTATTAAATTGTAATAGATGGCATGTACCTTGCAATGGTCTTGTTTTGTGCAAACCATACATGAACCTCAAGATGCAAAAAAAGTAATCTTTTGCAAAGATGTTGTTAAACACAATTTTAGTTTACCTTTAACATTTTGTCTTAGGCCATTACCCCTTACCCCCTTGGAGATTATCAAAGGGTGGAGTCACAAATTGTTGACCAATTTCCACCACCTCAACTTCTAATTTCTTGTTTAATTAATCTATAGATTGCCCTACCCATTCCCTTATCCAACAACCATTCAAAAGGGCATGGCTTGACTATTTTCAAACCATAGTGGAATCCTCCTCTCTAGCAATTTCTCCCCTTGGTTCCCTTCTTTTTTTATATAATTATTTTCCTACATGTTTGCTACAAACAACGATATTATTTCTTTTTCATTACCCCTCTTTACACTCCCTTAACCAGCCACAACCTTAAACTAGAAAGTATTCATGCAAATATGATTTCATAAGAATTTTTACAAATCATTATTGTCAAACCGTAACCTTGGGCTCGCGACTGAGGAAAAGGGTTACAAGGTTGCGGGCTAAGAGGGAAGCCTAGGAGTCATGTTGCATGCTCCCGGAGTGCAAGAGAGTGTGAGGGAATAGACCTTCACACTCCTAAGGGAACTCCCACTTTGGGAGTTAGCTAGAGTCTTCATGGATTTCTGAAATTTTAGAGAGTGATTGCAGGGGTCAAAACCTAATGGATTGAAAATTTCCTTATATGACTAGAAAGCTAATGAAACTTAAATGTTTAAAACGGGCTTGCATAATCCATTTGGACATCTTCAACACAAGTTATGGCCAAAAGAAGGGTCGGGAGTCGAATTGGCAATTTGACTCCCGACCATTAAAAATCGGGAATCGACCCAATTTACTTACGTGCAGGTGGCGTGCGACATACCGTTGGAAAGCTCTCAACTAGGCTACAACTTTTCTTTAGACCTCATTTCAATTAGAGGTCTGCAGGCAAAGTTATGGGCCCCCAAAGTTGCGAGAGTCTCGGTTGTGAAAATTTCGGGACTCCCATTTGGGAGTTCTAGGACAAAATGCCATTTGAATGTGGGCCTTGTGGATAGGCACAAAATATACTATAAGGGGGAAGGTGGTGGCTTCCCCCAAGTTCGGGTTGTGGTGATCTTGTGAATCCGAATTGCTCGTGGTTCGTCCTAGCACCAAAAATGCTCAAACTATGCACTAACCAACTTGTTGTTTGGTTTTGTGTAGGTCCATGTGAGTGATTAAGTGTTTTTCATTCTTCCTAGTCCCATCTTGGAGCTCCAACATGCCCCTTCTACCCCCTTAAAGTGCTGCAAACCAGGGAGCGTGCTTCGACTCCTTACTTTTTCGCTGTTTTTGGTTTAGACTCACATTTGAGTCCTTTAAGGAGTTGGGAGCTTGTCAATTACACACCATATTAACCTCACATCTTTAAGGAGAGGGTGCAATGTATTTTTTCTAACCCTGTGTCCTTCCATTCCCTTCTTTAGCTGATTATTAACTTGCTCCTTATACTATGTCCCTTCATTATAATCATATCTCCCATTATCCAGAACTCTAGAGCCCTCTACCATGACTCTAAGACAACCCTTCAACTTCTATCGTTACAAGAGAGCCCTATTTCCCTTTATATTCTTATGTTCTTGTTTCCACAAGAAGGCATACCATTACTTACTTGTTCTTAAGCCCGATGATTAATACACCCTCCTTCCTCTTCTTTTTTATTTTTCTCTTCTTACATTAACTAGGTCAAGATACCTTTTTTTTATTCCTTTTTGTGCACCTCCAATCACCATGTTCATGAAGTTCCCCCACTTGAATATCCACCAACGCCTTTATCTGATGATTTTGCCTCCATTCTTTAAGGCATCTATTAATTCCACTGCCTCTTGGAAAGCTTGCTCCTTCATGATGTTGTAGCTTCCTCACCCCTTCACCTAACTTGCCCTTTGATGATGTGCCAAGATGCATTCTCCATCCTTACAACCATCATCACCACTCCTATCTTTTCACACCCCCTTAAAGCCTTCACTCATCACTCATGAAGAAGAAAAGAAGGTCAGCAATTCTTCCTTTTAGTTTCGTGGAGACACCGATAGTACTATCATGCTTTAACCGTAATTATTAGAAGCTTCTAGGAAGCACACCCCCCCCCCCCCCTTTATCTGTACCTTCTTATCCAATAATTTAGCTAGTTTCAAACAAAAATAAAATATTTGAACCTTATCCTAATCTAGCCAACATATTCTTCCCCACCCTTCTTATCCTAACCAAGCCACCCACCCCTTAAGTCATATGGGGATAAGGTCAGATGCTTTAGCTTACCCCCTTAGATTTAAAGTTAACCCCAAAAACTTCCTTAACCATCCTAGCCTTCCTAATCAAATTTGGGTTAGGCTAATTTGAGCCCAATAGATGCAAGAAAGAATGAGGAAAGATGTGAAAAGTTGTTTTGGTGTCTTCAAATCTTGTTTTGACATCATTCAAAACATGTTTAAACTATGGCAAATGGATAGAATCTATGGAATTATGATTGCTTGTGTGATTTTCCACAACATGATAATTGACAACAAAAAGGGACCACAATTTTGAACCATTCTTTATTAAGAAAATGCATGACAATTGATTTTCAAAACATACATGGAAGGCATTCAAAAGCTAGAGAATTTTTAATCACATTTCAATTTGAGATCAAACTTGGTAGAACACTTGTGGACCATGAAGGGGGTACACCAATTTGATTGAAAAAAAATCTTCAATGAAATTACACCTTTTGCAATCAAAATCCCACATTTCTACCAATTTGCCAAACATGTGTTGTGAATGGTTACTCACTAATGTTTAGCATGGCAATATAAAAGGATGTCAAAATTATGGAATTTGTAGCTAATGAATTATTTGTGTGATTCAAAATAGTTGAAGTGAGCTCACATCTAAGGGTGTCATTGCAAGTGGAGGTGTCATTATGCGTAGAAAACTCCTTGTGCATGGAAACATCATTGCAAATGTTGAAGGTGTCATGCGTGGAAGCATGGATATAGGTGCCAAAAGTGCATTTATTGCAATAGTCAATGAATGTTGGAGTTGGCATTGATACTTCTTGAAATCTTGGCATTATAACTTCAAGTATTCTCAAGTTTCAAACTTTCATATCTAGTTTCCAAAAGTTATAAGAAGAACAATTGCACTTCGGTTTTTCACAATTTCAACCTTTTCAATCTAATAGTTGCCACATTGGCAATTTTTTTGCTTGTTCTTTCAAAGCACACTCCTTCATTTGGTGATTATTTTGTTCGCATTGTATTTGGCTACACATGACCCTTGCAACCTTTTCAAAATTTTGCCCTATTAGAATTCTACACGTGCTCTACAAATATTTCATCAATTTTTACATTTTCATTTAGGCTCTTAGCTATTCTTATATTAATGGATGTTTTACTCTTCATGGGGTCACTCTCCTACATTCTTCTTTAGTCTGCAACCATTTGGGCATGTCCTTGAAGATCAACCAACAATGTATGAAACCAAAGTAATTGTTTTTTGGGTGTTTCAGCTTGAAAAGGTTTAGAGCTTTTTGCAAAGTATCCTCACTAGAAGTGTCATTTTTGTTGAGGGCAACTAGTAGCAAGTGATAGTTCCCACATAATTTTGTCACATCGTGTTTGATGAAACCCCATTTGGAGTTAGACGCTCTCCGTGACAAGCAAAGTGATTGTTGTAGTAGTAGTATGTTGTGATTTGCTTCCAAAATGCTTGACCTTTTTGGCCATTGCCCCCATGATAGGATAATGTGGCATGTGAAGAATTGACCTACACAACTACTTCTCCTCCTTTGTCACAAAGTTTTTTCTAGGTCTCTTGCTTTCGTAACTAGGTTCTTACCTTGCCATAGCTACGAGCAACAAAACTAAATTCACACTAGATGGTCAGACACATTCAATGACATTTGATTACTTTTGTTGAAAGTTCTCCAGAGGGTGACTGTTGGGGTGTGCTCCTGACACTATTTGTTCCTAATTTGGCACTACATTGTTATTGCAAAGCCACTTATGACCCCCATTGAAAATGCTCTTACAATCCCTGTGTGTCTTGTAGTACTAGTTTTATGCAACCACCTAAAAGTCGTTGAATGCCTCAGAGGTAAGTTAAACCTTGGCAGCTTCAACGCCAATTATCATTTTAGAAATGTTGAAACTTTCAATTTTATTTTTTACAGGTAACAAAAACTTGTGAAGGAAAATATTGAATCATCAAGAATATTTGATTTGTCAAAATGAAAAATCCAAAATTAATCAATCATTTGAGAAACATGTGTTGAAGCTGCCAAGATATATATGTGACTAACACTCTATTTTAGATGTAGCAACAAGCATTGATAAAGCCAAGCTTGGGACACCAAAGTTTTTTTTTTTTGGTTCTTTTTGTGATGGGTGTCTTTGATTGGCCCATCACAATTTTTTAAAAAATTAATCAAGCTTTGGACAATCCCAACACAACAGGAGTTACCTCTCCACAGAGGGAAAGAAGAAAGCCAACAATGGGACTATCACCAAAAAAAATAACAAAACAAAACAAAACAAAACCATAACATAACATAATTAAATGAAAAGTTAAAACGAACTTTCATTACAAATTTTGCACCTTCAAACTTCAATGCATTACATAAGAAAGAAAGGCTTGAAAGTCTTTATTTGGCTCTAGAAATGTACATTGAGCTTAGCTTCACTATATGTAGGTGAAGGTACCTACTATTACCCACTACCCCTTATAAAGCCGAAAAGAAACCGCAACAATTTCTACACGTAGGAAGTAACTGAAAGTGAACTAATGTTGCCAACTACCCTAATGCTATTGTTGACAAATATGCTTGACAAGGGGTTTACAATAATATTCTACAAGTTGATGTTACAGTTTACATGATATCACAATAAACTAAGTTTTGGTAGACAACATATCGAAACCTACAAGTCACAATGGGTTTTTCTTTTCTTTTCTTTTCTTTTTATAATTTTAAATTATGAGAAAAAATTCCCTTTTTTTTTACTTTGTCTGCATTCTCTTCATTCTAAAGTAAAGCAAAACAGCAGTAACGAATCGGAAAAAAAGGACAAACATTGCTAGAACGAGCATATCAATGGGAATACGCGCATTGTTCAAACTACGATTGAATTGAAGTTGAGTCCACACGAATACGTTGTTAAGATCACTCACACGAGGGCAGCTGCATTGTGCACATGCAGCTGGCGAGTTAAGACATGCCATATTTGCCCCGTTGTTCAAACACTCGGGTTTGTTGGTGTCGCAGAAGAATGTTATCGAGGTCAAAGAATTGAGTGCATATTGGATCGGATTCGTCCAAAATATCCAAATAACCGTATTCAATATTTTCTTTTTTGGAACAACGGACCCACCAGTTGCAGTCCAAAAGCCAATCACAATAGGAACAAGAACAGCTGCAATCTGAAAAAAAAAACACACAAGCACACACACACGCGCACGCACACCCACCCAAGAAATGAAAAAAAATCCATTAATAAGTTAATCGCAGATGAAAAATCAAAGTTTTGACATTACAAAACATAATATCAATATTTTGTAAACAGAAAAAAAAAATTATAAATTTTTTACACACTGAAAAATGAAGAAAATATACTCACTGCAAAATGAAATTCATATTTTTAATACATATTTATATGTGTGTCTAGTAAAGAAACTTGGCCATGTATGAAAGCAAATATCCATTTTGGCACTTTGGGTCAGAAGAAAATGCAGAAGCATTATTATTATTATTATATTGCAAAAAAATGAGGAAAGCTTGATGTGGGGGTTTATTTTATTTTATTTTATTTTTTACCTGCGGTAATGGGCTCGCAACAACAATAAGTGCACCCAAGAATGTGACAGCCAGCGTGAACTCAAAGAGGACAAAGTAAAACCGAAAGAACTGAGCAGCTGAATGAACTGCGATTTGAGCCATCAGGCAAAACACAAAACAAAATATCATTGTTGATGTTGCCAAGTACGGTACCTGTTTTCAACCCAAATCAAGAGAAAACTTTAGAAACAAAAATTTACACAAGAAAGAAAGAAAAATAAAATGGCTATTATTATATCCAACAAGCTTTACTAGAAATCCAACAGTGAAAAAAACATAGGTGCAAAAAATCCTTCAAAAATGATTTGACTCCACAAGTTCATTAATACCCTAAATTTTGGTTCAAAAAAGAAAATTGCATATTAGGATAGAAAATCAAGGAAGATTCATAGAGAGAGAGAGAGAGAGAGAAGAGAGAGGGAAAAAGGAAAATTGACCTCTCCCAAAGTCCAGCCAATGTTGTACAAAAGGACATTGTATTGATTTGTGTTTGTTTCTCTCTCCAAAGTGGCAGACATGGTGAGGATCTGGGGAATGACATTTGATGCATTTGTGACACCCAATAGTACACAAATGATAAAAAGGCTTTGAGATTTCGCATTCATTTTCACATTCGTGTCAGGTGTGATGTTGAAATACACGGATCCAAGTATCAAGCCTAGACCCAAAGCTGATGTCATTCGACCGAAATTGTAATTCACATTCCTCCAATAGAACCGTTGCATCTTCAATAGGATCTCTTTAGCCATCAATGGAAAAGGTGCTCGGTAGCCCGATTCCACCAAATCAGGTCCCTGTTGTCCCTTGCCCCGTCGCAGCTGCTGCATCTCAATGTGAGTCTGGAGAGCCAGCTCACTCACCCGAAACTCAAATGCATAGTCTCTCAAGGACTTGACGTCCTTGACTCCATCGCCGATAACACTGATGGCATAGTTTACAGGGCTCTGATTTTCAGGGCACAATGGTGTACCTGGAATAGCTTCAAAATATTTCTGTAAAGATTCATCAAACTTAGCTCTGGTCAGTAGCAGCTGAAATTCTCTAAGCATAATCAAACAAGCAATCAATCAAAATTCGCATGCACCCACAAGAACGGGTACCCATTAATCAAATTCACATACACCAAACCCTAAACCCTAAACCACAAGAACTAACATCTGTAACTACTCTACAAAATGGTTTTGACCAAGGAGTAGAAGAGGTTGCACACTGGTTGCTTGCTTGCAAAGAAAAGAAGAGCATATGGAAGAGAAAGAGAGTGAGATATATACTTGAATTAGCTCGCCATCTGTTCCAACAGGACCAAAATAGACAGTTTCACCTCCTTTTTTGAGGATTTGAGCTCTGGTGAAGGCTGATATCTGGCGAATACTCGGTGACTGAAGAGTTGAAATCACCAGTCTTCCTGTATCTGCTATCCGCTGCACATGTAACAACAACAACAACACATGTATCAACAACAATTTTACAATTTGCACCCATTTTGACAACACTCAACTTTCTTGGAATTTATTACAAAAACCAAAAAATCATGTTTAGACAAGTTACCACTCTCCACCTTTGCCCAAATATCAATAAGACAAACCCAAAGTTCAGCACATAATTTAGCTTATATCTAAGCTCAAATCCAATCTTAATATTAGTGGGTGTTTTGAACTCTCAACAAAAGGAAGCCAAAAAAAACAATATTTGGATTTAGTAGATTCATGAAGACAATGGTGAGAACCTTAGAAAGATTTATGGTAATTTCTCAAGTAGATGATGAGCTCTATTTGTCGTGAGATAAAATTGCAAGTCTTGATAAAATTCGGACAGACAATTTTTACCTTTAGGCATTCAACAATATGGCCTGAGTTGTGACTGTCAAGTCCCTTGGTTGGTAAATCAAGAAACAAAATGCTTGGATTGCCAGCAAGCTCGGTGGCAATTGCAAGTCGTGTAGCTTGCTCCCTTGAATTCTCCTCATTACCCAATAATGCATTGATCAACATATCTGATACATGGTTGATTTGCATAAGCTCCAAAATCTGAAACATTTCCAAACAAAATCCAAAACATTTCAGCTAAAGATGGGCCAGGTATATTAGGCAATGGTATATCCATCCACCTCCGACCAAGCTAGAATGACAACTGGGTTACGTTATTGCTGTTGTTTTATGAAACAAATGTGCTCTAAGAGAAAATTTATGAGAACAAATTCATTAAGAACAAGTATAATTTTATATTACTTACTTACCTCCTCCACAAATTCCTTGCGTTTCTCAAAGGCAAACTTCTTCCCTAGTCGCAAGGCAGCACTGAACTCAATACTTTCTCGTACTGTCATGTAGGGTGCATGCGAACCGAGATCCTCTACATAACCCTCCACATGCGTAAATGTTTTTTGAACCTTGGGATACCCATTTACCAGTATTTGACCACCGATGCGACCCAGAGATATTTTTCGCCCTACAACAGCACAAAATCATTAGCCAAGTTCACAAAGTCCACCCAAATCCCACAAGTCCAATTCATGATAGCTACTACCACAACAAAAAGATGTAAAGAAGAAGAAGATCAATATCATCTGTCTAAAATCTACTCAAACAATTTAAATTTGAAATGAACAAAAGAAATTCAACAATGGATCTAGACTCAAATTAAAATTAGCTGAAATTCTTCCTACTTTCAACAACTATTGTGAAACAATCATCTGGGCATTACCTGCAAGGCAATTCAGCAAGGTTGTTTTGCCTGACTCATAGCTTCCAAGCAAAGCAACCATGTCTCCAGGTTTTCCCCACCCTGACACATGACTGAGAATTGCTCGGGTTTGCCCAATGGTAGGGATGAGGATGTCATAGCTCAGCTCATGCCAGGAGAGAGTGATGGGAAGTGCCGAATGGGATAACTTTCGTTCTGCTGATGCCCACTCTTCATCTTTTGCAACCTGATGCTGGTCCATTGTAGCAAGCTTCATCTACACAAGCAAAAAAAAAAAATTGTACGAAAATCTCATAACACTTATTGAAATCAGTTGTCATCTGCATTCAAAAACCTGTAACAACACTGACAACTCTTATTCATCCTTTGATGTCAGTGAAAGAGCTGAACAATTTAGGGTTTAGGGTGGGAAGGGAAAATGGGGGGTCAGTACCTCCAAGAAGGGGTTCCGCCTGGGAACATGTCGTAGTTTTGCTAGACAAAAATATGCTCCAACATTCAACAACACAATCCAACCGACCACAACAGCAATACTGACGGCTATCCAACTGTTGCTAGTATAGAATTGACCTCGTGCCAAGTAGGCATGGCCAATCGTATTTGTTGGACGGCCGACACATTGAGGAAGATTTGTGACCACATCTGGCACCTCACTACATGGAAGGCTATATGTTTTGGAATTGAATTCATTAACCATGAGTGCAGTTATAGCCCATTGCAACGGGTCTATATAGTAGGCCCAAATCCAATAATGGCGTACTATGAAACGTGGCACCAAAAACCCCGCAAATACAATAAAAATTGCAACAAAAACTCCTGCACCACCATATATGTACAATTGCAAAAATGCCACAACTGCTCAGTGAATTGTAAAATTTATGTTAATCTAAGACACTGAAGCATCTTTTGGCTTGAATAGCTACTCTTCTTCTTCATTTTATGCTTGCTCATAATAGGAGCAGAGGGAGGAGGGTGTCATATATTTTTATAAAACTGGCATCAGTTCAAAAATAAGATACTTGTTTATAATTTTGGAGGTAAATTTTATGAACATGTTTTTTTTTCAAATTAGGCTCATGAAAAATCTTGGAATAGTTATGATTTTGAAGTAAAAAAATATGGCAAAATTTGCCATAGTTATCAATAAATAAAAGGTAGATATTGACATTCATCCATTAAAAATTAGGTAGCAAAAAAATACCATATAAATGAACACAAGGCTACACAAAAATAACCCACCAAAAAAATTAAATGTAACTCCTTGCCATAGGTTTCCTCTGAACAGACATAGGTTGAGTTAATGCTAGTCCAATATAGATGAACATGATCAGCATATTATATATGAGCTCATAATTTGTCTTTAGCACTCCCACAGTTCTTTTGTTGATAAGCATAAGAGTACATGTCACATGAGTCTGTTAGGTGAGAGAAACACACATACCAATCAGTGCATTTGCGGCATCACGGGTGGGGGCAAAGTAAGCCATAAAACGCACTAAGGAAGCACCATTCAAGGCACTCAAAGTGGCAATGATGTAATACACCCAAAAGTGCCAACCCCCATCTTCAAGAGACAATCCTGTCATAAAATACACAACGAGCGTCCATATTGTCGTCTGCACAAACAAACAAACAAACAAACAAAAAGCCCACCAACAATCAATCCCTTCTTCTCAAATGAATTTCGTGCAAAAATGTAATGACATCCACAATGATATTCACGTCACCTTATATATTATGACCATAGGGTGTAGATATTGTGGATGAAGATTGGGTTAAACATTGGGTGCATGTAAATAACTTGGATGAAAAAAGAGAATTTTGAACATGGGGAAGAAGCTATTTGACCCACACAAAAAAAGACTCAGTTTAGGGTTTAGGGTTTAGAGAGAAGCACAACGAATTCACCTCTAAAAGTGTAAATGGGAAACCCCCAACAATCTTTGCAAAGAGGTATGATAGAGGGCGATAGAAATGGGCATCCTGTTGCTTGTAGTAAAGAGCACGCTCATCCAAAAGACCCGGTAATTGTCCAAGGTTGAAAAGAGTCAAATTCAGGAGAGATATGAAGAAAACACTTTTGAGCAAATTCAAATCCAGCTGGTTTGGGTTGTTGTGCACACGAAAGAAGACTATTCCAGTGTATAGACTCATGATCAAGATCTGCAACTCAAGACAGAGACCCCATTAATCAAAAACAGAAACACACTTAGTATATATATATTCACTGGCACTAGCTACTAGCTTGTGCTGGGTTTGCACCCCACCCACATCACAAATGTGATAAACAACCAACAAAAGCAACGATACTCTGAAAACATTCTACATGAAAAGCAATGTCCACAAACAACAAAGTATATGAGTTAGGGTTTAGGGTTTAAGGATCCTTTCCACCTTGGGTACATTAAGACCTGACTTCAATCCATCATTTTTCTTGTACAAATTTTACATAATCTGACTTCAATGCTTTTCTTCTTGTACAGATTTTCTTCTTTTGGGTGGTTGTTTGAATTCCCAATTTCCACCAGAGAAGCTGAGTAGCTAGGTAGTACTAATCAGTAGTAGGAGTCAGTAAGTATGTAAGTAAGTAAGTACCTGCATCAAGCGAAGATAAAAGCCAAGCTTGTTGCGCCATGCAACTTTGAGCTCCCTTTTGAGAAGAAGGATCATCTCTGGTTTGAGATCTAGAATGTACTCCCTGTCAAACTGGATAGGAAGCCCCTTTGTTTCCTGCCACCCCACAGTTTTCCAAACTTTTTTGTTTCACAAACACATCCTACATACATAATAAACCTTTCCAGGATTTTCAAAGTTCACAATTTAGGAAATACCAAATGCTAGCACTGTTCTTTGCACTAACAATTCAACTACATATCCATTCATGCCAGAGTGAACCAACAGCCCACCAGTTGGGTTTCCAGTTCCCCAAGGAATGCTCAAGTGGAATTTTATTTATATACAGGGGAGATTGACTTACTTGGAAAGGTCTCTCCAATTGCAAGCGGACAGGTTCAACAACATGGTCAATGGCAGATGCAAGGCCACCAGTGAGAGAATTGTCCAAGGCACGGTCATAAGTCTTGAAATACTTGAGCATGTCACCATTGCCCCCAACCGCAACAACTTCATCCCCAGGAGCTATGAGAGAAGTATGACTTATAGAAGGCTCAGCAAGACTGCCCCCTTTCTCTATCACTCCCGCAACCAGCATAGATGGAACAGCACCAGGTCCAGTTACAATTCCACTTCCATTGTTGTTGGCTCGACTCTCTGTAAATCCAAGACCCAATGGCTGGTTGCCCTCCACCCACACCTCCTCAAGAAGATCGCTACTGTTTACAACTCTGTGAATATCTCGGAAAGTTGGAGACAAGAGGAAGTTTGCAGCAAATTCCTCAACCATCAGTTTGGGGTAGCCTGGTTGCAGGTAATGGGCACCCTCGGGTGTCGTCACCTCTGATAAAAATTCACTGATGCTCAGATTCTTGGGCTTCACATACCTGGACAATACAACAACAACCCACCAAGTGTCAACAACCTACGTTCCAACCAGGTACCACCAACCCACTAGGTAATAATACCACATTTCATATTTTTTGCATTGCAAAATTTATTCAGAGAAACAACGGCAGGTAACTTTATCACCAGAGAATAGTACTTAAAGATTTTCTCTATGTATGTATTGATGTATGTAGGTATGCACATATGTGTCTTCTGCTTCTTCTTCTTTTTCCACGTACCCAAGACTCTCAAAATAGGGGAGTGCATCCTGACGGGGTCCTTGAAACATGATTTGACCTCCATCCAAAACAATGATGCGATCAAACAGCTGAAACACCTCAGAAGAAGGTTGCAAAATTGATCCAATAACCGATATCTGACGAATCCGAGCAATAATGCGCATGCTTGTAACCAAATCAAATGTCATTGCCTCATCCGCTCCTGTAAGATTTTTAATAACACAACAATCACCAACACTCATTGAAAATCAGGATAATCCAAGCCTGTCAGTCACAGTACAGGAAAGAAGGCAAAAGAAGAAAGAGACAAAAGGGGGATTTGGGCAAATTTTTTGAAGTACTGAAATCCAAGGTAATTAAGTTTTTAGACAAGAAATTTTTTAGCTGAAATCCAAGGTACTATTTTTAGAGAAGAAATTCTCTTATATAGCAAGTCTTTTACAGCAGTGTTGCAAATTGCAACAAATTGGGTTGAGAGTTGAAAGAATCTGTCACCTTGATTAAGCTGATCAATAAAGTACGCAGCATAAGTGCCAGCAACCACTTCAGCTATGGTCAAGCGATGCTGCTCATCAGCAGTGAGTGATGGTCTCATCGGACTGCCAACAGGTCGTCCAGCAACTCGCTTAAGACCCACCATACTTAGATTCATTTCCAGTTTTGGATCTTGCCCATGCTTGAGAGCTTCTCCCATGAGTTGTTTCAACTCATCACCGTAATGCTTTGTACGATGGGCTTGTGTACAATCCCGAGCAAATTCAAGTGTCTCACGAACAGTAAGAGCAGGTAGGTGGATGTCCTGTGCACTCACCAAAGCTGCAAGACGCTGGCATCGTATGTCTTGCACATTCCTCCCATTGTATGTTACCCTGCCCTCTAGTGCTGTATCTGGACCTGTTGGCCTTCCTGCTAGCAATCTGATCAGATTGCTTTTACCACAACCTGGAGGCCCTGAAATCAAAAGTTTCCACAACAAGCATGAATGAAAAAAATAATTAATTAATTTAAGGAAAAATATCAACTACAAACCAGAGACTAAAATGAGATTTGGGTGGCATTTCTAAAATGTAACCCAACATGATTAAAACCCTACAAACTTACTTACCCATGATAAGTGTAAGGGTACCGGGCATGATATAGCCGGTTACACCTTTCAACATAGCCATCTCCTCAATATGGGATTTAGAGAGAGGTGACTTAACAATCCCTTGCACCTGGTCACAAATCCAGCCCCCAAGGGGAAAAGAAAATGAGCCTCGAAAAGAAACTCCATTAAAAAGTAAAGACAAAAACAAAACAAATAAACAAACAAGTAAACAAACAAAGGAAGGAAGAAAACCAAAGAGAGCAAGAGAGAGGAGAAAAGACATAAGCATAATTTGGCAAATCAATTGAGGTTAAATGTCAAAAAAAATTTTGACTTTCAATGGGTCACTGAAAAACCTGGAATTAGGCACTCCATTTGCAGTAGGTTACCTTTGTATAACATGGTATATTGAGAATTTTGACCTAAATCTATCCCTAAAAAACCTCATTATGTGCTTAATTAAGAGTAGATTTACCTTTGTATACATGGTATGGAGAATTTGGACTTAAATGGGTCACTGAAAGCACTGGAATTATGGGCTTAATCAAAAGCAATTATGTGTGGAACTATGTGCTTAATATTAGGCAAACCTGGAATTATATGCTTAATTAAGAGTTTAGGTGACCTTTGTATAAAATGGTATACCAAGAATTTTGACTGAAATGGGTCACTGAAAAAGCTGGGACTAATGCACTTAATTAAGAGTAGATTACCTTTGTATACATGAGTATCAAGAATTTTGACTGAAATGGGTCACGGAAAAACCTAGAATTATGCACTTAGTTTGAGAGTCAATTTGTACCTTTGTAAACATAGTATCATAACCTGCTTCAACCTTCATTTTTCTGGTGAGTGTCAATCCCTTGAATTTCACAATCTGAGGCAAAACAAAAACACAACACAGATCATGCCGGGTGAAATCTTTAGAAAATTGTTCAAACTTGAGATGCAAATGTGCAGCAGCAATGAGATAGAACTTAACCCTAACCAGATTTGAAGTTTCATGATCCAAGGAAACAAAACCAGAAGGAGACACAGATCATGCCAGGTGATCTTGAAAACTATTTGTTCAAACTTGAGATTCAAATATTGATACAGGCAGATAGAAAAAAATCCAAATTTTTACCGAGATTTTCAAACATTTGAGCATCCAATAAAAGACAAGGCAAAATTATGCAGTGGGTGGAGAATAATATATAGACACAAACCCACCTGGGGAGGTATTGCAGGTAACAGTGGAGAAACCTTCAACAAGTACTTCAATAACCCATCCTTCAAGAGCAAATCCATGCCTTGTAGCTCCCTCTCTGCCTCAACTGAGTCGATAGCAGACTGGAGCTCACCAAGCTTACTCATGATTCTTTCAGCTTCTTGTATAAGTCCATGTTCCAAGAGTACTTGGTGATATAAACCCACTATATGTATGAGAGAAGCTTGTGGTGCTTCAGCTAAGGCGGCATACAATTCATGAGGGATATCAGCTGTCCCATGATCACCTTCTTCATCCCTCTCTCTGATGGCTGGACTTAAACCCTCATTTTGCACACCCGATGAGACATTGCTTGGTGTTTCAAATCCAGGCATAGTAATTCTTGGGCCACGCCCTAATCCATACTGTAAGCCATCCTCAGAGGCCTCAGAAAACAGGAATTGGTCACCATCTCTCTCACCTGGATCACCTGAGAGATTTTGAAACAGTTCCCAAACGAAAAATGAAGGGTATGATGGTAATTTTTTTAGCAACCTCTAGAGATGTGAGATCAGTTGAATATGGAAATTTAGGACAGACAAAAATGTAGTGGAATTTTCAAAACTGGAAGTTGTAGTGAAATTCTTCTTCTTCTTCTTCTTACCTGTGCTATATTGAACAGCACCGTGTGTTGAGCCTTCTGTATCACCATTGCTTTCATATGAGTGTCTCCTCGCAGACTGACTTCTCTCTTGGAAGCGGAAAGATGGTGTCTTTGATGGTGTTGTTTTTTCAGAGGATGCTGGTTGCTGGCGTATTGATGCAGCTCTCCTCAAGTTACGCAGATCACGAGCACGATCTTGCCATTCATCCAAACCCTCTTGCAGCAACAGTTGTGGGTCAAAGGAGATTTGGTCAACTGTAGCAGCAGCTGCTGAAGAAAGTGGCAAGGGCTGAATTCTTCGTGAGGAACTAGATGATCTTCTTCGTAATGCTGGACCAGTTCCACCACCACTCATTCTGCCAGATCCAGCCATTCCATCTCTGGTAATCTCCTGAGGCTGCACCACCACCCCTGCTGCATCACTGGCCAAGTTACTTGTTGATCTGCTCTCATTGGTGCCTCCTGTAGTAGCTACTGAGTTCAGGGCTCGGGCTGGTGCAGCCCTTGCTTCATCACCACCACCTGCCTCTCTAGTAAAGCCTGTATCTGAGCTCGAGCTCTCTGTCATGGTGGTGTCAACTGATCTGCCTCTTCTTGAAGCTGCACTAGTGCTATTGCCAGTTGCTTACAAGCAGCTGCCCCACCTGGAGCTTAAGAATACATCCCTACAACCTGCTCCTGCCACAGATCACAAATTGGGTGATCAATTTTCTTTTGATCAAGGAAAAAAATAAATCAATTACTTCCACAAATCCAAAGCCTAACAAGCTTACAACTGTGTAAACACTTCAAAGGGAAAAATGGTTTGCAGTTGAAGAAGCCTATGGCAGTGTCCACTAACTTCATAAACCTGCTAACCCTTCCTACCTCAACAGCAGCTATTTCACAAGAAAACTGTGACATACTTTTGAACACAGTAACAACACCAGTAGGTCAAGCTTTCTGCATCATCATCATCCTCCTCCTTACCCAAGTGTGTCGTTCAGATATGACAGGGGACTTACCGTGAATGTACCCAGAATCCCAATTCTTTCTTTCCAGCTTCTAGAGTTCGTTGTCCACAAATCAAAATTTGTGTGTACTACATGGCCACATTGAAAAACATACTGGAAGGAGATGATGACAATGGCACATACAATAACAAATTTTACACGATTCTTCATTCCTCAGAATCAGTTAGACTCTACCATAGCCCCAATTCAAATTGCATCAGCTCTCCTTCAATCTGACATGAAAACAACAAGACACCCTAAACCCATAACCCACAATTCCTCATAACCTGAGTTCCCAATTTCTTCAGCTCTCCTTCAATCTGACATGAAAAAAACAAAACACCCAAAAAACCCAATTGGAACCCAAATTCATCATAACCCAAGTTCCAATTTCTTCGGCTCTCCTTTCAATCCGAAAATAAAAAAGCACGACCACTTACACCCATAACCCAAAATCTTCCGCAGTAGAGTTTCCAACACTTTTACAAAAAGCAATAATGAACTTGGGGCTTTAAGCAGATAGAGTTTTGCATAGATTTTGTACCCTGCATTCTCTTCTCCAAAGCGAAAGACCACAAAGACTCGCAAAAAATGTGCAACAACAGCAACAACAAACAAACTAGAAGCTGCTGATATATATATATATGGGGGGAAAAAAAACAAGAGCTCCCCACTTAAATGAACTGAAAGAACTGATAAAAGCCATTGCCATTGATCTGAGAATATCAAGAACTCTCTATACTGAATTGAATGCAAAAAACCAGCAAAGTAGTTCAACTGATCTGTAAACCATAACCAAAAAAATAAAAAATCCCTAATAGAGAGATCTTCTATTACCTGTGCTCATTTTCTTTCACATTCCTGTTACTTCCAAGCTGTCCCAGCGGCTGCTGCTGCTACTACTACTACTACTACTCAAAACTCAAGAAGCTCTTCAGTCAGCATCATCCACTCCCATAGCAAATGGGTGTTTCTGAAAAGGATTTTGGTTGTGCAACATGAGATATTATCCACCTCACTCACTCTTAAACTAAGTATGTACACACAAAATCACTTGCAAACGAAATGAAATGAAAAGCTTTTGGAAATGAAATCCTTGGGCACAAGACTTAAATAAACAAAAGACTAAAGTGTATGTCCACTTCGACCCATCAAATGAATGCTGTGTAAAAAGGCACTCTTTTTTTCCACAAATTGTGTGTGTATATTGTGTGTGTGTGTGTTTTATTTTTTTCACACACACCCCAAAGGCCAAAACCCAAAACCTTTTTTTTCTTTTGGGGTTGGGTGGGGACATCGTTTGCGAGGGAGATAGATGAGGGGTATATTGGCTTTTAATAATAGTATATACCCTACTACTACCTTGGCGGCTTTTCACACTAATTTATACTTTTTTCTGAAATGTTGGAATTTTCAAATTTCTTGTTTTTCTTTTTCCCCCAAGTAACAAAAAAATTCTGAAATAAAATATTGAACATTCAAGAAAAATTTATTTGGTTGAAATGATTTTTTTATTTTTTTGTGAAAAATGGTTTTTCAAGCTTGTTGCCAAGGTTTTTTTTTTAAATAATTAATTATTTGACAAACATTGGTTCAAGCTACCAAGGTATTACAATATATAATATGATTATTAGATGCAAGAATAAACCACCCCCCCCCCCTTCCCCCGCCCCCCAAAAAACAATTTGGAAAGTATCCTAGAAAAAATCTACCAATTCAAAGTTTTTTTTTAATGAGGTTAATAAGTGAATGCAACTTGTAATCTTGTCCAATAAAAGGCATAGATGACCCAAAATAGCATCTTGCCCATCCCCAAAGTTTAAAAAAATATAGACGATGGTTCATAAGAACATTCCATTTGAGCTCAATGCGGAATAAAAATAGCAATCTCCAAGAGATATCAATTGTGGATCCAAAAAAGTATGTGGATTCAAAAAAGTATTGGATTGCATGCCCAACTTTGTCCTCATCCATTGTCCATACCATACATGAAGCTAATAAATAATTACCTATATGAGCAAAATTGTCATGACTTCGAAAGTATTCCTTTTGTCGGGTTGGGGATACTTTTTTGTTTAAAAAAAAAAAAAAAAAACCCAACCATTGTTGTTGTCACATGTGTTTAGAAATATGCTCTTACTTTACTTGACTAAAAGCCGTGTATGGAGCTTTCTCATATACAGGCCCAGGTCAACCCCTAAACCCACCTACAGCAGCTGTACCTAGTTGACTGGGGCTCCATGGCCTCAGTCAAGTAATTGCTGTCAAGAATTGTCAGTCAAGTTGGCAATAATTCTCAGTCAAGCAGGCAAAGGATTGTTGGACATGATTTTTGCAATGTTTTTTTTCATTAGTCTCTTACAAACCTCCGATTGATCGATCAATCACCTTTTTCCTTGACAGAAGGTGAAAGAGTAAAATCTTTGAACGGGCCACAAACATGCTTATGACCTGAACAAACTTGGAGAGTTAGTTATCTCAATTGAAGCTAAGCTTTTACATAGTCGGGGAATAATTAGTTATTTGCAAAAAAATTCAATCTCCCATGTGCATTATTATTATAAGACATGAGAGGAGAGGAGAGAGAGAGAGAGAGCATGTGCATTTTATGAAGCTGCACATGAGACATCATGTTTGAAGAGTAAGTGGGAACTTTGTCAGGAACAAGTAGAGAGATCACACTTTCTCGAACAATGTAGAAAGTACTAGTAATAGAGTTTTCCTTAATGTCATGGCCTGTTGGACTCAACTTTCACCTCCTCTTTGTTGCCCCATCCTTTCTCCTTGACAATAAGGGACCAAACTTTGAAAACTCGGCATCAACCCCCTTTCAACAACTTTTTTTTCAGCCCCAAGGCTACCCACCTATATCTATGCTCAAGATGCCCTGTACACTAGGGAGACTAGGGGCTAGGGGATATGACCATTGGGCTATTGGGCTATATTGGTATATAGGCAATTTTGCTATATGGCTACATGTGTTATGTGACTATTTTGGATGTTTTGGCTATACTTTTAAATGGTTATATGGCATGTACATTATTTGGTTATATTGTTATATGGCCCATAGGCTATATAACAATACCCATTTGACTACTTAGTTGTACTGCTATATGATCTATGGGCTATTTGACCATTTGGGTGATTTGGTTATTGTTATATGGCCCATGGGTTATTTGGCTATATTGGCCCATGGACTATTTGGTTATTTGGTTGCATTGTTATATGGCCTATGGCTATTTGGTTATAGTTATATTTCATAGGCTATTTGACTTTAGTAATATGGCCTATGGGTTACTTCGGATTTTTAAGTTTGAAGTTTTTAGGCTCTAAGTTTTTGGGTTTACAATTTGAGACTTTAGGTTTTAGTTGTTTGATTTTTTTAGGGTTTGAGAGTTTATTTTTATTTTGTAGAGTTTAGGTTTTAGAGTTAACTTTTGAAGTTTAAGACTTGAAATTTTGAGCTCCAACTTTAGGGTTTAGTTTGAAGGGCTTCAAGCTTAGAGTGTTTATAGCTTAGTTTTCAGATTAATGGCTGACATTTAGATATTAATATTAAATCTACAACTATGATTAGGCTTTGCATGTTAAAATTTTATTAGCGTTTAGTGTAAAGTTTAAAATTTTAGTCAAAATAAGTGTTAAACAACAAGTGTTTAAAGAAAAAATAATTAAGGATTTCATTAAAAATGCTAAATAGCATGGGTAAATAAAAAAATCAGTCCTAAAGTTGCGGATTTAGAACAAGGCTCAATCAAAGGAGGATTTGAAGTCATGTGGACTCAAGGGGATTATATAAAAGATACTGTAGTGCCACGAAAGGTTCGGACGGGCTGTAACGATCAATTTAATTAATCTTGAGGAATTTTTTTGGAAAAGGTCTATCAGTGCTGCAGGAAATGCATTGTTTTCAAAGGAAAGGTCCAGTAATTTGCCAAAAAGGTCCATTACAGGTCCAAGCCAATTTCCTTTTTTTTTTTTGTTTTGATGTTGCAAGCACACATGTGCAACATTCTAACCTTTTTTTTGCGTCAAAAGGTCCGGTTTTGGGGGAAAACATTCGTTACAGAAGTCCAAAAGTCATTTATTTGCCCAATAAAGGATGGCCTCCAGCCCGAATTCATTAACAAACCTTTCGTGGCACTACGGTAGTTCAAATCAAAATCTCCTTTTTTTCATTTTCCCTCTAGCACATAAGATGTCATCTTCAAGTTTAAGCCATGATTCTTCCAATAGTGATTGGAGATCTTCCTCAAGTGATGAAAATTGTTGTTGGATGAATTGAACCAAAAAATTGTGTTATTATTTCAATGCGCTTTCAATGCTTTCAATTTGGAAGACCCTACCAATAGTGATGAAGATGAAGGGATTAGGCAATTTGTTGATTTGGTGGTGAAAGATCGAAATGCCTTGGCAACTATGCAAACCACAATGGCATTATTCAACAACCTCACCAACTACACAATGACTAAATTTGAAGATCTAACAACTCATTTACAATATGTTCATGTGGAATTGGGCAAAATTGACATTATGTGATGACATGTTATTCATTGCATCATGCATTTATGATGCCTTAACAAATGAAATTCATTAACCCACACCACACAAGAAGGTGGTCTTGGGTAATCAATTGCAAAAGTTGTTGAATCATTTTCAAGTTAACATCAATATTTCACCTAGATGAGGACAAGTACATTGGGGGATCCAAGGTATTCAGAGGAAGAAATGTTCATTATGTGAAGGATAGAAAGGCAAAAGCTATCGCCAAATGTGAATTCTGATGTCATCCAAGTTTATAACAAAATGCATGTAGGGTTTAGGGTTGAAGTAGAATGGGGAATTTGTGGACTCAAGAGGAAATGGAAATGTTTAGTGAACATATTTGATTTCACAAAACAAAAAATTTCATAACATTTTAAAAAGTTGGGGTTCTCTTCAATAACTACCTTCATTTGAATCACATATACCTCACCTATGAGGGCATTGGGGAACACAATCTTGACCTTGTTGCATAGGCCTAACCAAGAAACTATTAGATACTAGTCCTAAACTTGCCTTACTTCTACTCTATGGTTTAAGGTTTAGGGTTCAAATTTTGAAGTCGTAAAATAGGGTTAATAATTAGGGTTTATAGGTCTGAAAATAAGGTTTCCAAGATTGAAAAATTAAATTTGTAAGTTTCAGATTAGGTTATTGAATTATGAAATTAGGGCTTCCAGGTTTAAGACTAGGTTTTTAGGTCTGAAATGGGTTTTTTTAATTTGAAGTTAAGATTTTGAATTTTGGAATTAAATTTTATAGGTTTGAAAATAGGTTTTCATGTCTCAAAATTAGGGTTTTCAAGATTTGAAATTAAGTTTTGGAATTTTGGAATTAAATTTTTTAGGTTTGAAATAAGGGTTGCAAAGAAATAAAGATATATTTATAATTTTGGAGTTAGAATTTTGATGTCTAAATTAGATTTTTAGGTCTAAAATTAGGATTTTTAAAATCTGAAGTTAAGTTTTTGAATTTTGGAATTAGGGTTTTCAGGTTTAAAATTAGGGTTTTAAAGGTCTAAAATTCCAAAATTAAGGTCTAGAATTAACCGTTATAAGTCTCAAATTAGGGTTTAAGGTTTGACATTAAGATATAGGTTTGAAATTAAGTTTAGGGTTGCAAACTAGCCAATAGGTTTGAAACTGTGTTTTAACATTTAAATTATGATTTAGGCTTAGATATTAAGGTTTAGGTCTTGGAATTATGGTTTCTAGGACTAAAATTGGGATTTAGGTGTAACAATAAGGCTTTAAATGTTTAGAATTAAGGTTTAAGTTTACAACTACAATTTACAGTTTGAAATTATAGGTCAAGTCTAATTTTAAGGAAATGGGAATTTTTTTTAAAATAATGAATTGTACAAAAACATTATTTTCACATCAAATAACTACATATAGTTTTACAATTGCCTTAACTTCTACTATGTCTTACTTCTAGGGTTGTTTGGTTTTGTGCATTGTAATTGATTCAAAAACTTGTGTTTCTACCATGAACTCACCTACCTCTGAAAAATATGTCATTTTTAAAATTCAAATACACACACACCCTGCTTACATCATGTCTAAATTATGAATCATTGTTATGGCTAAAGCTATACGGGGTTAAGAAAACCACCAAAATCTAGAACTAAATACGTGTGTTAATTATTGGAAATCATCAAAAGGAAAAAAACAATTGGATTTTAATCATTAGATTTCATTAAAAAGAAAAAAAAAGGCTTGATTTTAATTACTGAAAATAATCAAAGGGGGTTTAAAGACATAGGGTTTGATTATTAGATTAAAGAATTAGAAGACCACCAAAATCCATAATCCATAAGAAACCATAAATCCTAAACCAATAAGATTGCACCAAAGTCCAAAATAAAACACCAAAATTTACACGAAACCATTAGAATGGAAAATAAATAAAATTGAATCTTAAAGCCAAAGGTTAAAATCCAGAATCCATAAAAGCACATCTAAATGCACAACCCAAAATCCAAAATCCAAAATCTACAAAGAATAAGAAACCTTTACAATCCCCAAAAAAAAACCATTAAAATCCAAATGCAAAGCCACTAGGATCCTAAACACCCATGGTTAATTAAGAACTAAAAGTGAATGGAAACATTACTAAATCCTAAATCTTAAATCCCAAAACCATGAACAATAAGAAAAGTTCCAATAGCCATCACCATTAAAAAAAACACCATAAATGTGAACAAACTAAAAAGCTACTAGGTACCAAAATGCATAATGCAACTAGAATGATGTAAGAATAAGAAACCACTAAAATCAATAATACAAGTAGAATGATGAAAAAATAAAAGATCACAAGAATTCAAAATCCAAAATATTCCAAAACCATGAACACCCGTTGTTAGATAAAGATAAAAGCTAATGGAAAAGTTTAAATTATATCCATAATCCATGAACATTGTTCAAAGGTCCAATATTTTGAAATGCTAGAAAAACACCAATCATGAACAAATTGAAAATCCATGAACACCACTTAAAGCTCTATTACGTATAATTGCCATCCAAACACCAAATTAAAACATGGAAAAACAAATCCAAAAAATCATTAAAGCTCAAAATCTAGATACCACCAAAATGATGAAAAATAGGAACCCATCAAAATCCAAAAAGAACTTGGCACCATCATATAATTCACAAAGTCATTAAAATCACAAACCAACCTATATGGCCAATGGGGGTTCAAGGATGGATAATTACATTAACCACATTTGTGATGAGGAAAACCACCATAATCCATCCAAAAATATTTAAGCATCTAAATATGAAAAAACATCATTAAGCCGCCAAAATCATGAACACCATGAATAAGACCATTAGAATCATGAAAAATAAGAATACCACCATATTCGTGACCGGCAAAATCATCAACAAAAAAAGACCTAATATAGGGTCTAACAATTTAAATATGTACATGAGTTCATTACACAAGATTTAATTTTGGTTTGTATCTAAGTATTGTAATCCATAGATATTTAAAAATAATAATTCAAACATTTTAGTTCAAATTGTAAATGAAGTTTAAGAGGACAGCTTGGAAGTTAATGAGCTTGAATTGTTTGGCAATAAGATGTGTTATCAATCCTCACAATCTTGAGTGCATTCCAAGCCATGGTATCATCAACAACCTTGCACCAAGGTTTATTAAATCTTTGAAGCTACCACATCATTGAAAGGTCCATGGAAAACTGAATATGAATACGTTCAATGGTGAACGCATCCAAGAGAGGAGGAAGTAGATGGGTAGGACTATTGTTGTATCCAAGTTTCTAATTTGTGGTTTACTATTGAAGGACATGGGAATTCGATTTTTCTATTGGTAATTTTAAATGTTAGGTTTTTGGGGTAGATGGAACCTCACTTTTTAATGTGGCTAATAAAAAAGGTTCATTTATCTTCAAAGATTTTACAAGCCATGAAGTTGCTAAGGTTTTCAAGATCTCACAAATTTTACAAGCAAACACACAATGTGCCACAATGTAAAGAAAAAACATTGCCAAAGGTTCAAGTTTTCAACAAAAAAATCATAAAACATATTCTCTTCCTCACTAATGGAAATGAACACCATCTTTCATGGCAATAGAGTAAAACTCACACTACACCAATTTGTGTTGACATTCACCAAGTGTTTCATTACATTTTAATGAATTTGGATAGATTTACCATGGCAAAAGTGGCCAACCCTTTAGTGAACAAGAACTAGTCGTTATAAACAATTGAATTGGTTCAATGGCAATTAGTGAAACAAGGTTATTCTCAAGTGAAACACAAAATCACCAAGCCATTTCACTTGGCAAGAAAATTAGCTTGCATCACTAGTAAATTTGGTCATAACTACATTCATGGAGGACATATATTGTGATTGTGATTTAATATTTTAATTATAAATAAAATTTCAAATTAATTTTTTGTTACCATATGGTAACCTAAGACACATGCAATAAATTTTTACCACTCCTGACTTTGCCACATGGCAATCAAAGTTTAATAAAAATGAAGTTAAAACTAGGCTAGGTGCCTTAACGTAGGTAGCCTAACATAAGCGACCTAGCCTAGACGGCCTAACTTAACACCCAAAGTTAGGCTAAAAAAACCATAGCTAGGCTACCCACTTAAACTATGTGTCTAGGTGGCACCTTACATTACAAAGGAAAAGACTTCAAACCCTCACTTCAACTTTGGCATTCAAGTCTTTAACCATTGCACCAGAAACATGTTATTTGTAATAATTTATATCAACACAAACCTGTAAACATTAACATTGTTTATCTTAGGTTAATCTAGGCCCCCCTAAGTTGACATAGTTTGACTTAGGTTAACCTAGGTGACCTAGCAATATAGCTTAGGCTAGCCTAAGTTTCCCTAACCTATTGTAGGTAAACATAATCTCCTTAAGTTAAACCTAATATAAATAAGGCTAAATTTGGATACTTAAACTAAATTTGGTTAAACTTGCATATTTAGTCTAAACTAGATTAATATTGGCTAAATGCTCCTGCTTGGGTTAAATTTGGTTAAACTTACATATTTAGCGGTTAAATTATTTAATCATGCTTAATTTGGATTAATCATGGTTAAGGTTGTCTACTTAGGTTAAACTTGGTTAGTCTTACATAATTAGGCTAAACTTGGTTAAATTTGCATACTCAAATTAAAATTGGCTAAACTTGCATATTTAGGTTGAACTTGCTCACTTTGGCCAAACTTGGTTGAACTTACATAATTAACATAAATTCCATATTTTAGGTTAAACTTGGCTAAACTTGCATATTTAAGTCAAATTTGGTTAAATTCGTGTACTTGGGTTAAAATTGGATAAAAATGCACATTTTAGCTAAACTACCTAAGTTAAATTTGGTTAGACTTATATATTTAGGTTAAAGTTGGGTAAACTTGCTTACTTGGGTTAAATTTGCTTACTTAGGCTAAATTTGGCTAAATTTGATTAAACTTGGTTAAATTTTACTTCTTTGAATAAATTTGGTTTAATAAGGTTATTTGGATAAAATAGGTTAAATTAATTATTTAGGGTTAATGTAGGCTAAATTTCATGAAATTAAGCATTTAAATTAAACTTGGTTAAATTTGTTTGTTTGGGTTTGCACATGTGACATAAACCAATGGCATTGAAACACCATGTCATGCTACAACAAAAGTAGGGACATATATTTAGTCTTTTAATTACACAATTCATGTGTTTAATAATTTTAGAATGCTCAAAATAAATACTTGGAAGATAATCCATAGTGAATTAGGTTCACCACAAAGTGCATGGGAGAAAGAGCTCTTAGAAATGGGTCCAATACATAAGTGGTTCAATTTAGCTATGAGTGGATTGGATGCATTACATAGTGAAATGAGTCCATTACATAATCACCTAATTCATTTATGTTGGATTTGATGCATTACAATCCACTACATAGTGAACCAATTCACTTATCGTGGATAGAGATTCAAGGCTAGGTGAACCTATTTTAGTTTTAATGCCTCGTAGTTATTTAAATTAATGGACTACATCCACTTTTGTACTTGTGTCACCTTACACCAAAAGTTGTTGTTTGAGGAATCTTGGGCATTGAAGTCTCTTTCCCTCATCTTTCATTTTAAACACAAAATTGACTTACAACAATTGCAATACATAATGTCCTTCCATTCGGAATGTTGCACACTTTCATTTGGTTGCACTCACAAATTACAAAGCTCAAAAAGAAAGTGGTAGAAATTTCATTAAAAAATGGCATAAAGCTCCAAAAAAAATGTGGAAATCAACAGAAAAATGGTGGAAAATTGAACAAAATGACAAAAGTTTCAAAACATTACAATGTTCACATTCACAAAAACATGGTAAAACACTTTTCATGCTCATCAAAAACCAAACAAAATCAAAAAATGGCGAAGATTTCAATGTGTGTGAATTTCACAAAACAATGAACTTCTTGAACACAAAATTTTGGTGTACACATTGCTTTTGTGATGAGCAACAACATGACACCAAAGTTCATGCCCCATTTGGACACAATGTAAAAATATGGTGTCATTTTTACCATTATGGTTAGAAAATTGGGCAAATGAACTTCTCATCCTATGTTTGTTCGACTTTACAAAAAATTATAATAAATAAAGGGTGTTGAATAAACTTTGTGTGAATTGTTGTGGCCAATGAAATTGTTGGATTTGGTGGGTTAATGTTTTTCTTAATTATTTTGAATGAACTAAGAGTTAATTACTAAATGTTCAATTGTTATGTGGAAAATGCAGTCCTTGTAAAGGACTTTAACCTTGGCACAATTGGCTCCTATTTTCATGCTTTCACCATGGGGTAAAGTTTGTGATGACAAGATTTATGAGAATAAGGGCCCCATGGGGTGGAGTTGGGTACATGTCTAATTTTTGTAAAGTAAACCCCTAGGGCTTTACATGGTGAAAGAACCACCGTTGTTTTTTAAAACAAAATATCCCAATATTTGAAACCTTGCTCCAAAATGCGCATGCCACGAGCATTCAAAATAATGTGCAAATTATTTGCAACCTCATTTGTAAACATGAAATATCATACGTTGTATAATGAAGACCAATTAAATGTCACCACATGGCCAATCACAAGGATTGGCCAATCTAATATAATTCCATCACATTTATTTATCAACCTTTTTAGAAGGCATTATATCTTATGTAAAGGATTTTTTTTTCTCATTTTTGTGATGTAACCACATTCACAATTATCCATAAGATAAATAAATTAAATTTGGTTATAGATTAGATAGGAACATAGGAAATTTTATTGTCTATAGTTTAGAAAGGAAAGTATAAATTTTTAAGAATGATGTTATAACTTGGTGGCATGTTGAATTATTGTCAAACTATAACCATTTCAAAAAACATTTCCTCCAAATTTGGCAACTTTGCCACATTTTTTTCATAAAAATCCTCTGTATGATTCATATTATATTTTTTTGTTCAAATGAAAGAAAATTCCAAAACCAACCAATATTATTCATGTCTAGAAATTAAAACTCAATTTACTTTTGTTTGAAGCCTCAACTTCATCCAAATTGAAATTTTTGATTTTTGTACAACAATACCTTAATATCAAATCAAGACATCCTTGAAAAAGGGTTCTACAAGATTCCTTATATTTACATTATAATTCCACAACCAAATAACTTTTAGAATAAGCGATAAGTCCTAACGTTTCATATGTGCAACACACTTTCTATAACATTGGGTTCAATGTTGTCATTAGAAAACAAGGTGCCCAAATTTTTATTTTTTAAAATTTGGAAATTTAGTGCTTATAATTTTTAATTTGGAATCTATAGTATGAATGAATTATTTATGCTCGAAATTGAATGCAATTCAACGAAGTAGATGTTTTGGGTTCATCTACCTATTAAGGAGGGTAGTTTGTCATGTTGAAATTTTCCAAATCATGGTGCCTTTTGTTACACTCTTGATATTGTTGGAAAGCTATCAATGATTAGGGGTGAACCAAATGGTTTGGTAGTGTTTAGAGTAGTGTTGGGTACGTATCAAATTTCACAAGAAAAATTTGTCAAATATCAACCCAAGTATAATGGAAGATAACAATAGGAGGTGAAAATTGTCAAAACCTAGATTTGATTCATACTTGATTTATTTAAAACTTTAAATATTCAACTTCCCCGTCATCCTTTTCAAGTGAAAATTAATAATTATTTATAACCACCCCTAGATTTGGGAAAATGTGGTTTTGGATATGAATCAAAACCCCAATTCCAACCCTTGGGTTATATTAGTTAGTTCTTTATTTTAGGGTTAAGGTTTTATTGGTTTTTCAAGTAGTACCATACACTGTACACCATGAGTGATTTCTTGTTTGAAGTTTGAAGGCAATGGAAAAAGTGCTAGGCAAGGGGTTGTGATTGCCATATCATTGTCGTCTTTCTTTTCTTTGTTGTATTCTATTACACCTTATAGGTTGTCATTATTAGTTATTTAATGATTTTTAGGTTAGTTAAGCTAAACAATATTGTTGTGTAGTTAAGTTAATTTAGGAGGCATGTACGATTTTTGGTTAGAATAAACAACATGGTGTCAAAGCATTAGGACTTTTTGAGAAGATCATGAGCCATGCTCCATTAATCAATCAAGTTCTACATTAACATGTAGTATGTATGTGTAAAAGTCAATATGAGCCATGTTCTGTTAAAATGTGCATATGAACATTGTTTTATGACATTCCAACATTCCTTTTTCCTTTTTTAAAACTAGATGAAACACTAAAACATATGAATGTTGTTCTATGATAGGTAGTTAGGCAAGAAGTGAGTAAATCAAGAAACATATATTGCCAAGTCCAAAGATTTTATAATCTTTCCATTTGCATTCATACTAATAAATTTTTAAGTTCATGAAACTTGTTTCCAATTTTGTCAAGATGACTAGCCCTAACCTAATGTCTAAAGCGAATAAGTTAAAGGGAGTCCCAAACGTTAACGCACAGAAGTTCAAAATGGAAAACATTTCCATGACAAATAATCTTTGGAGGTTCACAAATCCCAAGGTTATCAATCCAATACTTGATGATGCAATTGAACACGAGATGTTTGAATAGAAATAAATAAAGGTTATAACCACCATTGCGTTGTCCATAAAAGAAATTGTGTATCATGTGATTACAGGTATACAAGACCCACAAGAAGCGTGGAGATGCTTGTTAAAGCAATTCCAAACCATAACAAATGCAACAAGATTTATGTTGAAGGACAAGCTTGCAACAATCCAACTCATTGACAATGCATCAGTGATGGAATACCTTCACCAAATCCAAGATAGACAATACAAACTTGGAAGCATTGGGTAGCAACATCTAATGCAAAGATTGTGGAATGGATTCAACACCCTCCCACCTAGCTACAAATTAGTCTTTCAAGTTTTCAATGTTCAAGCCCAATTGCCTACCTTCAATGGAATATTGACACAAGAAGAAACAAGGTGTTAGTATCAAACATAAGATCTATTGCCTACACCAGAGGGGGAAGCCTTGGTGGCGCATATGCAAAACATGAACTTTCACAATCAAGCACAACTAGGACAAAGGAACACATCTAAAGAAACATACGAGGAAAAAAAAATGGGCCCATGTCATTTGTGCAATCTCCTTGGACATATCATGCATCCAACATGAACTAACACGAAAGATGGCAAGGAAGGCCTACGAACACTAAACTCAAGGACATTTGTAATCATCTCCAAATTACAATCTAATGCAATCACCCAAGAAGTTGAAAATGATGAGATTAAAACTTATAGTTAAAGTCTAATAAATCTTTTTGATGTTGCGCTTAGTGCTATGGACTTAAAAAAAGAAACAAATTAGTTGTTGGACTCAAGTGTATCGTAACATGCAATAAGGAATGAAAGAGTCTTTGCAAATCTAGAATACTATAATGGATCAGCCTATGTCAAGACAATTGGTGAACAAAGTCTAGTAGTTCAGGGAAGAGGATTTATAAATCTTTCAAGTGTAAATGGGGAAATAAAGATATCAAATATTATGTATGTCCTTGGACTTACTAAAAACCTATCATCTATAGGTTGCATAGTTGATAAGGATTTTGTGTTAATATTTGATGACATAAAATGTTTGTTTAAAAAAAACAAAGATGAGATAATATCACAAGGAATGTAAGATGGTTCAAATGAATTCTTCCAGTTCCACATTCATGACCCCAAGTTTCAAATATGTGCAGTCAAATGCCCAAACACATCAATATTGTGGCATAAATCACACGACCATTTCAACAATCATAGTTTGATATTCTTGATGGCCAACCATTTGGTAAAAGGCATGTATAGCTCATACCTATGAACACAATACTTTGCCAACATTGCATGGAAGGCAAACAATCTTGTGAATGGGCTAGCAAGAAAAGTGAATGTTGAACCTTGTAACCATTGGAATTCATACATAATGATCTATGTGGCACGATCAAACCAACGTCTATGGGTGGTGCTCACTATTTCATGACATTCACAAACCATTATAGTTAGTACACTTGGTTGTACTTTCTAAAGCTCAATTCCCAAGCACTTTAGTGCTTTAAGTTCTTGAAAGTTGCAGAACTTAAATTTGATAGAAAGGTTAAAACCATGCAAAGGGATAGGGGCGGTGAGTACATGTTTAGAGAGTTCGTCACCTTTTGCAATGATCAAGGAATCAAGAAAGAACTCACTCAAAGGTACTCCCCACACCAAAATGGTGTTGTAGAACAGAAGAATCGGATAATATTACTCAAGAAGGCAAGATCCATGGCGTTTGAGGTAAGAACCCCATAACATCATGGGCAAAAGTTGTTAACACATCCAATTGCCTCACTAATCAATCACCCACTTGAGAAAACTTTGGAGTGGCACCCTTCCAAAGACTTACAAATAAGAAGTTGGATAAAAGCAAAATTCACATTTTTGGCAATGTGACGTATGTGCACATCCCAATTGTGAAAAGAACCAAACTTCAATCAAAGACACAAAAATGTTTATTGGCGGGTTATGACAAAGAAACCAAAGGATATTATTCCTACAATCCAAAAACATGCACACTACACATTAACAATGATGTAAAGGTTGATGAAAGGTGTTTCTAGTAAGCCTTTGTTATAACTACCGAACAACCACATGCAACTTTGAAACTATGTCACTAGTCATTCAACCATGATTGATTTGCAAAACCCATTTGCATCACACTTGTTGGCATATTAACAAATTAAAGGACACTCATTCAAATGATATTGTTTCGTCACCCATAGACAATTGCATGCCTCAATTAGCAACACCAATATCTATTGGACCAACAACATGTCCCCAAAAAACGTCCATGGGAAGAAGCTCCAACAATTCCAACTCGAGCCCATCTCCAATTCATGGTTTTGATGCATTTACACATGATACCAACCATTTAGGTCCAAAAAGTAGGCACTTTAATCACATGAGAACCTTTTCATCCAAGCTAAATGACTACATTGCTCACATAAAATCCTTCATGGAACCTAAAGACTTCATAGATTTGATGAATGATCCAACTTAACATGATGCTATGAATAAGGAGACGACAAATATAAAATCCAACTAAAAATGCACTTTAGTAGACTCAATGATTGGGTGTTTTCTAGTGTCAATGAAGTGGTTGTTTAAAATCAAGCGTAAACTAGAAAGTACTCCAATTATATAAAAAAACATGTCTAGTTGCTTGTGGGCTTGAACAATAAGAAGGAATAGACTATCAAGAAATCTTTGCATCAATAGCATGATGGACGACTATGTGCATTGTCATTGCACTGGCAGTAACATGACTAGCCTTTCACACACATGGATGTCAAGAGTGCATTTTTGAACGAAGACATTAAGGAAAATTTGTTTACGTTGATCAACCCAAAGGCTTTGTGAAAAAGGGGGAGGAACTGAAAGTGTGTAAATTACACATAACATTTTACGGCTTGCGACAATCCCTACATGCATGGTAAGAACACCTTGACACCTACTTGTGTCTCAAGCCCTTTTCCACTCCTTTGACCCAAACATGTATGTCCTTCAAGAGCATAATATTGTGGTCTTATGGAGTGCCACCCACAAAATATCCATGTTTGAAGGCGTCTATTTAATACCATACATGGCAACAACGTTGATGGACCCCACTTACTATCATACAATTGTGGGCATATTAAAACACATTTTGACAATGTGATTAGACGTTGCGTACATGATAGTTATTATTAGTTGCTACACCTAGTCCCCACAACAACCACATCTTGATGTTGCCAAAACAATCTTTTTTTACTTTAAAAGGTGCAACCAAGATATTTTGTATATATTTACTACCTTGTTTTCTATTTGAAAACACCCTTTTTTGATAAAAAAATTCTAATCTTCCTTTAACATTTCAAAAAAATGAAACTTTTAATTTTTTTCATGGGCATTTCTAACCCCCTTTTAGAATCTCAAAGCAATTTGTGTCATATCATTTGGATTTGAAAATGTACCCCAAAAGGATGAAAGCATGGGAGAGTATATGCAAAAAGTACTATAAGCAACAAAATATAAGAGTTTTTGAATAAAAATACTAACAAGTAAATGATTTCATGGGGATAATAAATTTAGTTTTAGGTACATTATTTTTTAACTTTTGTTTACATGAACTTCAAAAGTTAAATTGTTATAATTAGGGTTTTTTTAAGTGCTTACTTGAATTAGACCTAAAATTTGTGGCAATTAAAAAAAAGAGGTTCAAGTACTTGAAAATAGGTGAAATGTTTTTGCAAGTATTTGGTTTTTTTTTCAACCACTTCAATATTGATGTGTATGAACATTCTAATATCATTTTTTGGGTTAATGGAGTTTTTTTTCATAACTAAAATCATCTCCAACCAACCTTTTAAAAAGTGACGTTATTGTTGGGGATACTTTTGGGGTAATTTTTCAAGTTCAAATGATATTACACAAATTTTTTTGAGAAGCTAGAGGGAGGCTAACAATGCCCATGAAGAAAAATAAAGGTTTCATTTGTTTTGAAATGCTAGAGGAAGGTTTAAATTTTTTTAAACTATTTTTTTCCTGTTTTCAAGTAGAAAATAAGGTAACAAGTATGTATAAATATTTTGCTTGCACCTAAAAATATCCCCAATAACTTCATCATTTTTTAGGGGTTGGGGATGACTTTAGTTATGAAAAAAATCTTTATTAACCAAAAAATTATATTGGAGTGTTCACCATATCAATGTTGAGGTGCATGAAAACAAACCAAATACTTGCAAAAACATTTCACCTATTTTCAAGTACTTGAACTTTATTTTTCAAATTGCTAGAAATTATAGGACCAATCAAAATACTTATAAGCAATATTAAAAAACATGTTTATAACAATTTAACTTTTGAAGTTCATGCAAACAAGAGTCAAGAAATAATGTACCCATAAATAATAATATTATCCTCATAAAATCATTTACTTGTTAGTCCTTTTTTATATAAGGACCTTAATATTTTGTTGTTTACATTAATTTTTGTGTATACTTTACCATGTTTTCACCCCAAGGGAATCATTAATTACATGATGTTTTATCAAAAAGGGGGAACATTCACACCAAGATGTTTCATTAATGTAGATTATGTCGATGATTTAAAAGAACGCAAGTCCATTTTTTGTTATTTGTTTTCATTGGGTAGTGGCATTATATCATGGATTGGTGTCAAGTAAAATGTAGTTGGGTTTAAATCTTTTAAGGTGTACAAAAATCTTGTCACAACGTCACCCTTTCAATTTTACCTAGTCCCTTTTTACCATGTAAAGACACATTCATGGATGATTACGATGGAATCTAGAATTATAATGGTCTAAAACATATAATCCTTTTGAAATATTTTAAATTTTTTATGGGCATCAAAATATAAGGTAAAAAAGGATTGTAATAAGGACTAAGTCCTTTTTGTCATGTGTGGTACACCTTAAAGGATTTTCACCCAATTATTCAATCCTCTTATAAAACAAAATATTGTGCATTGGCAAAAGGAACAAAGGAGGCTCTTCAATCACTATTACAAATAGTGGGTGCAATTCATTAGTGCTTGTTCATTAGACTAATGAATTCACTACTTTCAATTAGTCCATGTTTACTAAAACCAATGAATTCACTCAAAGTTTAGTGAAATCACTTAATGTATAGAGACACCTTTTGTTGTAGTGAATGGATTAAACAACTCCTACAAGAACTAAGCATGAAATTTGAAAAGTCGATCATAATGTTATATGACAACCATAGTGCAATTAAAATGACAAGAAACTTGATGTTCATAGGATGGACAAAACATGTTGAAACAACATGCCATCTTGTTTGGGATCATGTGAAGAAAAGGGTTATCAGCATCAGCCTTGTCATGTCATGTTAGTCATGTTAGTTTAGATGTCGACACAACCCTACTTCACATCAATTTGGGGTCAACATAGGGTCAATTTAGGTCAAAGTAATAACTTTTCATACATGGGTGAAAATTTTATACCAATGACGACCATAAATTATAATTGCAAAAAATAAAAATCCAAATTGTTAAATCCAACTTTGAGAAGGCTAAATTCAATAGCCACAATTTTTTGGTCGATCTAAATTTGATTGCTACTGCCACCAAAAAAACTCTAATCTAGATTGTTAAGAAATGGCGACTAAATTTCGGTCCCCATTTTAACAGCCATGATTCTTTGGTCAACCTGTATAAACCTTAGTCATAGTCCAATGACCTAAATTCAATCATTAGTTGGGGGGGAGGGGGCGGGACCCTAATTGAAGTTGTTAAAAAATAGCAACCAGATTTTGATTGCCATTTCAATGGCCACTACTTTTTGGTTGATTTATCTAAACCTTGGTTGTAATCCAACAACCTAAATTTGGTCGCGAATTCAAAAAAAACTTAATTTTTTTTGGATTATTAAAAAATGGTAACCAAATTTTGGTCACCATTTTAACAGCTACAATTTTTTGGTTGACCTATCCAAACCTTAGTTGCAATCTAATGACTTAAATTTAGTCACCATTGCAAAAATTCATTAATTAATTAAAACTTTTCCAAAATTTGGATCATTAAAAAATGCTGACTAGATTTCGATCACCATCTTAATGGCCATGATTTTTAGGTTGACTCGTCTAAACCTTGGTCGAAGTCCAACAACCTAAATTCAATCGCTGATGCTAAAATTTTTTTAAAATTTTTTTTAAACAAAAAAAACCCCAATTTAGATTGTTAAAAAATGGCGACCACATTTTAGTTACCAACTTAACAACCACGATTTTTTATTCACAATTGGTCTCACCCTGGTTAGTGTCCAATGATCGAAATCTAGTTACAAAATGATTTATTGATAAAATATAAATTTTATAATTTTAATAATTATTAATTATTGATTGAACTTATTTGCACAGTAAAAAATTGTAATTTTATTTTTGTTCTGGGGATGTCTAGTCAATGTTAGTGTTAGCTCGACAAACTAATGTGTCACGATTAATGTTAACATGATAATTGACGCAAAATTGCCACATCATGTTGATTTTAACAACCTTGGTGAAGAAAACAAATATAGAAGTTAGATGTATTGCGTCAAAGGATCAAGTTGTTAACATCTTGACTACACCATTGAATCGGGTGTAGTTTGAAAATTTGAAATACATACTATCAATGTAAAACATGCAAAAAACAATCACAAAAAGCTAACATTAGAAGAGTTATTCAATTGGGTGAGCATAGTATTGCAAACTAAGATCCTTCTCATCCTTTACCTCAATGTCCTCAAAATACTATAGCTTAGGCTTCCAATACTCAACCAACTAGGCTCAACCAACAACATTTCAAAGTTTATCACTTTATTTCAAAACCTAGCACTTATAGGTCTTCTAGGTATCATCTTTTGCCAACAATAGGCATTATAACCAAGAGTATCAAGTTTGGTGAGCTCAAGGGCATTTTACTTTATTGTAGAATTCAAGAATGTTTTCCAATTCCAACTTATGCGTTGAAGTTGATACAACAAAGAAATGGATAGCTTGTGCCTCATTGAACCCATAGTTAATAGTATTTCACAAAGGAATCAGATAATGTAGACACCAAAGAAGAACTAATCTTCACATCCTATAATCGCATCTTCTATAGCTTGGATAACGTCAAGATGTGTTGATGAAGATCCTCCATAGCTTGGTTAACAAACTTGCGTATCAATAAATATAGACTGGTTAATGTTAGAAGAATCCAACTCGATACAATAACATTCACTACTAGAAATCTTATTGTTTACAACCAATCACTATGCAACTAACATGCAACTAGTTGTCGTTTGCAACTATCTCAGTCATGTTTACAACTATAAATTTGGTAATGTATAATTTTTCAACCATATGGTTGTGTGTGCAACTAAATGTGTACAACATGGACACGTGTCATAAAAATGATGGCCTAAACTTATACTTACTTAAATTATTATACTTATATCTACATAGGCTATGTATAATAATAGTATGCGCCTCTAATACTAAGGTTAACCCCATGCTAACTTAGGTTAACTTAAACTAACCTAAACTAAAATAACCATGGTTAAATAAATAAAAAAGTTTAACTAACCATGGCTAAATTAAATTAGGCTAAACTAATTATGGCTAAATTAAATTATGTTAAATTAACTATGGCTAAATTAAGTTAGGCCAAAATATTTATGGATAAATTATTTATGGTTAAAATAAATTAAACTATATTATTCATGGCTAAAATATACATGGCTAAATTAAGTTAGGTTAACTTATTTATTGTTAAAATAAATTAAGTTATATTAATTATGGCTAGAATAAATATGCTAAATTAAACTAGGCCAAACTAATTATGGCTAAATTAACTTAGGCTAAATTATTTATAGTTTAAATAAATTAAGCTAAATTAAATCACCATGAAATAAATATGGTTAAATTAAATTAAGCCAAACCAATTATGGCTAAACTAAGTTAAGCTTAAATTAAAAATGGCTAAATTAATCATGGTTAAACTAAATTATACTGAATTAAATTAAACTAAACTAAACCATGGTTTCAATATATATTACAAGTTTTTTAATTTTTATTTGTCAAATATATTTATATATATGTTTTGGCAAGTAAAAATTTTTGGTTATATTTTATTTGGAATCTTTCAAAAAATGTAAATATGATTAAACAAAAACATTATTCATAATCAATTAATATGATAATATTAAAATTTAATTTAATATTATCAATTAATTTTTTATTATAATTATAATGATAATCAATTATACATATATAATGTAAATAGGTTACACGAATTAACTTACAAGTACACAAACATCTTAAGTTAATTATTAATTTAAACTATATAATAATGTTAAAATCATATTTCCATTGAGTAATCATAATTATTAAAAATATTTTACAATCGTCTTTGAAGTGCAAAAGAAAAGGAGTAATGAAAAATTAACAAGAAGAAAAAATTAAAAAATAAAGAAAATAAGTTTTCCAAGTTACAAAATGTTTTCTTTTTTATATTTTCTTTGGACCTGTCCTACTTTGAAACCTCGTAACTTTCTCTTTTTTATTCATTTAAATGATTTCAAATGATATAGGAACACCATTTGAAGTTCTACAAATCATGTTGGAACTTTAATAGCAAAAAAAAACATAAAAGGAATTTTCTGGGTGTTTATGAGTTGGCCTTTGTAATGTTCAATGGTTTTTTTTTCAATGGCTAACATTAAAAATAAAATTGGATTATTATAATCTTACCTATATAGCCTAAACCTAACTATCTTTAGCCTATTCACATACCCAAGTAAACCTACTTACTTAATAGCAGTTAATGATTACCTACCTACATAGGCAACACGTGTCAACATCTTATTAGCCATAAATTGGAAATTGGAAATTTCATTAATTGATATTTTTAAATTAAAAAATAGGTGGGCCTTAATTGCCACGTGTCATCATATAATTGGTGTTTTAAGGACATGTGTCAAATGGTCAATGAACGTTCCATGGTGTGCCACATGTCATCATCTTAATGGAATAAACTTTAATGATTGAAATTAATCCAATCAATTTTTAATTTTGAAAACACAAAAATAATTAAATAGTGACACATGTCCATAAGCTAGTTGTCTAATTTTTAAACACATGTCATATTTTTATTAGTTACATTGTAGTTGCAAGGAGAGTTGCACATAAGGTGCAACTACATTTGGATTAATATGTATGGATGAGCATGTATATTAACACCGTACATACATGTTGCATACGTAGTGTCACATGCAACTGAATGTCATTTGCAACTACACAAATTTGTAGTTGCATGTGTCGCATGCAATTAAATTATAGTTGCAAAAGACAGTTGCAAAACTCAAAATTTCTAATAGTGATTGTGGTCAACATTCGGGCAATAGTCATTTTGCACGTGCATCCACCTAAGCATTGGCTGCTCTTGTCTCTTGATCCAATTCACAACCCAAGTTGTTGACCTCATCAATCAATGAAGATTGATGAAACTTCAAACCCCATCCACTTTAAAAACTAAAGGACATAATCTTCAAGAGTGAGGGGGACTATTGTATTTAGTTACACCTTGTAGGTTGTCATCATTGGTTAGTTAGTGATAATTATGTTAGTTAAGTTAAACAATATTATTACAATAATTAAGTTAATTCAAGTTGTTTGTAATTATGCTCACAAGACTCATGCCCACTATTGTCTTGGTATTTAGTGTTCAATACCTCTACTTGGGGGCTAGGACACATGTATAGTTTTTGGCTCGAATAAACAACATTATTTGATTTGGAAGTTGGTAGCATAGGGTCCTTTGATTGCTATATTGAAATGGGAATTCAGAGGTTTATTATTGTGTCATGGCACATCAATGCAAGATGTCATTTGGACATGAAGTTTGTTGGCTTTTAATAAGCAACAATGGACATTTTGAAGAAAGTAAGCTTCTAACTGAATAACCTCTTGTTGATCTTTTCTATCTAGATGTTGAATAATGTTTCATGCATAACTAGAACTATTGTTTGGAGAGAAACTAATGGTGGTTTTCGTGTTAAAATTGAAAAGCAACTTAGTGTTTTTCATGTTGAAATTGCGAAATAATTCAAATAACTTTTTTTGTTTTGAATCATCAAACTTACATTGTGTCTTAGGGTTTAAGATACTTGTTGATTGTCAATTGTTGTTAATGGATTGTGAACATTAAACAACTTAAAGGTTTCAAGATTTAAGAAATGATTTGAAAGGAACTATTGTTGGTTTTTGTTTTTGTCATCTTTGACCTCTTGCCTTTCATAAAATATTCTAGCTTGTAGGTGCTTGTTTTGCTCATGCGAGGATACTAGGTTGTAAGTACGTCATATTTCTATTTTCATGCATAGGCATTTATGAAATTGCCTATCACTTTTTTACTTTCACACTTTGAGTTGACAAAGATCTCCAACATGCATGTTGTATATTTCAAATTCATACTGGGTCTTTTGTGCATTGACTTCACACGAATCAATTTTGTTGTGGTTTCCTTTCACCATTAAATGTAAAGATAGAGTGTTAAGGCTTCTACTTGGTGGGCTATTTCATAGTTGAAAGTTTTTGACACATACTTTTTCATCAAGGACCATCAACAACAATTTAGATCATGTAGCAAAGGAATTTAGGTGAAGACTAGCCGTTAGGGGTAATAGCTAGTGATGATCATGGGGATTATATTTCAAAGTTGCACATAGAAGAATTGAAGAAAAAAGGTGCTACTTGGAAAGTTGTACAATTTAAACTAATCTACATCCATTTTCAAGGTGAACAATAACCAACTTATAGACCATGAGATAAACTTAACATTATATGCATAATTTGCCATAATGTGACAATTGGGCCAAAAACTTTGGCCTTTTGCATGAGGTGTCGCAAAGGTCTCATTCTTTACCACAAGGCCAATGGAACAATTGCTACGAAAAAGCACATAGAGATGGAGCACAAGGCCACGTGAACAAAATATGATAAAATGCTTCAAATCACTTTAGAGGTTTGTTTGAATGCCTACCATCTAGTAAGAGGTAGCATGTGACATGTAGTAAGATTTATAGGTTTTTATCATTTATAAACCCATTCAAAAAAAACAATGAGACCTAAAAAAATTCTCATAAAAGAATGTCATATTCTTTGTGATTAAGGGTTTTTTACATTGTGGATTATTGAATCAATTAAACTACATAGGTCAATTGGCATACAAGTTGTGCATGAAGGTGTATTTCCATCCCATAAGGTGTTTGTGGATGAAGTTTGCCAATTTTGGTCAATTTACTTTTTTTCAATTGATGTGCAATTTGCATTAAAAGGTTGCTCATTAACCACTTATATTTTTGACGTGGATGTTAAAGGGCACCCATGATGTGTTTGTTGTTGTGGTAATTTGTTTATGTAACAACTAGGAGCCTAAAAATAATACAAAAAATCATGTCCTTTTCATTGTCTTTTTCAGATAGAATTCTAATCAAAACAAACATTTAGACACATTTGGATTTAGTAAAAAAAGACCAATCAATTATGATAGGTAGTTGTTAGTAAGTCAACTTTGACTATAGAATTACGTTAATAAAATTCAAGTAGTGCAAAGGACATTTTTTTGTTATAATGGTATGTTCCGATTGGGAAATTTGAGGCATTTGATACAAGTGGGGCAAAATGGTTCCCAAACTATAAACTTTTAAACAAATTTGGGTTCACAAAATTGCTTTTGGCTTATATAAAGGACAAGGGGTCCAATTTGCAAACATATGTGGCAGCTTTGAATTCTATGGTCTCATGCAATATCTTGGGCATGCCTAGTGGCTCCTATCATGGGCATGCTTTATCAAAAGTTTATCAATATGTTACTATAGATGAAAGAAAAAGGTCACATAACCATCAACCAAGGTCCCTCCACCTAAAGTGTCAAGTAAGGCCCAAAGTGGAGGGCATTAACAAAAGAAGACCCCTTGCAAGATAGGAATTGAGTATGGCCGATTTTTGGTTATGGCTTCAATTGAGGGCATTACTAAACATAATGCATTTGCCAAAAATTAGGCTTATGCTCTTGAAAATGAAAGAAGAAGGTGCTAAAAAACAAGAGATAGCTCCCAAAAATGGAAGGCACTAAGAGGTAGTGGACGTTAGATTTTGCCTTAGAAGAAGGCATGTTCCTTATTATAATCAAAGCTAGAAGCTGATCTCTGGATACACCCTAATGCATTACCATGGAAATGGAGCAGATTTCCTAAATTTCGATGCACAAGGACCACACTCACAAGCTACATGGGACCAATTTTATTATAGAGGAGTAAAAAAACATGAATAGATGAAATCAAAAATTGTACCTTTTGGACTTTTGAAAGGCCTATTGATAGGTTGTAATGCATCTTTCAAAATCCGAAAGGTACAACGAGAAATTCAGGTAGGTGAGGGACTTGAAAATACACTAAGAATATTTGAGTTGGACTTTATGTTCAAGAAACATCCAAATTTTATTTTGAGAATGCCCAAATGGGATTTTCAACACAATGGTATGGTTAATTAAGGGAATTGGAACAACAAAAATGTTTTACTTGTGAGTCCACTCTCCATCCCTTATGGTGCACATGTTCATGGTTGTTGTTTCACATTTGCTTTTGATTATGTGACCCAACACCTATGAAAACAACATTGGTCGGAAACCCCTTACGACTAGCCTTTATTTTTCATTTCTAGGTTGTTGTGAATGTGGCCAAAAAAAAAATCAACAGAAAGCACATATAACGAAAATAAAAAAAATGTTTCAAAAATTTATTTGGCAAATGTCATTTTTACAAAAAGGCCTTTAGGTGATTACATAAAAGGCAACAAAGTCCATGGTGGGAATGAGGCATAATTCTTTGGCTACATCTTTTGGTTATTAAAGCCCCAAAGCCATCAATATTTGGCTATGTGCATTAGATGCTGGTAGAAAAATCTAGTTATAAACCTAAGCAAAAAAGTGTTATCCACTAATAAGCATATGAGAAGAGGGGCATGAAATCACCAACTAAAATTTAAGCATATTGGCCTTGGCCATTTGTGATTGAACGTTTAACCACATTTCATAAGTATCTTCATAACAAAAGTTGTGAAGTGTGAAAAACTTTTATGCATACATAGAAACAACCAGCTGGAGATGGTTGTTCAATCTATTCCACACTTTGTTATTCAAGAATGCAATATAATTGAAATATTGTTCATTCTCAATAGAACCAAACACATGAACCATGGCAATATTTGCCGCCTTTAAGTACTCAAGAAAAAATTAGACAACAATTGTGATGCATGGATCATTTGCCACATGTGTACGAAAGGATTGATGATGGTTGCATTAACCTGATCAAAAGCAAAGCTACAACTTTAGCCATGGTTTGAACAATGTTGGATTTCATGGTCAATTTAAACAAGCCTTGTTGAACATCCAAATCCCAACATGAAAGAATGGCAAGAACCATAGGGGGCTAATTTGTCATCCTTGGGTTGTTCACATGTACGTGGGTTACAATTCTTTAGCACTCCAAGATGTCAAGGAAATGTCACATTTGTGTTTGCTTGCAACCAATATTGGGGATAAACAATCCCCATTTAACATCCACGACTGCTTGTTTAAGAAATCGTGCATCCAACTTTGCTATCAAGCCTTTTACAGCCTCTACCATCTAAGATAAAACAAAACATAACAAAGGCAAAAAGATTAAAAAAAGACCATCTAAGTACATGGTTCTACAAATCTGACATTTAGGCAAATACATAAGAAGAGTGGACCACAATCCATTTTTATGGAAATTTTACAAACGGCAAAAAGAAAGTACAAGACCATCCTAGTTCAAGTGGTTTTACAAATTGGACAAAGGAAAAAAGATAAGAAGACCAAACCATAATTCAGGCTTATGGAAATTTAAAAGAGGTAGAAATTATATAATATAAAAGGTCCAAGGATTGAATTCATGGTTCTAGAAATCTAATACAAGCAAAAGGATAAGAAGACTGGTCTAGTTCATGTTTATTGTAATTTGCCAAAGGAATCAATTTAATATGTGACCATATGATTTCATGGTTTTGGAATCTCACAAAGGTAATTCAAGAAAAGAAGGCCATATGGGTTCAACATTCTAGAATCTAACAAAGGAAAAAAAGATAATAAGACACCTAATTTCATGGTTATGGAATTTAACATAGGCAAAATATAAGAATATTCATCTAAGTTCATAGTTTTAGAATTTGATAAAGGCAAAACATTTGAAGATCATGTAAGTTCATGGTTACAAAATTTGATAGAGGCAAACTATAAGGAGATTGACTTAAGTTAAGAATTCCATCTAATTTAATAAATGCCAAATATAAGAAGATTTACTTAAGTTTAGAATTTTAGAATTTAAAAAGGGAAAAGATATTAAGATACCTCAAGTTCATGGTTATAGAATTTGACATAGACAAAAGATAGAAGATCATAATTAAATTCACGGTTCTAAAATCTAACAAAGGCAAAAAGAAAAAAGAAACCATCTGTTTCCATCCTTCTAGAATCTAACAGAAACAAAAAGAAGTAAAGACCATTGAAATGCATTGTTTTGGAATGTGACAAAGGCAGAACGTTAATAAGACCTTCATAGTTCATGGTTTTGGGATGTTATAAAAACAAAAAGATAAAAGACCATCAAACTTCATTATAAGTACCTAAATGAAACTAAATTTACAAAATTCATATCAACATAAATAAAAAGGGTTGAAAGATTTATGTTTGCATTTAGTTTTCACAAGTTGTACAATTGTGGCAAATGTAACTTGTGTCACCAACAACATAACATTTGTATTAGGGCATAGTACATCCCAATGATCCCATATATTTTCACCATTTAACAAATGCAAGATGCTCGATACATTTAGTGTTGTAATTAGTTACCCATTTTGTATGGATTTGTTGGTGGTCACCCTATAATAGTTTGTGGAAGGACTAAAACTTGTCTCCTTAGAATGAGAAAGTGGCATCACAATATAAACTATATAAATGACCTTGGCATAACTTGATTACAACTATGAAATCGGATATGAAAATATCCCCTTGTTGTGCAAATTTGAATAAGGATTGTGTGAGCCATACCGAGACAACCATGTGCAGTACTTTCAATTTTTAAGAGTTGCATCAGGGATTTTTGAGTGTGGTAAGGTTATTAGGGGTTTTTAGCAACTTCATGTTAGAATAAGGGTTGCCGAATGCGCATGGTTGTGTGGGGGTTGTTTTCTTTTCCAAAATACAATATTGGTGCATAAGGTGTTAGGTTAGTTCCTTTCTTCAACAAAAAAATTAATAACCATAGTTTTAGGACCTTAGTTGCATAATTAGAGGTGAAAGATCTTTAGAAGGTTGGGGGTGGAAGTAGACACCAAAATTTGTGGTGCTCAACAAAACATTGGTCTCGTTCTAGTATTTAACAAGTAGCAAGGATGTTGAGATTCCGAAGTATTGAAGAATTGTCAATGAAAGGTCCAATAGAGATAGAACAATCTTCAAGCCCATGGTTAACACTAACATTTTGCCATGATAATATTAAATTAATTTTCTAGAAAAATCTTCAGGCACTAATGATGTGCTGGTAAGATTTTTATGATGTAGTCCTAATACACCCTTACTCAATCAAGTCCTTAAATCAAATCGAAATCAAATCTAAATCCTAACATTTTTGTTTAAATAGCCTCAAGTGAATTACAATTCAATGAACGACTTAAAGGGGATAAATCACAAATGTAAGAAATCCAGAAGGTGATGAATGGTGCGAGCCAGGTATTTGGTTCGACGCTCCATGGGAAGGGGGTTGATTGGGCCTCGTAGCCAACGATAATGGTCATCACCAAGAACCCAAGTTTGATAATGAAGACAAACATTATCGTCTTCACATTGGCACTCTTCAAACCTTTCTGGCGTAGCTCCACAAGCAAGATTTTTTTTTAAGTAGATCGTCAAAGTGTGTGGGTTAGGAAACGATTGACAATCCTATGTCAAACGATTGACTTGAGTGCGCACCACTCTTTGGAATGGTTTTTGTCGCACGCCTATTGGGAGACATTCATGTGAAGCGATGTTTTTTCAAGCTCTTCCTTTTATATTGGCGCAATCGGAGGATTCGAGGCCATAACAACATCATCTGCCATGATTGAATCTTCACCTGCATCAACAAAAACCAAAGGGGTAGCCGGATAATTTGGTACTTGCGTTTAGAGGAGGTCAATGCCTTTTATTTAACAAATTAGGGTAGGCATGATGTGTGGTAGTGACAGTGGAACCTCATGAAAACCTGGACATCCTAGATCTAATGGATTCGTTGAGCCCTAATTTCGACAATGGATCCAGAAATACATGGGGGTTCTCGTGATGGAAGTTTTAATTCCAATTTGTTATGTATTACACAGTTAATTAATACCTAGTAAAAAATAACTAGGGGATATCAGAAGAGTAAATGGTACGCGGGAATGCTACTTCTACCATTCAGTTGATTTAGTCAAGTAGGAATTCAAGGATGTTTACTTGTTACTACTAATAAATTATCTTAGTAGTTAATTACTTGAAATAATTAGGATGAATAAATAGGATGTGAAGGTCAAACGGATGAATGGATAAGGATCGAACTTAAGAATTTCATCAAGATATCCAAGATAAGGAAAAGGATGAATTCTCTAATCCCATTTGTCATGAGGATTATCATCCTATTTGATTGGAGGATGGAATCCTCTTAGTGTTTCATTGGGCACAATAATTCTCATCCTAAAATCCATTGGAGGGCAAATCATTATCAATTCTCATTGGTTCTTGAAGGATTAGGAGGCCATGGATTTGAGAAGAGGATTTCCTCAACTTCCATGGGACAAGGAGAGCAAGTTGAAGGAGGGCTCTTGAAAAGCTTGGGGGAAAATAATTTTGGAGTTTTTTTTCTTGTGTATTTTTCTTAGAAAGGGAGAAAGGGATGGGGAGTCTTGGTAAATGGTGGAAGGGGCAAAATGGGTTGGATGTTTGGGGTACTTCGTAGAATAGAAGTAAGTAAGATAGTGTTGGGAGCTTGAAAATTTTATAGGAATTTCAAAAAAAATCCTCTCGGGTTTGGTAGCACAACTTCTTACTAATTTAGGTGTAGAACTTACAATTTGGTGGGTAGATGTGCCTTATAGTTAGATTTTTAATGAGCTAAGGAAAGCTTGATTTGGACAACATATGTGATAGGACTGATATTTTAAGTGATTAGAGGTTATAACCAAGTTGGACTTGTTGCCTTCGTAAAACCCTCTCGGGTTTGGTAGCATAGCTTTTTGTTAATTTGGGTGAAGAACTTGCAATTTGGTAAGTAGATGTGCCTTGTAACTAGCTTTGTAATGAGCTAGAGCAAGATCGATTTAGACAACATATGTGATAGGACTGATATTTTAAGTGACTGGGGGTTTATAATCAAGTTGAACTTGGTGTTAAATATTTAAAACTTGGTTTGAAGGGGTGATAATTTAAAATAAAGTTATAGGATTTGGAGTGTTCAAGCTTGGAAGATATATTTGTCAATTTTAAATCATAAATCATGCATAGGAAGCAAACTATTTAGTTTTAACTACAGACGCAACTTAACATTTAGAAATACACTTGTACCTTTTTCCTTCACCGGTAGCGTATGTATTTTCAAATATAGTCACCTCATAGAATCGGGGGTAGAGGGACATAAATTTGCTTCATAGATTGCATGCTTTCCATAAATGGTAGAACACACACCAGCCCAAACAACATGTGAATATAAGATAGAAGACCCAAATTGGTCTACACATACACCACATAATGCATAGTTGCCAATATACATTTGCAAAATTAAAAATAAAAATAAATAGACCATGTTATCATGATAATCACCTAGACCAACAACATCAAAATAAATAAACCTAAAATGTTACATGGATGTAAAATGGCAGTTTAAGGAGATAAAAATACCTTTGCCACATGGACTATATAATAATTAGCTTGCATCACTGTAAGTAAAAGGTGGTATTCTGCCATGATCCTCTTCAATGGATCAAGCATGACATCTATCTTGTTTTGACATTCTTGAAAATTTTGTTCCCCTTTGTTTATAGGGTTTGAATAATTCTCTAAAATTCCAAATGTCTTGTTAGTGAATGGCCAAAATAACCATACATGTTCAACATAAAACCTTCATTCTTAGCAATGAGGGTCAAATCTCCTAAGGATTACATTGCAAAATTAATGTGATGTGCAACATAACGCACACCCGTGGAAAGGGGGGTCTATGAATATTTGATTTGCTTTGTCATTCTAGTTTTGCTTCCTTGAAACATGTTCACTCCATCTGCTGCAAAACATAAGAGTTTTTTGGACAATTCTTCCCTGCTTAACCCCCCACCTCCCATCATAAAGTTTATAGTCACCTTAATGAGGTTGTTAAAACCCAATCCATCAACAATTTGGTCAACACATATTAAGATAAGGACTTTGTCCAACCATCAACCACGTAGGCATGGACATGTATCTAAGAACCACTATATATGGTTGTCACCTCATCACAAGAACATACCAAGAATTGGGCAAATTGTATGGTTTGGATAGTGGCTTTCTAAAGTCGCTAGTACATAAATTCAACAAGTGTCCAACTAGGAGAATCAGACCAATGCATGCTTGGATTATTAGGGACCTTCAAGCTGGCAAACAAATCATACATTGTTTCATATTCCAGCATAGGGTGGCTATGAGAAAGAATATGAAACATGGACTTGAATTGAAATATCTTCCGATTCCTTTCTCCCATGGGTTTGTTGACTTGTTGTAAAACAAAATTTGGACCCTAATAGACTACGATTGCATGTTTTTCAAATGGGCATAATCCTTGGCAATGTATCTCCCCCCTTTCTTCACCCCAAGTCAAAGTAAGTCACAAATTACAATCCTATGACTAGCATGTTTGGAAAAAGTATCCCATTTGCAACCGACATATTTGTTTTTGTTTTATATCAAGGAGCAAACTTTGCACTTCATTGTCTGGATAATCCCACTAGTAGCCATTAACCCCTCAACCCATGGTAATTTTGCTGCCCATTCTACTTGGAACTTTCTACTACTATCATGTGATTTTTTGCGAGGCTTCTTCCCAATGCCATCCACATCAAACTTTTGGTTTTTCCCTGGGGGGTCAGCTTGGGGATAGAATTGGGAGTTTGATAGCTCCATAATTTCATCAAGATTCAACTGTAAAGTCATGGATTTTACGGAGGACTTTAGGTATTGCAAAACAAGAACTAGGGTTTTGGAGCTTTGGGGATTCGGTTGTTCCTACTGGGTTGACATTCAATTTTGTGGATTTAGGCCAAGCTCCAACTAATGACAATTTTGGCCCACCATTAGAGGAGTTACATGACCTTGGGAACATATTGGAATCAAATACATGACACAATGGCATGGTAAGGGTTGGGTTCATGGAATGGTTAAAATATTGGAAGATTGAAGAAGACGTAGCACACAAACTAGTTGAAAATAAAGAGAAAGGTGAAAACATTGTGAGAGGGGGTGGGGGTTTGAAACTAACCAAAAACAAATGAGAGGCAAAAACATTGTGAGAAAGGGGTGGTCAAAGCTCTTTGAACTTGGTTCGCCAACAGAGGAATCCATTATGAAGGGGTTGAAGTTCTTTGAACCTTACTTGTAAATAGCTAAAAACATAGTGAAGGGGTGAAAGCTCTTTAAACCTTCTTGCATAAGAACGAACAACTTTGAAGCATAGAACAAATCAAACAAAAAAATGCACAATGCAAACAAAGCCCTAACCATCCAAATAGAATCAAGTCTAGAGTGGTCGAAAACATTGTGAGGAGGGTTGAATCTCCTTTAAACCCTCCTTGCAAAAGAAGAACATATTTTTTTGCAAAATAACAACAAAAGGATTGGTACAAAAAGGACTTGCATAAGAAGAAAAATTCCTAAAATGGACAAATGGAATATCAAGTTACAAGGTGTGATCATGAAATGTACCTTGAGTTTAGCTTTGTAAATCTAAGTCGAAATCCAACCTACAACCTTTTCCAGTCCTAATCTTGCCATTATTCAAATCTAAAACGACCACCCCCATAATTTTGCACAAATTCACAAGAATAAGTACAATATCAACCTTCAAATTGCACAAAGATCAAACAAAAACAAGAACAAGAAATTGGAAATGAGTTGATATTGGAAAAGAATTAGGAATTGGGAGTGGTCATTTCAACTTTCAAGAATAGCAAAAAGTTGTGTACACCCATCACATTCTTGGATAGTTAGCAATAAGTAGGATTGAAGAAGACAATTTAAGCAATCCTAATTACAATAAGAGCAGATCTTGGTGATCTACACTAAAGGAGCTTCCAACAAATCTAGCAAAAGAATTGCATTACCTTTTACCATCAATGTGACTAACTTGATAATACCGTCATTTGTACCATGGTTTAGGATATTGTTAGGGTCCAAGGTCCCTGGACCTTGGACCCTTGTCTAAAGTCGACCTTAGTCATTAACTAGGGCAGCTGAATGTCTTCAACTTGCAAACTATTTTGGATGTGATAGACATCAGTAAAGGCCCAACATGTATTGGGCGTGGGTGAATATGGTGTTAGATGAATACAATTGTAGTAGCAATGATGTATGTTTCATTTGCATGTACACATTACTGTATTGAGTTTATGCACTCAGGACTTTAGTAGTAGTAGAAGAGTAGTAGGCTAGTACTGGCATGGATGCCATCATCATCATCCTGTCCAGTACCTCTCTCTCTCTCTCTCTCTCTCTATATATATATATATGTATAGAGTAAGCCATATACTGTAATGAATTTTGGCCCTGTAATTCCATGATCTCCTCATTTTCTTTTGAGCAAAGATGGTGTGCCTGTCAGGACTGAGACTAAAACTCAGTTCCAAATCTTGTGAGATTTGGGAAAATGAGGGTTTCTTGAGGAGGCTTCTTCTAATCAGCAAATTCTGAACTTTTAAACATATGCATCGCCAGATGCTACATCAGGTTCCAATATGTGATAGATAGCTGGTAGCCAATAATACAGAAGACTGCTTTGAAATTTTTTACTGAATCATATTCTGTCTTTAGCCAAATTTGGCTAATCATCCTGCAGTTGATCACAACTTGTACTACATCACAAAATTGGGTTAAAAACACACACACACACACAACCTTTGCAGTAGTGAAATTTTTTGGGATAAATTTTGACATTTTGACAAAAACAAATTGGGAATCATTCAATTGAACAAAAAATTGAAAATCGTTTTTCGAGTGTAAATTTGAGTATCCTTTCTAGTTTTTGCCAAATCTTCAATATCACATGTGATTGAAAAGGAAAACTGTGCTTGTGAGATTCATTAGCAGCTGGCAGGATACAGTTCATTGCTAGAGGACAAAATAATGGTATATAAATCCATCAAGCTCTGCACCTACAAGTGCCTTATTCTTTGACATGCAAGTATGTTTTGCTTAGCTCACCAGTAGTGAGGAACTGCAGCAGCTGAGGTCTTTGTGGTTGTTGATTTTATTTTTAAATTAAGTAATTTGTTTATTTATTTATTTTTGGTGGTTGTTGATCCATTACCTCAGTGGAAACATTGCCCTATAAATTAGTAATGTTACGCTATTAATTATATCATTTGTAGAAATGCTGAAAATTTCAAGAGCACGGGCTTTGCACTGCCAGTGGTCAACAATGAAATGATGAAAAAAATAAGTTGATTTTGTGGAAATTAAGTTTCATTTCAATAAAAATTATTGAATTCATGAATTTGCATAAATTTGCAGCTTGATTCAAATTCCATGAATCTGAACTAAACACAATATTTTTCTCCTCTAGATTCAACAAGGTTAATTAATAAATTCATTGAATTTTCAATTGAATTGAATTGAACTGAACTTTTTGTCGTAATTTGATTAATTCAATCAAATTATGAATTTTTAATTATGAGAAGGCACATGTTAATTTGCATTTTCATATTCATGTAAGGAAAATGTTAAATCAGCCTAAGATTGTAAATGCAGTTGGTACAAAAGTACTGCTACTATTTTTTCCCCCAGTCTGCCCGTTGCCCCAATCATGTTTTCTAAAAACAATTGGGTGATACTTGGGCACAATTTGCACTCATAACCTTCCATGTTATGAATGTTCCAAAGGGCACATAACATGGCCAGTGACATGTTACATACTTTTATACCCATAACATGTCCAAAACATGCATAACATGGACCCAAGACGTGTTTAGGTGTCACAAGGTAAAAAACAAATGGGGCAAAGGGGAGACTGAGAGAAAATATCGCAGCGGTTTCTTTTTGTACTCACGGCATTTGCAATCTTAGGCCGATTTAACATCTTCCGGGGTTGGTATACTTTTGCACTCTTAGAGGGTCAAAAATTTTAGCCAGGGCAGAGTAAAGCTTTAACCACATATCTGTTGAAGAATTCATGTTTGAAGCATCTTCACACATAACAGGAAAATAAATCAATTAACCACATTTTCAAGGTTTTGTGGGTGGAGATGCCCTAAAACTGTATGTTCCAGCACACTATTTTGGATCAAGTATAGACTAAATAAGTAGAGTAAAAATCAGTTTGGGTGTGTAAATTTGCCCACGGATGCAGTTGCTGTTGGTAAGGGGATAAAAATTTTAAGTGCACAAAATTGATTACAACATCAATGTACACTGAATGGTCTTGTTGTTCATCAAGTTCAATAGAATCTATTGTGCATCACTTTTGGTCTTGCCCTCTTGCTTATTAGCAAACTAGCAAGTAATTGCGGGCAGCGATTTTGAGTAGACAATTGTTTGATTTGGAGCCAAATGTTCACAAAGTAACTCCATGATTTGCATCATGGTACTACTATGTGATGGATGGTATATTGAAGTCTGTCTTTTATTGACCTTTCAACCCAGTGGGCTTCTTCTTTCACTTTTGTGATGTAGCCACACTGACAATCGTCCACAAGAGGAATTAGTTAGATTTGGCTATAGGTCAGAGAAGAAAGTAATAAATTTTTTAAAGAAGCCTGCTATATATTTTTGAACTCCAGAAACCTTTTTTTCTTACACATGGCAATTTTCAGAAATATTTTCCTGGAAATCTGGTGACTTCGTCACATTTTTTTCACAAAAATCATTTATCTGACTCACACTCAATGGGTTTTTTTTTAGTGAAATTTTGCCAAATTTCAACATCAAAAATATGATTTTGACCTAAGATTTTCCATTGAAAAAATGGCACTCACCAAATTTTGAAATTTTTTTTTTCAAAGTGCCAGATGTTTATGATAAGTTCCGGTAGTTAGCCGGGAATATCAAAGGATTCTGGTTTTTTTTCTACTTTCATATCTAGTCTGTAGCCAAATCTGGCTAAGTCATCTTATGCTTGATCATCACTTCAGGTACCTCACAAAATTGGAAAAAAAAACCCTGGTCACACTAGAGATTTTTTGCTACACTAAATTCTCATTTGAACCATATTAAGCATTTTGTTTACTAACAAGGTTTTCTCATAAAGGTTGATACCCTCCATGATCGATGATGAGGACAAGTTTTTCTCAACAAGCTTTTTAGAGGGATTCATGGGTCAGTTGGTCATTTGAAACAAACTTTGTGCTACATGCATGCTTGAAATGATTCAAGCAATCAAAATTCAAAAACTTTAAAGGATGCAAAAAATCAAGGAAAGATAATGGGTGCTCTCAAAATGGAGTGGAGGATTGGAGAAGTGTGTGGGTGGGTGGGTTTTCACCATTTTCTATTGATGATGATCTTTTGGTGGTATGGGAATTTGAATTGTTGTTGCAAAAAGAGGAGGAAATGTTGGAACATTATGGAAGTTAGTTGGTTTTTTTTGTTAAGCTTCACATATTATTTTTCTTATTTTTCATTTGACGATGATGTTGTTACATTTTCAAGGAAGGTGTAGTAGGAAAGAAAACAATAATCTTTGTTGCTTGAATTTCAAGCATCACATTATTAATTTTGTAGCCATTGTTGTTGTTGTAGAACATTTGGACTATTGATGTTGCTACTGTGACTGTTCTAGAAACAAATTGAGGAAGAAATATGTAGGAAAAATGTTAGCCACAAAAATGTCATACTTTCAGGCGTGTAACTAATGTACCACATCGTTGAATGCACCATCTTGCAAGGTCCATATCACATACATCTTTGTGCATGATGGATGATCCATGGCCCACAATAACATGATTCATCACCTTCACACTATTGGTACTCTCACTCTCATTATACAAAGTAAACAATCCACCATAAAATTTACATAAAGATTTATGTTATGTATTTATGAAATAAAATTTTTAATGACCTACTACTTAACTATTTTAGCCTATAAATTATTTATTATATGTCAAAAAATTTAAAATAAAATTTCAATCATACATAGGACTAATATATGGGAGAGATAATTTATTATTATCATGTGAACCATTAAAAAAAGTATATAATTATGCGCTTTAATTTTTCTAAAATAAACATAAAAATATTATTAAATTATAGACTTTATGTTTAAAAAAAAAAAGAGTTTACAACTTTAAGAGGGATAAAATTAAAAATGTACATCATTGAAGAAATGTTAAGAATGAACTTTAATCTTTTGATTTTGACAAATTATGAATTTCTAACATTAAGCAGCAAAATTTACATTAAACACTAAACCCCTGTACCATCAATGTGACCAACTTTGCAATACCTTCATTTACTTGAATCAATATGTAGGGTATAATATATTAAACATGCAATATATATATATATATATGTCCTTTTGTTTCATAGTTTAGGGTTTATTGCAATATAATGCGAACGTTATTTTGCTTTTACGTTTTTGTATGGTAATGCAATAGCCTTCCAAGTTTTAAAAGATATGATATAGAACCCGAAAGATTTTTAAGATACCTTACAAGGGGTATTGCCTGTGCATTGACTATTCCTTGCCATAAGCAATACCCTTTGACAACTTAAACCAAAATAATTTAACCTATGATGTTTACTGAATGCCCCAAGCACGGTATGGCTTCGCTTTTAGGTTTTGGTAAGGCTATGCAATACCCCTCCAAGTTTCAAAATATATGTTATGGACCCAACGTATTTCTAGGATACCTTGCAAAAGGTATTGCAGATTTATTAAATAATTTTGGCCATGAACAATACCCCTCCAATTGGGTAAACTCATGGTGTTTAATTATAAAATACAACTAATGAATATTTGTTTCCTTATTGGTTTTGATAGGGCTATAGAATACCCTTCCACGTGTCAAAATACATGTTATGGAACTCAATGCATTTATGAAATACCCTAATGAGGGTATTGTATGTTTAATGAATCCTTTTGGGCATGAACAATACCCCTCTAAGAGCCTAAACAAAAATAATTGCTTTGATTATCAACTTGATTTGCAATACACCCATGGAAAACACTTTTAAAACAAAACTTGTAATACCTTTTATATAAGGTGTGTCAAATACTTTAATTGTCCCCATATTTATTTGTTTGAGTGAAAAAGACCAAGAAGCTCAATGCAATACTTTCATTTTAATCTTTCCTAATCATTGTCAACCATTGGGGGGTCTATTGGATTGGCAACCATGTAGGTAGACCTGCAGGTGAGGTTTAAAGTAGTATTGATAGGTAAGAAGGTGGAAGGGCAGGTGCTTAGGAAAATAGATGGGGATGATGGGTAGGTGGGTGGAGTTGATAGTAGCACATTTTAAATTTTTAGGTGAGTAGGTAGAAGAGTCTCTACTTTTACAGGCGAGTAGGTGGGAGGGGGACAGTGGGTGGGTAGTAGGTGGGAAAAGTTTAAAAAACCAGATCTAAAGGAGGTGTTACAAAACATACAATGCAGAGATCTGGATACAGCAAATATTGCAAACTAAGTATATCATCCTGGCAATGCTTTAAACCAACCTATCTAAAACAAAAGTGCCACGTGAAGGGGAAAAAAAAAGATAAACAGTGATCATCAGCAAAAGGAAATCACAAAGAAGGGTCACAATGCTTTTCCAACAAGGATCACTGCTCATCATTCACAAACTATCCCACCCACTCAACACTGTTGCATTGCTCAAAGGCCTTGATTATCATCCAGCAAAACATTTAAGGTACAATTGCAAACCATGAAAACTGAATCCAACCTCTCAAAAAGAAGTCGAGCTTGCAACCTGCTGGTCCCTTAAGACACACATTAAACTGCTGTCAACCATGGTCTGTTAGTTGGCTGAGCATGAGCACAGGGCAGATGCTCTTCAGACCATGGTGCACCAAAAATACATTTGGTATAATGTACTTGACATTCAAGAGAAACCAAGGTAATCTCTGAATAAATTGTCCACTGCATGAACCCAACAATGACCAAGTAAAGATGAGTTCATCCTCTCAAACTCCCCAATCTTCACAAGAATACCATATCAGGTAATTTGCTTCTGCTGGTGACTGACGTCTTTCAAGTAAATAAAAAATCATGCAGCTAATACAACTGAAAACAGACTGACCTAACAGCCAGTGGTGTTCTATTCCTAGAATAGAATGTCCAAGCAACTCATCAGTCAAGCAATAGTATGACTGAAATAAGGCCAAGCAGCAGGCCAATTGTGATCCCCAAAGTTGACTTCCTTCCAAACCAGAATGATGCAAAGCAAGCAACAACAAAAGTAACATAGAACATGATTTGCAACCAAGATTCTGCCCCAGCTTGCAGAACTCACCCATGGCAGGCCACAACTTCTGCCTTGCAAAGAAGAAAAGAGAACAAGCCCAAAATTGCAGAGCTCAAACTTGCCCAGATGTCAAACCCACCAGCATCATCCAAGACTGAAATAAGTATGACGAATGCAAGCAGCCCCTTCCACCCTATAAAGAAAATCATTGTGCAATCACTTGGAATGGCAAGATTGAGCTCATTGGCATTGCATTGCACAACTCCTCCTGCACAGGAGGAAAGTAAGGTTATGCCATGCCCTGCTATTGATGCCATACACAGCAACCAAAGTGCTGATTTTTCTTGTATTGGACAGCTGGAGAAACATTTTGGCTGCTTGAAGTAATATTGACAAGGTAAACACAAGGAGAGGATTATTCTACCTTTCACTGGAGGTCAGCAAGCACCACTGAAGCAAAAGTGCCTCAGTCAGATTTCTTGTTTTCAGTCTTCAACTCAACTTCTGCTATCTCTGAAGAAGCATCAGCAGATTCATCCCCCGCAGTGTCCACAGACTCATCAAATTCAAGTAGCTGCAGAAACAACCAGCATGTCAAGTCCAAATAATAGAAGTTGAAGGACAGCTTACAAACTTGAGAGGAAATAACAAGATGAGACCTCGAATGCAAACAATTGAGATGAAAAAAGTCAGTTGCGCACGTACTTGTTTGATCTCACCATTTATTCCACAATGCACTGCCAAAAATCCAATCACACATGGCACTATATAGAGCAGCGCTGGCTGCCCCATTCCACAAAAAACCACAAATACCTGTCAACAAGAAAATATACAAAAGTTCTAGATAAATCTGTCTTGAGGAGATATATGACTTGACATTGGGTTCAAGTGTCTGGGAAGGACCTGGGCAGCCTGAAACCAGTTCATTACTAAGATGGTGACCAGTAGGCCAGTAGTGTAGCCAGCAAAAGCACTATTAAAGTAGGCTTTCTTGGAACCACGAGACATATCAAATCGCAATGCAAGAGCTACAAAAATGCCTGCACCCACAATGTACACATCAATCCAATAGAAATCAGACACACTCTCATCCTATGGTTCAGAAAGTTCACAAAAGTATTGACATAGAGATTTATCTGTTGAAAAATCCCAACTAGAATCTATGCTTGCCTACAATCCCAGAACATTCTATAGAGTCAGGATTAAACCTGGAATTACAATGTCCCCAAGACCCAACATTGAAAATGGTCGTGCCACATCTCCTGTTGGAAAGATAAGCTGGCCAAAACAAGGAGTAGCTGTCAATAAGACATTCACCATTGTCATGGACTAAAGGCCTACATGCCAGTGTAGGCCTGACAAGTCCAAAAACACAGACAACAGTAAGAAATATTACAAAACCTGGCAGGACTAAACATGTTGCCTTCATGAGCATTTCCCTACAGTAGCTTAGCTGGCCACCTGACCATAACAATTCTCGAAGACCAGGAATTACAGAATGCAACAATAAAATGTCAACACTCAACAGTATTTGTCAGATTGTTGTAAAAGAGGAGAAGACAAACCTTAATGGGAGCATCAAACGACTTTGCCACACTAACCATGACAGGTGTGAAGAAAACCCAAAAAATATCATATATGAACAGCCCTGCCTGCATAAAATATCACCAAGTTAGGATTGAGGCATCCATCAATTTGGCCACATCAGCCTTTCAGGACACAATTGCTCAGCCACTTCTCTGAAAACTTGGTATGTAACTAAAAACTAGAGAGTCAGTAAGAACTGAGCCTGGCGAGTCTTGCGGTAGCCAAACTGCACATGCAGCACAGGATGAAATCCTCTCAATTTATGGTGACCGACTTTAAGAGAAGGAGGAAGAAGGGACATTTACCAAGAGGATAGCTCCAATTTTGAAAGAACCCAATGACAGCATCTCAATGCCCTGCATGATTCATTCAAAACCATTCCTTCTTAGAACCCCTTTCTTGTCTCTGAGCTCTGTTCAAAATTTCAGGTCAGCTTGGAGAATCTTCAACCATGAGTGTACTTTGCATAGAAAGCAACCAAAACAAGTGACCATCTGTTTGCTCATTGTTGTCAAGCTCATAACTAGACTACTCACATTCTCCAGCTGAGTGCAGCTGTATGGCATCAACAGGCCTGAGGTATGATATGACTTGTTTTGAAGAAACCAAGAAATTCAAATCCATATTCTCCTTTACTGGATCTAAGGGAAACAAACCCTTTCCTGTTGCCAATGCTTGCATGGAACAGTCCACCCGGAGAAAGAGAAAAGTGGAAGGAAAGTGAGTGTAACCTGGATTGAAAATGCCAGACCAAGAGTGTTGTTTGCCAGCCAGTGCTTCTTCAGCACATACCAGATGCAAAACAGTGTTCCTGGGATGCCTGCAATCAATTGTGACTTTGTAAACTCAATCTCAACATCTGCACCTCGCCCCAACACCCATAGCAAACAACTGATTTAGCTGCATGGCCAAAGTGACAGTGTTAATAGATTGAAGATCAAGACACTAACAAACACATCAATGGGGTTTAGGGTTTTAGGATATATGAGCCTGATCCTAAATGCTCCTGGGTCCGCGAAGGACATCATCAGTTCAACAAAGATATTATTTCCATATACAAGAAAGAAAGGCAATTGACTCAAACCAGGGCTTACTACTAGCCCAATATCTGCTCAATCAGGTTCCACAAGAAAACATACTCTTCCAGTACGGTAAGTGCCAGCTGACCATGCTCTCATTCCAAGCATTGGGCAGAAAACGCTCTAGTGTTGGCAGGATTGTAGCTCTGTCAACCCCCAAAATGGCATCCCCCTCCAAATTTTCAAAAAAATTGACAAAAATGGGTCAGATGGGCTTAAAGGTTGTTAACACTCCTGGAAAATCATCATCTCTTGAATGAGAGCCAAGATACTGAGTTCCAAGCACTGCTCTAACAAGCATTAGAGAGGTCAACCTTGCATTCCTTTGTAGAGACATTCTAAACATCACAGTGGTGAAGGTGAGGAGGACGCACGAAAGGGCAAGCACACCAAGCACAAAGAAGTAAAGTGTGAGAATGGTGTTGATCAAATCCTTGGGCAAGAACTTAAAGAGGAGGAAGAGTGACAGCAGAACTGCACTGCCAATGAATGGAAACCGCATTGCATGCTCCTTTGACATTGTCTCCTGCACAAAAACAGCATGCCAGTGATGGTAAGTAGCCACAAATAAGAACACTTGAGAAAAACTTGAGACAAGCCAACTAGCACACCAACTTATGATTCAATGTAAAGTCAGCAAGCTTGATGGAATGCTCCTCTGAAAGACCCCAAATCCAAATGTCTTTTGACTCAAGAGAATAAATCACCTGAAATTAACCAGACTAATAAAATCCTTAATCTCATGCACAAACTAAAAGAGAGACACATACATACATGAGCACCTTAAAAGCAATCCAGATAACAGTGGGATCCAAGAATGGGAACACTTACAGAAGGTGGTGCAGGCTTGACAGAACGATGGCAGCCAATGAATACTGTGAGGCATGCTGTCGCTACAACATTAAGATTGGGATCAACCTTAATCACAAGTGGTGCAAGTGATAAACCTGCAGCAGAAGGAGAAATTCTGCATTAGTCTCTCTCTCCAAGAGAAAGAAAATACCGTACATATATCCATCCCTGGAGGAACAACATATCGTCAAGTACTAGGTCGAATTAAAATATGCAGCAAACTACTACTGCCTCCAAGCATGCTCCTTACCACCACTGTAAAAGTGTTCTCTCTTCCCTATTGCTGAGAAGTTGGATATAGTTCTCCAGACCTTTCAATTCTAGAAAAAGCATACACTTTGGAGATGTTTGAGGCAAGGATTGAGGGTTTTATGTCTTACCACGTCCTGCAAATCATACTCTTTCCCTTACATAAATCCAGTCACAACTGTTTTGGAGATCCTTGGCAAATAAAGGGATCCATGACCGAAAGAATGCTCTCGTCTACTGAACAAAGAGCAAGATGATGATACCGACGGTGTGATACAAAGGACGGTGTCAGGGCTCCGTTGCTAGTACTAGAAATGAAGCTCCGAAATAGGCTTTTGTCTGCCATGCTTGCTGATATACATGGACCGTGATAAAAAGGCGCAAAAAGGTGTTTTACCTATAAGGGCCACACTGGCCAACCTCTCGGCCAACACCATAGCTGTGTTTCTCTCGCCGCTTGTTCTCCCACCCTTCTTTGGATGCGCTTCGTGGCAGTAGACAGACACCGCAAGTTTCTGGGAGGAAAACAACAAGCTGCTCAAATTGTAGCGTTTTGGATGACACTCCGAATCTCAAATCTGCTTCCAAAAGCACAAGGATTTCTATTAGCAAGGGCGTGGAGCAGCTCCAACAACAGTACGCATAATGCACTCTCGCAATCTGGCCGCACTCAATATCGTCCGTGCAACAAAAACACTAGTTCCTGGCGGTGGCGAGAAGAAAGAAGCAAGCCAAAATCACTGCACAAGCTCCAGAATTGTACCTTGGATCTCCTCTACATCAGCGCAAGCCCTCGATCACAAACAACTCTCCGCGACTATCCACACAAGCTTGAAACCCTAGTCGCGCAGGACCGCGTTGCACATGCGGATTTGGTGTATAATCTGTCGTGCACCTCAAACCCTAGCTCACACTCACCCTCAAGATGACGTTATGACATAGTTGGAACTACCAGGTGCACATTCTGCATCCAGAATATGTCAACAACTCGGTACAAGGAAATGAGACTAACTGGATCATTAAGTACTTCTGAACTCACCCAACTAAACCCTTAAGCTGACTCTCAACATCAACTTGGCATTATGGCAGACGGAACTATTAGGTGCAAATTCTGCATTGAGAATTTGTCAATAAGTACACATAAATGAGACTAACTGGATCCTAAAGTACTATTGCACCCACCAACCCTAGCTTGCTCTCAACCTCAACGTGGCATTATGGCACAGACCAAAGCATTGGGTGCAAGTTCTGCATCCAGAATTTGTCAACAATTGCATAGAAATGAAACTACGTAGATCCTTAAGTACTACATCCACAAACCCTAGTTCACTGTCAACCTCAATGTTGACATAATGGCACAGATGGGTGCAAGTTCTACATCCAAAATCAGTCAAGAACGACCTAGAATGAGTCAATCCTCTTGTAATGCACCACAAACCCTAGCTCACACTCAACCTCAAAGTGATGTGTTGTGACAAAGACAAACATGTTTTGCATCTAGAATCTTGCAACAACTACAAAGAATGAGACTAATTGGATCATTAACTATTGCACCCACAAACCCTAGCTCACACTCAACCTCAATGTAATTTTGAAGTATGAACAGAATTGAATTGTTGGGTGCAAGGTCTGCAGACATAAAATGAGACTAATTGGATCTTTCATAGTGCCAAATATTAGTCTGTGGTTATTTGATGTAATCAACATTCACAAGTGATTCCACCCATCAAGAGGAGCTTTGTAGATTATGTGCTATAGAATATGTGATTTTGGGTAGGTGACGCAATGATTTTTTAAGTCACATATGGTATTTATGACCCAAAACTGGTTGTAAATAGGCAAAATTTACTAATGTGTTCCATTGTACAATTTGTCAATGCATTTATCATCAAAGGATATATAAAGCTAAATAGAGGCACTCAATAATGTGATATTGCTAAAGTGAAAAAAGATGGTGAATAAGAATTGACATAAGACATTGGAATGTGTATATGCCCCATATTCATCATTTGTATTCGGCATATTAGGTGCATTCAGGATCTGCATGATCTAACATTTGTTTTTCATAATTCAAATGAAAGTGATCTCTAGAGAGAGTGAAATATAATAGTTTCATGTACCTACAATTTTCTCACGTTCCTTTTCTACTAGATTGTTAACGTGTTATGTCATCAAAACAAAATCTTGTGCAAGATGATGGATGGCCATTCATTTGGATACCACATGTTTTTTTATTTTGGCTCTTCTCATGACTGTAAGTTGTTGGGTTTTGAATCATCTTACATTTAGAACCCTTACCCCATGGTGAGTTGAAGTTGAGTTTTTTTGGACACCAAACATTTTGAATATACCCCCTTTGTTGGTCCACCAGGTGGAGTTTTATGAACTAACCATGTTTCCATTGTTTTTTTGGGAACCTCTCTATTCATATTTCTTTTTCACATGAACTAATGCAGCCTGTGTTGTTGTTTGCCCAAGTGTGAATACATTGAAAGTGTGAATACACTGATTTTTCCTTCCAAACCCAATTTTTGAAATTTATTTGAACTTCCAACAACAAAATCCCCTCAAAAATAATAATTTTCACACCTTAGCTCTGAAAATTATAAAATAAATTTTATTAAATCTTAATTTGCTGAGAGCTTTCCAACAACACCAAGAACGCCTGCAAATTCCAATGCAATTTTCAATTTTATTTTGTTTTCATTGAAAAACTGATTCAACAATCAATAATTTCCACATCAGAACTCCAAATAATCTCAAACTAGTTGGACTAAGGGTGCACCCTTACTCATCAAAAGCTTTCTCAAAGTACCAAGAATGCAGCATGAAGCACTGTGATTTGGGAGATCGCAGTGTGACAACAAAACAAACAACCTTGCTTCATAGATAGATATGAAAAACATGTCATTCTTCTAAGATGTTGAATCAAGTGTCTTTGTTAGATTTGGAGTTTGAGTCAACATTAAAATCTTGAGATAATGATGGAAAAATATTACAAACATCACATCAACAATTACACTATCATCATACTTTCATGTATAATCACATGCTCACATGGATGCTTTAAAAACATGTATGTGCTACATACAAAAACCTTTATTTGATTGGACATATAAAATCACATGTATACAATATTTTAAAACTTGAATTCTGACATGAATATGACTAATTTGTTGGTTAAAGCTTAATGATGCCCAAAATGTGGATATATATGTGTTGACAACCATTTTTCCTACATTGACCTCCAAAATTAGGCACCTTGAGTGTGACATTAATCTTTAAATTTTAAGACAACTAATTTTTTAAAAACCATTAGATATGAATCTTTGCATTTAGAATTTGATATGAATTTCATAATACAATGTACAATTGTAGTTAAACTTTAAATACCCAAAACCTAAGAAATGCATAATTCTATCAACTAAAAATTTCAACCCAAAAGAACTAAACCAAATGCCCAACATGTTGTGTTCAAGTATGGAAGTAATGGAATCCAATGATTCAAATGTGATCAACTTAGTGTGAGCATTGAATTGTTCAAATCTTTTGCATTGTTGAAAGAACATGACCAAAATTTCAATAGAGAAACATCACATTTTTTAAAAAGCTTAAGGTATCAAATCTAAAATCATTCTTATAATAAAACATCTATGTAACCCCTTTAACAAATTAACATGTGAACTAGAATAAATTTAGAAGTCGTGTGATGGTAATGATGATTATTCATGTGCATCAGTTCCTTTAGGTGAGAGAGTTTAGCACTATGTTGAAGTTACAACTATTCTAATGATCCCTCCTTTCAAAGTTGTGTTTTATTCACAACCCACGTATGTTTTCTCCATGTGATTATTTCATATTAATAGTTCGAAATAAGGGATTCAAAGATTTCAAAAAATAAAAAATAAAAATGATGAAAACAAGTGGGTGAAGATTCATAGATGGAATGAAAGCATTTGAATGTGAAAGGGTAGATGCTAGGGGGATGCATGGTTCAACTTGTGTAGCATGAAGAAAACTTGAAAGTGTATGGCACCAAAGGATTTGGAAGATTTAACTATGTGACATTGACTAAGAATTGGTGTAGCAAAGGGAAAGAAAGGGTGACCATTTACCATAGGCCATGGGTGAAAACTACAGTGGACCACTTCCACTTGGGTTAGGACTATAACTTGGCCTTAGATTGGCACTTGAAATTTCTGCTTTCCATTATTTTACATGTATTCTAGCTTTCATGTCAAAAAATTGGTACACTGCAATTTCATGTTATAAGCATTGTTTTTTCTTGCTTTCCATGTGATTGGCATATTTTCAATTTTGCCTTTCATGTGACATGTACATTTTTATTTGGCCTTTTGTGACCACATGCAAAATTTTAAAAGTGCCTTCCATTTTACAAGCACTGAGCTTTTTTTAAAAAATCTTTCTTTACCCATCAAAAGGTGTCATAGACAATGACAAACATAAATTCCTACCTTGCAAACTTGCATCCCAGTCTAACTTAATAAAACACGTCTTGAAGCCTTCATTTGTGTTCCAAGCACATGAAATGGGCAACCCTGCAGCAGAGCCATGTGCATTGATACCTGCAAAGGTTCGTAGCTGAGTTTTTAACATCCAGATGCTTGTGGAACTTTATGACATGAGTAGGATTATTGCTTTCCATACAAGCTTCCAAGGGCTATTAACTTTGGTTGCACACACAACAGTGAAAACAAAACTTGTGTGCTTCCTGGCCATGAATAATATTGCCTACAAACAATTATTATTAACCTTTTTCTAAAGGACTTGTGCTTCTTATTGCATTGAACTTTTTTCATGTCACTTTTTCTTTTCCCATTTTTGGACAAGCAAAAGGATTCTGAGCTTTTGTGAACTTGCAGTGGGAATATACAAATACATGACATATGTTCATGACATGTTTTTAGCGATACACAAAGAGCAAGCCAAGCAAGCTTGAGAGAGCCTTTTTTTATAACCATTTGACGTTTATTTAAAACCTTAGTTAAAAACCTGGTCCAATCTACTCATTCACAAAGGGAATACAATTCCGATCCTTGGATTCCAAATATACATACAGAAGAAATTATCAATAAAAAATTTCAACCAAAATCAAACAAGGGATGATGAGATAGCAAAACTTAAATGACATTGTCACACATGCAGCACACACATGAAGAAGAGAAATAGCATGAAGAACGTTTTGAACCTCACAGCATCAAAGGCAGGCTCGGATCTTCTTCAACATCAAAATTTGTGTCAGGCAAGGTGGAGGAGCAATAATGTGAAGAAGATGTGGGGCCGCCCAGTTGCACCACCACAAACAGGGAACTTGGGCCCCGGTTGATAACCAGCCATTTTATGAATGATCAACTAATAAATGCAAACTAGGAAACCAACTAAGTAAGAAGAAAAAAGGGTTCTAATGCATGAAGATTGAAATGTTTAGGGTGAAGCGCAATCGAAGAGTGGGGGAGGGATCATACTGCACAAGAACGTGCTAAGAAAATGATTCCTGAAGTGAATGCAAATTATTGCTGGATCACACATTTTTGTCTTCATCTGTATTAACTTATTGTTTCGACGAGGAACAACAGAGCCTGGACATAATAAGAATATGCCTTTCTCAGGACTCGGGTTTTGCTCCAAAAATTTCAAACATGCAACATCAACTTTTGTGGTAAGAGAATTCCAGATTCATTCATGTGCTAAGAAGAGAAATAAATAGATCAAGCTTTATCATGACCCAATTGATGGCCATGCCATTCTTATGGCGTGAATGAATTACATGCATTCAAGCATCTCTTTGTTGTATAGGAGTGTTGGAGTTCATGTTGTTTTTTTTTTCCATACTTCAAAGTCCATGCAAATGAAATACTTGGATTGTTTTAGGTTTTATCCACCTTGAGGTTGTCAATATTCCTAACAACCTTTGGAGCTTTTCTCTTGTCATTTAGGGCCCTTACCTAGCAACAATTCCTCACTCCTAGGATTGTGGGGGTAGTCAAACTTGGGAGAGATTACACAATGGAATATCCTGGAGAAAAACTGAAATAGCCATAACCATCCTAGGGTTCCATACTCCTATCCATTGAGTTCCTCATATGATAGGGAGGAGAAAGACCTGAAATAGGGCATTATGCCTGCCTAGGACTTGGACTCTGCCTTTGCTTTAAGCTTTAAACTTCACAAGGTGTATTTTGCCTTGAAATTAGGGCCTACCCTTAGATACATGCATATCTTGATGGGCATCATATAAGTTAGCAAGTAGTGCAATTATAAAAATCAAATATTCTCTTTTTCCCAAAATAAAAATAGAAGTCAAATATTGTATGTACTTTTAACCCGTTCAAGGGGGCCCAAAGGTGTGTCCTCCCTTCTATGTCTTTTGAGGACTCTCATTGTGGAAGGGTCAATTAGTTGGTCATCAACAAGTCTATGATGCTTGCATGATAACTTTAAAAGGAAGGGAGCTTGGGAGTAAATCCCTTTTCTTCTTGAAACAAGAAAAAGGAAGAGTGTACACCCACTTTGTTGGGAGGAGTAATGTTGGGAAAGCAAGAGCAAGAAAGTTATGATAAATACCATAGGTGGAAATCTTTATGGTTGATATAGGTATGAACTCTTGTGAGTCATAAGTTTGTACCTTGTGAATTTGGTTTGAAATTTGTAAGCCTTGGGCCACATGCAAATTCAAGTTGTTTGCCAAATTCCAATGAAATGCTCCAAGTGAATGCCATGTTATGGATTACAAATTTTAGCTCCTTAATGGAATTGATCTTGAAAATCCAGCCCAACTCACACAATTGAAAGCAAGAGAGAATCCCTTTGTTGAAAATGCTTTAAACCCTTTTGACAAACATTTTACCTCTATTTGCAACCGTAGTTAGAAGAAACCCTACTCATCAACAAATTTTATCATACTCATTCAACAACCAATCAGAATCAAAGTTTACACACTCCAAAATCCTTAAGTTAAAAAACTAAAAATAAAAAATCATCCAAAATCAAGTGAGATCTCAGGTGGTGAGATAACAAAACCCAATTTGGCCAATTATGAAATTCCTCTAAAAATGCGAGGGTTCCAAATTTGAGGATTTTCTTAACATATAAACATATATTAACCCATATATAATATTTAAAAACTGTGAAAATAGTTTTGTAATAATATACTGTGCCTTATTTAGGAACTATTTAATACCTTTTTCTTAGTTGGAACAGCATCTCGCCCATATTTCAGGTTACAAAAGGAAAAGATATAATTTCATAAATAAATAAACAAATAGATTATATATATATATATGATTTAGAAATTTATCAGATTCCGCAGGAAACAATAGAATCTATTCAGTTAATTACCCAAGGGCAGTAATGGTAATTGGTAATTGACAAAGTTAAACGGTCACTACCTCGGAGACGTTTCTCTATAGAAGTCCGCGCCAGCCTGTGGAGTGTGGACAGTTGTTTTCACTCGTTGTTTCTTACCACCCACGGTAAAAACAGGGTGGTACAAAAGTTCGCAACTGGCGCAAGGAAATTTCCTGGAAAGGAAGGGTCGTAATCATACATGCAGGGGCTGTTTTTATTTATTTATATACTTGCTACTCAGTGTGAAGAAAACTACCCCGTGTGTGTGAACGAGGTCTTTTGATAGCCGTGAACGAGTCTGCAGCCCAACAGCTTCTGCTCTTCTCACTGCAGCAAAAGAAGAAGAAGAAGAAGAAGAAGCAGCAGCAGCAGCTTTGGCCCTTCCTCTCTGCGTTGCAGCGCACGGCCACGGCGATGGCGGCATTGGCGTACACCCGCGCTCCTTATTAGTGTGGTACTTGTTCGCTTCTCTTGGCTTTTCTAGCATCTGTTTGTTTTGTCGCTTTGCAAAGACTCAGATCTCTCTTTCTCTCTCTCTCTCTCTCTCTCTCTCCGCTCGGGAAATAACTGTTTACTTTTGTTGAGAATGTAGAATTTGTAATTTTCTGACCTTTGTTGATATTATTATTGACGTTTCCTTTCTCGTTTTGATGATGATGATGTTCCGGTTTATCCTCGGAATGTCGCCTTGGGATTGAATTTTACTTTTGTTTCTTTTTTTTTCTCTCTTCGGTTTCCTTTCGGATGAGCTTTTATTGTTTCCTTTTCTTTGCATTGTAGTTTTTTCTTCTTCTTCTCTGCTTTCTTTTGAGTTTGATATTAAATTGTTCAAAGTTTTCTTTCCGCTTGAAGTTTCTTCTCTGCTCGAAGTTTTGCTCTTTTTTTTTTTTGTTTTATTGTGTCTTTTAAGTATGCATCGGCATTGGATAATCTGGCCGTGTGACCCGGAAATCTCAAATTGGAAGTCTGTAGTCGTCACGGTTTCTAGATTCTATTTATGTTGATCGATCGATTGTGGTTGTGGCGGTTTTCCTTGACAAGATTATGAATATTGTGGAAGAAGCAGGTACTAGTGCGGGGAGCGACGTTGGCTTCGACGACGTCGTTGTGGAGGTTTGGAAGATTGCTGAGGTCGCGGTCATGCCATTGATTTGAAACACTGTTTCTTGTGGAATTGAGCATCATCAAAAGCACCTATTATATTCTGCTAGTCTACCTGGTGAGTTTGTTTCTCCTAAATCAGAGCTCTCTCATGTGAGATTGTGTAGAAATTGTGAAGTATGCAAGTCTGAATCTTGTCACAATTGCGTAGTGTTGGAGCAATCGAAGTCCACTTTGTGTAGTTTCAACGAATCCAAGGTCAGGATCGTTGGATTTTGTGCCTCTTAAGTCCGAGGTTATCAAGGAACACAGCGCTCATTTGCCTTCGCCAATCCTTCATGCTTGTTAGGAAGGAAGGGCTAGGCGGTGAACATTGTCAGACGGAAGAGAATGCTTCCCAGAGAGTTGTGTGAGGAACAGCCGGCCCTGTCTGTGTACAACCCTCGCATCACGTCCATTTCATCTTCATCCCCTAATAACCCTTGTCTGTTTTCCATTTATAGGTAGTCTGGCAAATGAGGCCTTGTTAGGTCACATACGCAGGTACCTACTCAACTACTGCCTCTGGTCGGTTGTATGCAGTGTGACAAGCCCCAACAACATACAGCAACTGCTTCACTGAGAGATACAGCTCCTAGTACCCAGAAAATGGGCGATCGAGTCCATCCTGTCACGGGTGAAGGTATTGCTTCTGAAGATATCTCTACACGCTCAATGGGTGAGAGAATTCATCCTGTCACAGTCAAGAGTAGTGACTACTCCTCTGAAGATATCTCTCCACGCGGACGGGCAGATAGGGTTTACCCAAGAGCGCCTCCTGCTCCTTTTGAGCCACTTAGTCCCTCAGGAAGGTCAGATGTAACAGGTGATTTTAGTCAAGGAACTTCCAACTATCATCATCCACTGATCAAAGCATATACTGCACCGCCAGCCTTTTTGAGCCCTCCACACCCGCCACCGACAGTTGTTGGTCGACCTCCTCTCAAATCACAACGCAAGCTTCATCAAAATGGTGGTTGCTGCTGCTGCTTGATTGTGTTTTTCTCGATACTTCTGTTCCTCGTGGTTGCTGTGGGCATTTTGGTTTTGGTTCTCTGGTTAGTGTACAATCCCAAGCTTCCACATTATACTGTACAAGATGCCCAGATTGTTAAGCTGAATGTCAACTCGAGAAATGGTAGTTCAACTGTGGGGCAGCCATTGCAGAATCCTGTTTTGAACACCGATATCCTTTTCACTGTTCAAGCTCGAAATCCCAACCACAAGATTGGCATATCTTACCGCCAAATCAGAATTGATGGCACATACCAAGGAACCAGTGTTGGCCAATGCAACATACCTGGATTCTACCAGAGTGTTGACAATACAACGACCTTGACAGCTGAACTCCGTGTCACAAATTCTCAGCTCACAGACAGTGAAGGAACTGCGCTGCAGACAGATATAGACAACAATGACATTGGATTGCTAGGTAGAGTAGATGTCAAGGTAGGTGTCAAGATAGGAGGTTGGACAACCCCTCATGTTTGGATCCATGTAGGTTGCAACATTCAGGTTAGTCCTCCAACTTCTCCTCAGGGTGCAAAATTATTGAGCAAGACCTGCTCTTTGAAGTGGAAATGATAATGCCATGTGAACTCCCTTGGGAAAGTGCGAGTTTGAGGTGGATATAGGACATGGGGGTGGTAACTTCTCTATGCAATAAGCATCCACTACAGTTTTTCTCTGGAGGAGTAACCAGACTGTGCAAATGCAGCTGCTCTTCTTGGAAAAGGAGGAGGATTTTTGGAAGTTAAAACCAAGGTTTTGCTCACTTTTGAGACTGAGATGCAAATGTGCTGCATATGGAGTTGCAGATGATCACAACCACAGATGAGCAGATGATAGTGGTTGTCTATGGCTTTCCTGGTACTTGCACACCTGCACAACAGTCTAGCTGAGAACCAATGGATTTTTTTGTAATATGTCAATACAAGCTCCTGGAGTTAGACATGCATATCTTGACTGAGAATACGGTGATTCATCTCTTCATGCGCAGCATCTGATTCAAGAATTCATGGAATTGTTTGTAGTTTGCTTATCCAATCCTCTAGATTATAGTACTCTAGGTTGCCACATCTCTCCACTGTTTCTGAACCAGTCTGCACTTGTGGAAATTTAGTGTTTCCTTTGTATATCAACATTCTCCCTCCATAATCCTGACTGCAAAGGGACCAGAGGACTTTGAGTCTGCACTGCTAATTACTGTCTTCTTACTTGTCTGCCTATCAAGTATTTTTTTATTGAAGAGGGAGCGGCCAGATCATTGGTATGATGCCATTTATTGCTTTTCTGTGTTGAAAACATTACATCTCCAGATGAAAGGGCCCCTCCACCACAAGTAGCCATAGCCAGCAGCCAAGCTTGGATAATCACATTAGGCAATACTAGTTAGTGTGTATAGAGAGGTTTGCAACAATTGATGGTGGTAAGAAACCTTCTCAAGACTACAAGAATGTGCAACTAAGGTGTAGGATAAAAAAGCCTTGATTTTTAAAGAACCATGGTTGCTGGGTCTCTCAACTACCTGTGGTTTTGAGGATTTTTTGTTTTAAATATTTCAAGTAACCTGTCCTGTTTTTGATTTTACAAAATTCATTTATGCTGCCGATTCCTTATAGGACAGGTTATCTGAGTACCCATAAATTAGACAGTTATATCTAATGGTTCTTTAACCTATGGAACCTTGCTACAGTGGTTATAAGCTGTGGTTATTAGTGGGTTCTTTGAACTTCTGCGAGTTTCATGGCAAAGAAACAATGTAGAGTCAAGGGCGGAGAAGGACTTTCAAACTTCAGACACAACCCAAAGACAATTATTGATGAACAAGAGGGAAAATAGGTTTTCATTTCCTATATGAAAAGTTTATTTTAACCTATATACACAATTGTTCCCATTTCTCTAGCTGCAAAAGCAGAGCCACCTCATGAAGAGTAGATCTAACTATCTAGACTAAGCTTACCATAGGCAGGTTGCACCATGACACTGAGAACCAGAAAGTGTGTGAAGCTCAACAAGAAACACTACTAGACTGCTAAAATGTGCCAAAGTGGGGCAGACATCGATGCACAAAAAGTACTTACTTATTATACATAGCTAGAGAACCAGGTTTTTGAGCTCAGAAGCATCATTGGAGGTAGTCAGGTTGGGGTATAGGGTCGAAGATGGAACATACTTATAGGTTGTTGACACAATTGCTTTAGTAAACTCTTAGTAAAACAATTGATGAATGAATAAACGATAACAACATAAAAACACGTAAGATGTGTAAATATGTGGACTTGTAGAAGAAGGTTTTATGTAGAGCTAGATGCAAAGTAATGCATGAGTTGCTCTAATTGTAAGCTCATTGTCCATTTTTGACATTTGTAAACAATAGACCTAGCCAGCTTTAATAATTAATATTTACATAGGGCCCTTTGTGGTTGTTAACGGGGTTTTCTATTCCTATTAAGGTTTTTTTTTCAACTTCTGATTTCTTTCAGTAACAAGTCTTTAAACAGCAACAAGTACATAAAAAAACTAAAACTAAGTCTATTTACAATTTCTAAACTAACATGTATTCAAATTGCACAAAGTTTTTAAAAACAGTATTGCTGGAAAACTAAATACTTCATGTTTCAAAATGAGAAAGAAACACCATATCAAAGTTACAATCAAAGAAGTCTCTTATCCAAAAACAGGTATATGTCCTTTTACTCTTATACTAATTAATTCAAAATTCAAAGAGTCATGATAGACTATTTAAACAATCACTAGCCAGTAAGAAAATTAATAGTCCAAAAATTTCAAAATTTGTGGTCGTGAATACCTTCGAAGCATGTAAGGTATTGGTTATCAAAGTAATTTCCTAACCTATACCGATCTAGTGTGGGGTTAGAGGTAAAGTAGCAGATAGGAACTCCAAGGGTCCTACTCCATTATCAAGGATCAACAAGTTCAGCTTGATCCTTAATAGACTTTTACCTTCTACAAGTTCAACAATAGTAGTAATAACTTGAACAAGTAGAGTAAAACTCTAAACATGTAAAGGTATTATTTTGAAACATGTTCCACCTCTTAATGGACTAACTAGTTTAGTAGTAACAATACGTTGTACCACAAATGGTGTTGTTGTTGTTCTACTATTAGTTCCAATTTTGACAAATACAAAACTAGGTGGTTCATACTTGAAATTGGGAAAAGTGGTTCAATACACTTGTAGTTCCAGTTGGTAAACTTGTTCACTAGAGTGGGTTAATTCCATTTCTTTTGGATTTGCTCCTTTGTGAATTCTTAAACCGTTGGCCACCACTCCTTCCATTTTGGATTTTTATCCCCATAAGGCTTGATTCTGCACCTTGAGGAAGGTGTTGTCCAATAATAATTCCTCAAACTCCTTCAACCTATTGGTCATCTTAACATGTAGAATGGGGTTGGGTTTGTTCAATTGTACCTTAACCATTTCCAATTGACCTTTCCTTTTATATTTGAGTAGTCAGAGCTTGGGTTTGTTTTTCAAACTTTATGTTGGTAGCTACATCTTGCTCCTTGAATTTTTGATGGGTTTGCTCTAAACATGTTATGGTATTTTGCTATTCCACGTTGGATTGTTCCATTTTATTATAGTTTTGCGTCATACATTCATGCTCACTTTGAAATTGCTTCAAGTCAGTATGGGTTTTCTAATTAAATTGATTGAATTCAATATACTCTTTTGTATACTTTTATGTTTTCTAATAACTTGTTCTACCTAATTTAACCTATTGGATAGGTTTCGATTTTCATTCTACATTTTAATTAATTGCCCCTTAACTATGACTAATTCTTTGTCACAATTTTTTAAGGTTTGTTACATTGTTTTTAGTTCTAGGCTACATGTTTGTAGACAATTATTCATTGTAAATAGGATTTCTTTGGTTTGCTCAAACTCAACTATGAGGTTTGTAAGTTCATCCAATGTCCTTGACTAAGTTGTGGCATTTTGAGCAGCGTGTTCTAAAAACATATTAATTTGTCTCAAATTATCTATAAAATGACTAGAAACTATAACAAGTTGGGTTATAAAAAATTGTGGGTTTTTTACATGAATAGGTTCAACTATAGATGCAACTAGATGTTTTTTGACTCATGTAAGTGGCACTATAGGTCCAATAGATTCAAGAGGTTCAACTTGGATATTGTCAATTACATGATCTAGATTAAGTTTAGGTTCATCTTCCAAGTTGTCCTATGTAATTATTGCTTGAAATTTCTCACCATTTCCACCTCCCATCTTGTCTAAACATGTTATCTCTTCATCCTCCTTTAGTCAATAATTTGAACCCTAAAAATGGTTCTAGATTTCTTCCTTGGTGGAGGGAAGTAACAAGTTTAGGACGTAACTTATCTTATGGAGTAGGCAGTTTGGTGTGCATTTTTAGTTGATCAAATTAACATACTGGCAAAGGCGATGTTGTGGTTGAATGTGGTGATCTTCTTTCCTTCAAGAACTATTCCTTAGTAACAGGTTTAGGTGAAACTTGTCATTCCTAAACAACTTGTCATTCTTAGCTAGCTAATGACACAAGTTCATTAACTAGTATTGTTGTTCTCGGTGAAGGCACCATAGATAATTAGAACCACTTGCTAAACAAAACATCTAGGATAGGCCCTAACTAACAAATGTTTGCATTGGTTTACCAGGCATTAAATTGGCCTTTGCCTTCTTCTGATAGTCTATCCAACGAATAAGTTCAACCAACAATTATTGGGTCAAGACTATGGAACATTAGTTAATAGGTTGTCCCTTGTTAGCTAGATCAAAAGTAATAGCAATCTTGTTGTTAAAGTAGGTTGACCACTATCTTTGGTAAATGATTTTCAAAATGGTTACAAATCTTGCATGAATTTTTCTTTCATGCAAACTACATTTCATTATTCATTCTCTACAAATGCATGTGGTCTTGCAATGTTTCTCAAGGCAATTTTTACTCCTTGAAATGTTGCATTGGTAGCATCTACTACCCCTTCATTAAAAATACCAAGTTGTTGATGAATAAGTACCTAGTTAATCAAAACTCCTTGACCACAAACTTGTCCTTGGATTCTTCCATCTTCTATCTCTTCCTAGGTTTGCAAAAAGTCTTGTAACATGTCTTCTTTTGGTGCAATGCATTGCAAGACCCTAAACCTCTCAAAACCGGTTCATGTGGCCCATTTGAGTTCATTGGAGTCCATCTTCATCCACTGTAACATCTTTTGGGTCTGTTTTGCCTTAAACATGGTTTTTTTTTTACCAAGTTTTTCAACATGTTCTTTAGCAAGTGTTTTGCATTTTCTCTTCATCATGGTTTTGGTCCTTGAATGTGGGTGCTAAAGGATAACACTACACACATGTTATTCTTTAAAGAGTTTTTGGAGAAATCCCTTTCCAATATCTTTACTCATAGGTTGTTGCAACTCAATTCCTTCCTCCACATGTTTTGATTAAAAAATGTGGTGACTATTCTTTAACAATAGGTTCAAGAATAATTTCAACCTCCTCACCTAAGTCTAAAATAACTATAACTTGTGATTGTGGTGCTGCTTAGAAGAGGTAATTCATTTTTAAAAATTAAAAGCTACTTCTAATTCTTATTATAACTCCTTATTTTTATGTTCTTGCTCAAAGATTCTAATCTCCTCTGTTATAGGTTCACATGAAGCTATATGTTCAATGTAAATCACTTTAGTCAAATGAACCTATTTTGCCTTTTCTTTTTCTATTTGTTCCTTGATGCTTCAACTTTCTTTTCAAACTCCCTCTTTCTCGCCTCTCTTCTCAATTTATCCAAGGCACTTTCATTCATGGCCTCCAAAAATATAAAAAAATAGAAAAGAACGAAGAGGTTGAACAAGGGGTGCGACAGTTCTTTATATTTCTCTAAGTATGATGACCTTGTGGCTACAAATAGGCACAAATTTTAGGGTTATAAACCTCTAGAATGTGGACATCTATAGGTTCCTCAATAGATGTATTGTTTTGATCGTTGTGAATAGGTATTTCATTAAATTGAATAGGTACATTGTCATAATAGTGAATAGGTGCACCAAGTCTAATGATATTGTCATGTGTCATTATTATTCATTGGTTCAAATTCTACAAATTCAAAATTTTCATTTTCAACATGTAGTGGTTCTATTTGAACAAGTTCATCAGTAACCAAGTCATTAGGTTTGGCTAACATAGGTTATAAAGTTTTGCCTTCAATAAACCTATATGAATTCAACTTGTTAATGTTAACTAGGACTGGATTACGATCAAACTTATCAAAGGTGACAAGTAAAATGGTATTATTGGGTAAACAATATTGAATTCTATATGGCCCAAACCATCTTTTTTGAAATTTAGGAGCATGTTTAGAAATAACCCTCAAAAACCATAATAAATAGTTTCCAAATTGATACTTGGTTTCAATATATTGGTTTTGTGATCATAATGACCTATTCCACTATTTATAAGTACCTAAATCCTATGTAATTAACTTGTTCTCCTATAATTTCTTTACTTTTGATAATCTATTAATAAGTACTCGAATAGGTGTTTGATCTACATGTTCACCAAGTTTGGATGGTAACAAGTATTTTGTCAACAATAATGGATATAATCCATAAACAAGTTGAAATGGGGTATGACCTATTCCAACTTTGTAAGAAATTTGATATGAGAATAAAACTATGGACAAGTGTTCATCCTAGTCATTTTTATACCAATTTACCAATTTGGTTAATAAGGTTCCAAAAACCTTGTTTGTAGATTTAACCTAAGCATTTCCTTATGGATAATAAATAATACAACTAGTATGTCTAAGGATAAAATGGTTAGTAAAGTATTTAATTGCATCGGTGATGAAATGGGTACCTTGATCAATCATGATTGTCAATGGACATCTAAATCTTGTGAAAATGCGTTCATACAAAAACTTGGCAATTACTACAGTAGGGTTGGTGCGAATCGCTCATGCCTCCATCCACTTGGTTACGTGATCAATGGCCACCAAAATGTATTGGTTGCCTGATAGTTTGCTTGTAGGTTTAACAGGTGAAATCCAAGCCCCGTTTTTGAAATGGTTCTTCAGGTAGAGTAGCAACCAATTTTGTTAAGGTTTGCGTTAATAGGTTATTTGTTCTTTAGCATTGATCACATGTTCGATAATATACATGAACACCTTGATTCATTGTCGGCCATTAATAATTAGCATATAGGATCTTCCTCACAATGATGTCAGAAGATAAATACCTTTTTGTAATTCCTCCATGTAATTTTTGCAAGACTATGGGTATTTGTTCTAATTATAAGACTCAACAAAACCTATTGTCTTGTCCGAATATGTATAGTATTTTGTTTTGAAACAAAAATGGTTTAGTTCTCTAGGCTAAATATTGTTTTTGTGATGTAGTAAATCTTTTTGGCATCATTTCTTTTAACATGTATTCATAAACATTCTATAACCACTTAGGTTGTAATGTGAACATGTGATCATCATCGGTTTGATCAGGTACTTTAACATGTTCAAACTAGTTGGGTGACCTATTGAGTGCATTTGCAATTAAATGGGATCTACCATGTTTATAAATAATTTAAGAATCATACTCTAAGAATAATAAGAGCCATCTAGTTAACCTGCTAGAAACTTGTGGCTTGTTAACTAAATATACTAAAGCCATATGGTCTACATAAAATGTGAACATGTTGCCTAATAGATAATGCCTAAAATTATGTAAAACATAGACCATAACTAAACTCTCTCTTTTTGTAGTAGTATAGTTCCTTTCAGTAGAATTCAATAGTCTTGAAAAGTACATAGCAAGTTGATCAATTTTACTTGTTGGGTTCTAGGCCAATATTGCCCCTATTGCTAGTTGAGATGCATTAGTGTGAACATGAAATTCTTGTTCCCAATTCGGAATCATAAGTATGGGAGCTTGAATGTAATAGTTCTTGATGCCTTCCCAAGTGGTTTGACATTTAACAATCCATTCAAATATTTTGGTTTTCTTGAATAATTTGGTAATTGGTGCCATAATAGAAGCAAATTTTTTGATGGAACATCAATAAAATTGGGCCATTCCATTGAACACTTGGATCTCCTAAAGAGTTTTAGGTGTTGGCATTTTGACTTTGGCCTTTATTTTTTAAAAATCGGGTGTCTCCCCCTCTTTAGAGACTATGAACCTTAAAATACTTCCAATTTAAAAAAACTATTCCATTTCATCTTATAAAGTGGGAGATTAAAGTTTATTTGTGGAAACAAATGTAATGTACTTGTGTATTAAAAAATACAAATATACTCCAAAAAATTTTAAATGATTTTTATTTTTTATGAATTTGAGGGTATATTAAACCATGTCATTTCACATAATATGAACCACGTTTGGATACCATGTGACTAATTTTCATTTCAAAAAATGATTTTTTTGAGCAAAGATACAAAAAATGTGTGGAAAATTGAAATTTTGACAAGAAATCACATCCAAATAAAAGATGACAAGCACAATTGGATTGGCCATTTTTTAATTTCATTAAAATTAATTATTTCAATGACTAATGAAACCCTAAAATTAGTGCAATCAGAACGAGACTATGGCCCTATTATACCAATGTATATTAAAAATATATTCATGGATCCTTCAATACGAATGATGAAATTTAATATTATTTAAATAATAAAACTACATACATTAGTTTTCTAAAAATAATTGTTGTAAGGCCCAAAAACCAAAATTCATACCGAAAATTAAATGTACCATGTTTTTGAAACAATTATATTGTATGTACTATACTACCAGACCCATAAGTGCCCCAAAGGGAATCACCATAGTGTGCTTTCACCCAATAATGCTTATTTTCAATATAAAAAATTCAATGATAAGCTACAAACTACCAATTAGGATTTCTAGATTGTAAATAAGATTTACTTTTGTTAACGTAGGGAAGATTTTAGGAAATTTGATATTTTTATGGGATCACTGTTTTGAACTTAAATTTACACCATATACTTTGATCCTAAGAAATTAGGTTTTTTGTAAGCTCGGTATAACTAGTTTATTATACTTTGATGTTGGTTGTAATTCAAGTTTTTGTATTCTTGAAGTTGTTTTTTTCATTTTAAAGTTGTAATTAAGAGATTGAATGTTCAAAGGTTGTAAATTTTCATACTAAATGTTTCTATTTTAAGTTCATGTAAAAAATTAGTAGTTTATTTGCACTACCACTTTTAGAATTTATTTCTTTTCATTATTTGTCATTTTAAAGTTGTAGAAGTGTATTTCCACGAAGCATTTTTTTTACTATTTATTTCCCAAACTCAAACTATTATTGAATAGCTTGGACACTTGACAACCACACAAAGTAAAATTTTGGTTTAAAAATTATTAATCTAAAACTTTTGGTTGGAACTATTTGTTTCACTAAAAAATGCTTTTTCTTTGTAAAGTGCTTTTTTCCACATTGTTTTGTTTGTCATTAAGATTCATACTAAAACACCCTTAAAAAAATGATTTTATTTGTTTTTGCTAAGTTGTTTGGTGCAACAATATGCCAATAATGCTAACTAGGAGCATGAAAAAGAACCTAAAGGAAGTTTTGCAAGATAGTGCACAAGGTGGACCTTTGAAAAGCCAAGAAGGAATGTGACCACTAAAAATGGAGTTGGAGCATATGGTTACATTCCACAATGGCAAATTGGAAAATTTGGTGGCAATAATTAAAAACTCAACATAAAAAATTGGAAGATATTTAGTACCATAACAGGTTGGAAGGACCTTATTGGAAAGGACTTCTTTGGTGTCGAAACCAAATACTTCTTGGAACCTGCTCATAACCTTACTAAATTTTTTTTTTGGTACCATGAAACTATTTTGTCTAGTTCACAATGTTGAGAGAATGAAAATTGACAATTTTAGAAGTATTTGGAAGACTTGTGGAAATTTCAAGAAAAGAAAAATTGGATGGCATGGGCTTAATGGCTTTTCTTTGAGGATGATCTTCATGGATGAAAATGATTACCCCACAAATTTCTTGATAACTTTTGGTTTCAATATAGGAATTTCTCCAAGTATGTTCCCGCAATTTTTTTTGTCATGGAACTCAACATGTCATAGGAAGGTATCTTTACAAATATAACCAAATTTTAGCTATAAACCTTATGGTCAACCTTGTTCCAAGTTCCACCATAATTCCTTTGCAACTTCCATTTCAAATTGTTGTACCTTTAGCTTGAGCAATTTGTTTATTGATTGTAGTATCAAAATTTCTTCACTAAGTTTACCTCTACCAAATACTGTTATAACACCCTTTTTAACTATTAGAACATTTGGGGATAAAAATCTAGTAGTACCTTTTATTGGAAATGTATTCCTTGACACACGACCACAACTTCTCTTAGGACATATTCACAATTGGACAAAATCACAATCAAATATACATTTCATGATGCTTGTCATGAAATTATGTAAAATAACCATAAACTAAGTTTTAACATATTAAACCTATAAATATTATTTATTTCAACAATCAATATGAACATTTGTTTGAATTTATGTCAATGATATTGAAAAATCACATGTTTAAAGTAGATTTAACTAGATTTTTCAAAAATGCAAGTAGATTTTTAAATACTTTATAGGTTGTTAAAATAAACACCATAGGCTTCAAGTAGAGGAACTACTATATATTTTTAATTTTCTTGGTTGATGGAAATCTAAAAATTACTTATGCACTTTCAACTTCCAAGGTAAATGTAATAATATATCAATCTTTTAATGTTTAAAATATTTTTGAACACAATCCACCAGTCAATTTCAAAAATATTTTTGACCTATTTTTAGTTTCTCAAATTTTGTATAGAATTTAAATTTAATATTTAGCACTATGATGGTTTGACAATGATTGAAAAGGTTTTGACCCTAATTTCTTGCATGTATGTGTAAAAATATGACTATAATTTCTTGGAGCCATTTTTGTATATATTTTATTGTGTTTTCACGAAATTAGGATACCTAAAAGGATTATCTAACAATTTATTTTTTGTCAAGAATTATTTTGAAATTTTATAATATTTATTGCTTTATAATTATGGTGGATTGTTATATGCCTAAAACTATAATGATGTCATGTTAGACTAATAAATAAAATCAAAGGATAGATTCGGTATAATATAAATGTCATTTTGAATCCTTTTAAATAATTTGAGTCCTTGTTTTAATTAATTGCAATATTCATTTGAAGGAATAAAAAGGAATGCACTAAGAAAAGCAATTGATTTCAATTGTTTCATGAATAAACAATGTTCACATCTATGGGGGCAATGTTCATTGAATGCATTTGATTGGATTTTACATGATATGAAAATTATGAAGGTCACATAATTCATTCCAAAAAGGTTACAAGGAAAAAACCTATTCTTTTGTCCATTTAGCTAATTGTTTGTATTCTCTAGAGTTTGAATTTGTGGCCTTAAGTACAAGTCACATGTGTAGGAAATAATCATGCAAGAAAACATATTAAGTTGTTTATAGAAATTCATTTTTTTCATTTTTGGTTCTTTTCCAAAGTATTAATGCACATGCAAAAACCATGTTGACAACAACATCTTCTTTCTTCTTAAGTTTTGTTACATTGGCTTTCTCCTTTAACATTTCTTGTGTAACATGGTAATGTGGATAATTGTAGATCTTATGTTTAGTTGCTAGTAGAAATCAACCAAAATCTAACCATTTCATTTGTGACTACATGTGATTTGTAGTTGTTTGTGACTAAGTTTGGGAATATTTACAACTATAAGATCAAATTTCAACTATTTTGGTCATTTTTACAACTATGATGCAACTATTAGAAAGTTCATCTTATCGGTTGGATGATTTTAAAATATATTTTCATCCATTAATAGATCGATATGTTGCTTTAATCACAATAGTCACCAAATTATTTGCATCCTAAAAGTATTCTATAGTGACATAGGGGTGTATTTTTATGAATGTATTAAAATTATATTTATGATATGTTACATATATTATAAATATATATTTGTGTGTATAGTAATTATACATATGTATGTATATTATTCATATAATGAATTTCAAAGATAATATTGAACTCTGAAATTTATTATTCAAATCTAAAAATTGATATCCTAATACTGAGAAAAAAAAAATCAATTATGAAAATTATATTTAAACATTAAAATCGATGTTCCAATTCTGAAAATTGTTATTGGATTTCATTCTTAAATTATTAGATTACAAAAATTGAATCTGAAAATTGATATTTTATTCTAAAATTCTTTATTATAATTATATTTTAAATTATTTTATTTTGCAAAGAAATATATTTGAACCTAGAAATTTAGTAATTCAATTCTGAACTTTAATTTTATTATAAAAACATTTGATGTCAAAAATTATATTTCAATTTTGAAAACTACTTGTTTAATTCTTTAAAAGAATAAATTTGAATATGAAACTTGATATTTGAATTTGAAAATTGCTATTTTAATTCCTTAAAAAGTTTTTTGAATTTGAATTTTTAAATGTAAATTCAAAAAACTTATTTGCTCTAAAATTTGATATTTGAATTTTAAATTATTATTTTTGATTGTAAAAATTAATATTTCAATTATGAAAATCTCTAATCTAAATTTTAAAAACTTATTTGAGTTGAAAGTTGAAATTGTAATCCCAAATTATTATGTGTGAGAAAATTACAACTTCAAAACTTATCCCATATTGTTTATTCTCCAATCTTATTTTGATCATTATATAAACAAAGGTGTGGTCATCCAATTTCACATTAAAAGATTGTGCACATGGGATGAGCCAATCAAAAGGCTTAACCTAAACAAAAAAAAATTATCCACAATTGTAGACTACCTACCTCCCTAACCTACTTATCTACCTAGATAGGTAGGTACATAGTTTGACCTACCCACTTAGGTTGACCTATGTACTTACCTACCTATTTACCTTTTTACTTAAATAAGGAGGTAAGTATGTAGCCTAAGTTTATAGGCACCTACTTATGTACCTACTCAGGTATTTACCAATTTCATATTAATATTTTATATTAAATTCATTTAAAAAATTCCATGTGGCATATTTACATTAGGCCATGTGTTATAATATAAAATCATCCAAACATTTGAATTGAACATCTTAGATTATTTCAAAATAATAGTAATATTTATATTTTAAATAATTAAATATCGAAGCACGTGGTAGCACATCATTTGCCTTCAATTGTGGCCAAAATAGTTGCACTTTAGTCAAATATGACAATACATATACAATGGAGTCAAAGGATGAACTTGTATTTGTTTTTTTTTTCATCCAATACCCCTTGTTGTTTGCAATTAATATCACATGCAACTTGTCCAAGGTGAGTAATGAAATTTTAATCACAAATGTTGTTTATGATGAAAATTTAGTTGCAAAGACTACTCGAAAATACCTATTTTTCTTCTAGTGAGTTGACCCATAAATAAAACAATGATAAAACATGGGAGTGCTTTTTTTGACTTGGTTTTGGTTGCCCTGTTTATTGGATTAATTTCGAATTCCGTAGGTTTGATGTGTAAAGATTTGATTCATTGGAACCCTCTTTTGTTCCATCAACTTGTTGGGATATTTCAAATTCCAATGACATGAATTTTCCTTGGTATGACCTACCAAATACAAAATTTACATGGAAGGATTGAAATGTGAAAATTTGGATAATTCAGATGATGATGATTCATATGGTGGTGGCGATGATTTTTATTATAAGTAAACATATACTAGAGGAAATGGTTTTAAAGGATAAAGGGCTTTGGAAAACCAAGACTGCAAAGGATTGGAATGAAGAGGAGATCCTATAAAAATCCATTGAATTTGTCATTTGAGTGAAAATCCTTTAAGGTGTACCACACATGACGAAAAGAGCCTAATCCTTACTGCAGTCTTAGAATTTCAGAAGGACTATGTTTTAAACCATTATAATTTTAGATTCCATCATAATCATCCATAAATGTGTCTTTACATGATAAAAAAAGATTAGGTAAAAAAGACAGAAAAGGGTGACATTTTGACAAGATTTTGGTACGGCTTAAAAAAAATTCACCCATTTAACGAGTATAAGAATAGGAGTCTCCCTTTCAACTAAAGTAGACCCTTGCAAAAATGCCCATTAGAAATGTTAACAAATGACCCAATGTAACCAAAAAAGAGAGGGTCCGAAATCACACAGTACATTGACTGCCTGCATGACCCCAAGCGTCCATGTTTTCCTGATCTTCTACACACAGTTCAAGCCTCTGATTCTTCCACAACACACTAACTGCCTACTGACTCTTCTAGACGCACATTACAAGATCAGAGACGTACTAGTGCTTTGCTTCCACACAACAACAGGGCATATTTCACATCATCCATCTCGTGCCTCGCCCATTCACACAAATGTCAGCAAAAGAAACTCTTTCATTACAAACTATGTACATTGCCCGAAAGCACAAGCCTGATTTTCATCAAATGTTCACAAAACACCAGATTCCCAGTGTTGTTTAGTCTCTCTCTCTCTCGGATTCCTCTATAGCAGCTTGGATAGGTACCAGGCGCAGCAAAAAGTTATAGCATTTAGCCAAGCTCTCTTAGCTAACCGAACCTTTCATCATTATGTTTTTCAAAGATCCCAATCTTCTACCTCTCGAATCTCCAAAAATCAGTTGATCCTCTTGCCAAAATTATCTTCCTTCCCAAAATCAGACTTCCTGATTTTTCTCACCGAGCCATAAAAACTGTCCATTCCTCCCACTTTTCTCATTACTCCCTCCCATTCTACCTTCCTTTTCTCCTGAATCTCTCCTCGTCATTTCTGAGCCACCATTTTTCCCATCAGACATCAGTTAGCTTCGTCCTGAAGCCTCTCGAAAATCCTCTTACTTTGTTCTATCCAGCTCCCATCGTCTGCTGCCATTACTTGCTCCTCTTCATCAATTCGGCTCCATACCTCTTTATTATTTCCAGTCGCCAATTTTCCTGAACCATTCAGCACACACCAACAAAGACCAAACAACCCATGCAACTCCATGTAGTAGTAATGGGGCGCCGCAATAAGATGACGGCTGATAAGGCAATCTACATGTCGCAACCCTACTTTGGCCAAGTGTGGGGGTGAAGCCCAACACTTGGAAAAAGTGGGGATTTGGAGTTCTCTGGGACTCCTGAATGTTTAGAGCTCAACAGCAAGGGGCAAAACACCTCACATTGGGGTGTTCTTAGTGTCGTTGAAAAGGTCTTGAAACGTAGATATTGAAAATGCCCTCGCATTTTCGATTTGGACATTTGTAGCCCAAGTTATGGGCAAAAGAAGGGCCGGGAGTCAAACTGGCAGTTTGACTCCTGACTACTAAAAGTCAGGAATCGACCAGATGCCCATGTCCGATTCGGGAGTGTAATACGTCATTGGAAAGATCTCAACGAGGGCTACAACTTCAGTTTAGACCTCGTTGCAATCAGACGTCAGAGCGAGGAGCTATGACCTCTCAAAGTCTCGGGAGTCCAAAACCGGGACACTTGGTTGGATTTCGGGACTCCAACTTGGGAGTCCCGCGAAAAAGAGCCATTTGGATGTAGCCTCGGCTGGGCGTCGCAGAGTATACTATAGGGGGGATGGTGGTGGCATCCCCCGAGTCCGGGCCGTGGTAAGTCTTGTGGTCCGAAGTGCCTGTGGCTTGTCCCAACACCAAAGGGTGTCCTGGAAAGTGAACTAACCAGTTGGGTGGTTTGTTTTGGTGCAGTATCTAGCTTGATCAACTAATACCTCTTCCTAGTTTAAACCCTGGGCTCCCAACTCGACCCTCTACCCCTTTCTAGAGTTGGAAGCCGGGAGCGTGCCTTCAAGTCTCAACTTCCGCAACTTGACCGTGTGAAACCCTCAAGTGGGTTTCACCCGTGACTTGGGAGCGCATCACTACACCTCAAGATCAACCAGCGTTTAGATTTGCACAGCGACCTAATTTCGCACTACACCAATATTGGAAATGTTTTTACAAAGAACATGTTAATTAATATTCCTTCATTGGAATTGGGAAAATTCAAAATTTAACATTAGAAAAACATTTGGTAGTACCAAAAAATGTCATTATAAATTTTCACTACTTCCCAATCTGTAGTGGAATTTCCATGTGGGACCTTGAAACATGGTAGATTGTTTTTATTTCTTGGTAAATGGTTCTTTTAAAAATTAGTGATCACAATGATAATCACAAATAAGGAGGATGATGTTAAAGGTTAGAAAAAAATATTGTGTTTTATTGTACAAAATTTTTGTTACCAATTTGTACTACTAGATTTACATTACTAAAAGTTTTACCAAAAGTTGGTTATTGAAAACAATGTTTATTTTAGTGAGAATTTAGTGATCAATAAGCTAGTTAGGATTTCTAGATTATAGATAAGATTCATTTTTGCTAGTTTAAGAAAGGTTTTAGGAAATCTATTATTTTTGGTGGGATCACTATTTTGGATTTATATTTGCACCACGTGTTTTGATGTGCTAAGACGTTGGATTTTGTGTAAACTTGGCAGAACTCGTTTATTGTACTTTGATGTTGATTGTAATCAAAAGTTTTTATAATCTTGAAGTCATCTTTTGCACTATAGATTTTTGTTTGTATTTTAAGTTGTAATTGAGAGAGTGAATGTTTAAGAGTTGCCAATTTTCATACGAAGAGTTGTTATTTAAATTCCTGTGAAAAATTGCTAATCTATTTGCATTACCATTTTCAAAAAAAACTTGGTGACTATTTGTCATTTTAAAGTTGGAGAAATGTATTTTCACATGTTCTTGTTATTTTTGTTTTCCAAGCCCGAATTATTACTAGGTAGCCTTAATAATTGTGGAATGGAAAATCCATTTTAGGATATTTGTTGGATTTTGGACATTATAAACTTGGAAACTACAAGGCTAACAACTTGCACTTCACTGAATCCATAATATCTAGAAATGATAACATGACAACAAAAGAAAATTCAATCTGGACACAACCTATCACCCTTTACAATTGACACAAATAAGAAAGACCTTAAATATCATTCAAAGATAAATCAAATGTAGAAACCAAAAACATTTAGTCTTTCAAGGTTTAGGTTTTACGCTTTTATCTTCATAATCCTCAGCTGCCAAGAAGAAATCACAACCCTTAATATCTTCACAATCCTTTGTCACCATGAAGAAATTGTTGTCACTACCATAAGCCATAACAAATAAGCACCCACAACATCAATGTACTCCAAACCATAGAAACTAAAGAACTAGAAAAGTTTATTTGCAACTAGGTTTGGGGGGGGGGGGGTTTTTTAAAAATGCATGAAATTTTGGAAGGTGCCAGCTCTTTGAGCCATGAGGTTCTCTCAAGACTTGACCTTTGGCAAGTACATGGGCATATACCCGGGCTGATAACTTTCGAAGGTGTATCCCTATTTTTAATAACCACAAAGAGAGATGCCCACCTTACCAGTGCACCTCACTGACTCCACCAAAGAGAAGCCTGCCCAAGTAAAGGCATCATTTGTGTATGAAAGAAGAAAGGCCAAAAAATTATCAATCAATATCTGGCGGTTAGGGCATAACATACCCAAATATATGGCCAACCGGGGAGGACATACATAATAACTGAAGGAAAGTTCTTCTTACCCGGCGGGTCTATGAAGTTACACAACTAATTTACCTCGGCCGCTTATTCCATGTCAGTGTTATTTGATTGCTTAGTTGGCCTCAAATGAGGTCGTTCCCAAAACGGGGATGGCGTTGTTAGAATGGGGTCTGCACTCAACTACCACCCCATGCAATGGCCCCCTCCTATCTACCTTGTGCAGACCTTTATTCATTCCTTAAATTTCTTTTTATCTTTTGAGTAAAGATTGGGGGGTTTTTTTTTTCAATGTTTGGGTGGTTCTCATTTTGTTGTGAGAATTGCCGAATTGGGTTTAGAAAACATAATTTAAGAAATGACCCAGTTCTCTTGAATTTAATTTATTTTTATTTTTTAAAGAACCCGACAAGGTTTCAGTTTTTTTTAACATACAAATCCATCCAGTTCTCATGAAAACAATTCTCGTAAATGTGAAAATTGTCAGTTTTAAAGGTGGTTTTTCACAATTGAATATCCAAATTATTTCTATGTGTTTTTGATTATTTTTTAGTGTCTTCAATGTGCCAAGATGAGGGTTTTAATTTCTCTTTGGACACCATAAAAAAAAAGAATCTCTCCCCTGAGATTCGGCTTTTTTTGAACTACTAAGTGTACATATACTGGTAAAAAAAAAAAAAAAAATTTAAATCTACAACCTCCCTCAAATTTCAGAATAAAAAAATATTCATTAGAAAGTATCATGGTTTCTTGATGATGAATTTTTTTAATCAAGAAATTGTGGAAAGAAAGAGAAATCCCTGACCTTCAAGGGGAAAAGGTTGGTGGGTTCAGTCATTCATTTTCTTCTGGTTTTTCTCAGTGCCTTCAAACTCTTGCTCCTTCCCATCTCCATAGGTGATGCACAAGGGCAGAGGGCATTACCAAAATAAGTGCCTACGTGAGGCGACAGCTGACTGCTGCCTGATTTCCAGTAATGGCCTCATCTGCATGCTTTTACTCAGCTTAAAGCAACCTTGCAATTGGTTTTTTTTTATAAAAAATTCCCATGATACCCGGTGGGTACCTGCCAGGCTTTACGAAAACAAAATGCTTGTAAAAACAGAACTTTCCATTCTCAAAATGCCCAACAAGATTTTATGCTCTTCAAGGCACTCCCTACCTAGATACACTACAGAAATCAGAGGTCTTTACGAATTTTTGTAGTGTAATTGGAAGGCACATTATGGTGTCCAATTATTCCTTCGCCCCGTGAGCTGAGTGTTCTGTTTCCTCAACAAAAGCACTTGCAGAAAATTGGTAGTGTATGTGCAAGGCACCATATGTCCATGAATTTCACTAATAGACATTGGGAGGGATATTATGCCTACTCCTCAAGGGTGGTAGGGAAATTGTGCCTACTTTACTTATAGGTGTAAGAACTCTCACACTATTGAGGAGTAGGCATAAGAACCCTCCCATTCATTTGGCTCGTGACCTACATCTGTTTGGTTCATGATAAGTTTTGCTTCATGCTTTACTATAGTTAAAGCCCATGGGTGGAGGACATTCTCAAAATGCAGGGCCAGATGTTGTTATCGCTTCATCCCACCTGCCCCTTAATTTGAGAATATCCTCACCCTAGGGCTTTACCCTACACATAAAGGCTCTGGCAATTCTCATTCTCTAAAGGTTACATCGATTCTTACTTCAAGTAATTAAAGCCTCCAGGTGAGAGCAATACAGAAATCAGGCTTTGCTCTCAGCTCTTGCCTCACTGCGCTATTGGGGAGTGCCTTCACCCTAGAATTTTCAAGTTAAGAAAAGCTTGTTTTTGTTTAGCTCTTTTGTCCACAAACCATTTCCTCAAGAGCATCCCAAATTATGATCCCACCACTCTTTCTGATCACATGTAATGTACAGATTGAAATATTTAAGGAAGACTTTTTTGTCATAAAAAAGTTCTCACTTAAATCTAAATTTTCAAGGCTGATCATCTGTTTGTTGGCCTGGCCTACCAAGGCAAGGATATTGTGTTTAGACTCATAGTAGCTTAAGAGGTTTCGGCTCCTAGGTAATAGGTCTATTTTTATACTAGGGTTTTTGAAAAATGATATTTTGGCTTCTGTTGAAATTTGAGATTAGTTATAAAGTTATAATATCTTGGAGGATTTTTGGTTTCTTTTAGAGGAGTTTTTGAAGATTATATTTTTGCATGGTGAAATGTTTGAGTCTCCATAAGTCTTCTTTTGCCTTTTAATATACTTTTTAATGTAAATGGCAAGGCCACAATGCGAAACACCCCTTGTTCTTGGTGTTTTGATGCACCAGCTTAATTTCATGTTTCTGATGGATGGCCCACTGCGTCATTTCACGTGAGAACCAGAATGACATGACTTTAGCTCCACAACTCTCTTGCACCAACTTCTCAACAATACTAGTAGTAGTAGTAGTAGTAGTACTACTACTACTCATTCAAGTCCATCTTCAAAACCTTGAATCTTGAGTATAATGTCAAAGCTATAAACACCTTGAACAAGTCCTCTCTTATGAAATTATTTATCAAAAATATTGTCAGTAAAATAGACCAGCAGAAACCAACTGTGAATCTACTATATATATATACTGCACCGCTTAACATGTTTTTAATTTCTGAGACCAGCTTGAAGGTGAGAAGTAGTACAATGCACTGAAGAAAGCAGAAAAGCACACACAACACCACAGCAGCAAGCTTAGCTAGTACTAATAATAAGTATATACGAGGCCGGCGGACATGAGCGTTTAAAAAAAAAATCGTGAATAGATCAGATACTAATTCTAGATGATAATAGACATGCACTTGACTCGGGAATTATATACAAATGCAGTACTAGAACACGATTTAAGTAGCCAAGAAGGAGCGAATTAGCGAGAAATTGAAGCTAGCTATCTGTAAGATTCATATCAGTCTTCAGAGAAGAAATTAAACTCATGGGTAGAGAGGACTGAAGTTGTTGTTGTTGTGGTGCGAACCATGACGTCTTGTGCGCTTTGCTTTGCATCGGTTCTTCTGATCTAACATGGGCAGGGTGGTATAACGATGTCTGATGGCAGGCAGATTGAACGTCAGCCTGCTGCAAGTATCCGCATATTCCAGTCTCTACTCCAGTACTGGCATCAACGCCACACACCTTGTACCAGATCGTACTGCCTGTTCCTTCACCCAATTGGTGGCATTGGATTTCGACTTTCGTCCCTGCTGGTATAGTATCATCACAACGGTGCAGTCGCCGTTGCTTATGCTGGGCACAGCTGTTGCTGCAGCAGAGCCTTCTGGTACTGGGCAGTTCACGCAAACGCGCATCTCCGTTGGAATTGGGAGGACACACTCTACTTCCGCAGCCTCCGGGTACTGTAACGGAGAAAGAAAAAGTGTCATGGCCAGGAAGACAGTCATGGCCGCCATGCCCATGACCAGCAACTGGGACCTTGCACTTGTGCACCCAGTAGTCATTATCAAACAATCCATTGATCAGCTTAATAATGTGTTGCAGTCACGCTCCAGATTGAACCCTAGATTCAAATCATCCTTTCCAGCCTTTTTGTCTTCAATTTTATCCAGATCTAAATCTAGAGGATGCAGAACCCAAATTCTGTCAAAAAAAACACTCATAAATAAATGACATTGTACATAGTGCGTGTAACATGTCATCTTATAATGTACATGGTCATATTGTAACATGGCATGTATTTTTCTATTTTCCAAATACTCTACCCACCATATTCTAGTCCCTTGCATTTTTATTGTGATGAGTTTTCGTCACTAGACAAACCCCAAAAAAAAAAAAATCAAAAAAAAGAAAAAGTCAGTGCAACTTCTACAAACAACTTCTTGGGAAAAATGGCCCAATGTTGCAATATTTTAAGGAGAAAATAATATTAAATTGTCAGATTTAGACAGTTGGTTTCTGTAGTGCAAGATTCTACTCTCTCCTCTCTGAGCTGTAGCCACACTTGGTTTTTAAGTCCTCTTGTGAATGGCTGGCCAGTCCACATACAAAATTGAGAAGTAAAAAGCCCAGCTTATCACCACCCCTTATAACTAACCTAAAAGACAACCTCATAACCAGAAAAAGTAATGTGGAACGCAAGGAACTTGTTAGCGTATTGATTTTTTGAATTTTAATATGGTCGGTTTGTATCATGACACTTGTAGGAATGTTGATATTTAAGAGCACCTTTGCTTATGAAGAGGATTGAAATTTTCTCAATGAAGGATGTGAACATTGGAACAATGGAGTGGGTTTAAATGCTACTAGCAAATTGGTGAAGAGGGGTGGATAGTTTGTGTGGGTTCCTTTTGTACTTTTTCTGGGAAATGGTTTACTTGAAAAAGAGGAGCCCAAGATGGTACATATATATAGCAAAACAATGTTGTTTTTCCACAAGTCATGTCACCTTTGTTTGGGATAGGTAAAAATTGTTTATGCCTTTCATTGTGACAAGCAACTCTTAAAAATGCCTTTCAAATGACACATTACAACTTTCACCCAAAAAATCAAACTAGTTCAATAAATGAAAGAGAGGTTTGAACTTCTTAATTACAATCAATCCAAACTAAAACTTCTTCAGTTTTTCATATTAAGCTCTGCTCCAAGCATGACCCTCCAGTCTCCAGCTCTATCCCCAACAATGACAACTCTCTCATCCAAAGCGTCCAATTTCAAAGAACTGCACACTAGGATAAAAGGAGCTAGATGCATACTTAGGTGACTATTTAGAAAGCAATGGCATTGCTTGCTAGGACGATGTGATAAACTATGATTGGTTACAAAAGATGATGGATATTTAAGTCCATATATTTTATAGTGATGAAAAATATTCATTCTTTTATCATGAAATAACATATTATTATGTAAATTTATGAATTGATTATTGTACATAATTATGTCAAATTGAAAGCATAAGTTTTATAAGTGTTTTTGAATATTTTATAAGGTGTAGACATGGTTAAGTAGACCAAAGAAAAGCAACCCACCTCACTATAGTCATAGCTTTGTCAAAATAAATGCAAAAAATATATTAAAAAAACTTTTCAAATCTACTTGTTAAACCACAAGGTGATCCATTGAGTTTATAATAACTTGTTCATAAAAATTTAAGAATTTTTAATATATCAAAAGTAGGTTGACATAAGCATGCTAACATAGGCTAAAATAGTACCCCGATAATGGAAAAAAACAGAATTGTCAACTTTGGAGGTTAAAAAGTAATACACATTCATTTGAAACTTAACATTTAAACTACATGAACATATGTAATATGACATTAAAAAGTTTTTGAAAATTTAAGATGTTTTGTTTACTTCTTTTCAAGCTTACTTTCACATATTTTTCTTGATTTGGTGCTATTGTCCCATTTTGCACAAAGTAAACATAAAGAATAATCATGACCTTTCATTTTTAAAATTCATTCTTATGAATTTTTCAAAGGATGTTTAAAGCATGTTTTATAATGTTACAAACACAAACTGCATTTGTAATTCATATTATGAAATAAAATTTTAATACTTCAAACCTATGTAAGGAAAAACTTACTTTTGAAGGGCTTAACATTGTTATAATTAAAATATTTAAGTTTCAAAAATTATGTATCAATATGCATGATGACTCAAATATTAATAACACATCAATTGAAAAAATTGGTTTGAAAAAAGTATCAAATGTAAAGTAGCAATAAATAAATAAAATAGCTTGAATAATAATATAGATTGGGGATGACTATATGGTTTATTTAATATGGTAAGTACATCTAAAAAATTATAACATTGATAAAAGGCTTAAAATTTAAAAATGTACATGCCCAAGTTTCAATTACATTTGACACAAATTGATGAATTTGATGTTCAAATTTACTTCCCCATTAAAATTTAAATAAATTGCAACTAGGATTTGTAAAATTTGAAAGTTCATAATACTATCTAGGAATCCATCAATTTGAAAGTAGAAAATTGTGATATATTTGCATACAGGCACTAGACCTACATTTCAAGGTATAAACAAATTGAAAATCTATACAAATTTACATCCTCCATGTGTTTTTTCAATAGTACCATAACAAAATGAAAGAACATCTAAATAAATTGATTATTGAAGCAAATAATTTTTGTAAGTGCAATATGTTAAAGTTTATTTGTGGCTACGTATCATTTTCTTTTACAAGGAGCAAGAGTCATCATACTTGGCCATGCTTTCCCCCTATATTCATGATATTCAATCCAAATTGTTCCACATATTCCCATAATATATTAGAAACATTATCATGTAAACATATTGAAAACTTGCAGCATAAATATAGTTTTTGACTTGAAAACAAGCAAAACCAAGCATCAATTACACTTGTCTTGACTTTTATTACTGTGACTACACTTAAAAGCTTGCAAGTGACTTTGCAAGAAAAGAAAAGAACTTCCAAGTGACGCTCTATAGGCAAACATAAGCAATAGATCAAACATATTTTCACATAATGTAGGCCTTATTGAAATGAAGAAAATGGGTTTGAAACTAATGGAAGATCCTTGGAAGATCCACATACCCTATTGCCTAATGTATTGGGATGGATTCTAGCATGCATAACAAGGGTGTAGACATATATGGGCCACTTACATATGTCAAATGCGGACAACTTTAGCCACTTCCAACATTTCTGTGATCATGTTGTCACTCCCTTTGGGACCCCCACTAAAGTAACAACTACTAGTTCACCAAGACCATCCTCCAAATATGAAAATATAGTAAGACTAGTGTCATGTGATTCTTTAGTTTTCTTAGTAACTTCTAGTTTCATGTTTTAGAATTTCCACAAAAAGAAACTTCCAATTTGGGGCTTTCAAAAACTTTGAAAATCAAAGAAGCTTCATATTTGGGATTTGGAAAAATGTTCAATCTATAAAACCTAGCGTAATGGAAGGGATTGTGGCACCCATACCATGAATATAGACATTATCTTCACATATGGGCCACTTGTTTTTCGCCAAAATGAGTTTTACACTCCAATTACTTACATGAACATTCCTACATTGACATCATAACCCCCTTTTGGAATGCACAACCTCCCCCCCAAGGAAGATTTTAGGGTTTTCCCAAGGAGGCAAAGGGGACTTAAAGGGGGGGGGGGGAGGTGTGTGAAGAATGGGTATGGAATTCTAGATAGCCTAGTATTTAACTATTTAGGCTCCATGTTGTTGTGCATTACTGATAACAATCAACTACTCAATTAATGAAAAACTTAATCAATTTTGTGGAAATTATATTCCACTTGAATGAAAATATTGAATAACATTGCATGCACCTTGAATTGAATTCCAACACATTTATTGGTAATCGAATTCAATTCCAATTCAAAGAAATCAGGATTACATTATTGAATACAAATAGGATACAAACTAGTGGAGAGGTATTGAAAATGTATTTGTGAATAATATGGTGTTGGGAAAAAAATATTTAATGTAGATCCAAAAAAACATTTTTCCATGCCTCATTACTTGGGAATAAGTTAAACAAATTCAAAATTGGAATTTGGTATGACCAAACACCATGGACCTTATAGTTGTCCTACTTAAACTAATTTCAATGATTCATTGTCACTAGAATTAACATGTAATAACCAATATGTTATGAATTAATATAACTCAAACATAATATTTAAATTTACTTGTTGACATAATATATATTGAATTTATAATATAACATGAAACATTGATGTCAATTTGAATTCTTATTTATCAAGATACATAAATAGTTTTACTCTTTTTATGCTAACCATAAACTATATTGCATAAAAGAAAATTGCAACTTGCTAAAAACATGTTTCCTCATGGAATTTTTTTGGTGAGTTGTTATTAAACAATAAAATTCAGATGTGTTTTCCTTCAAAATTACATCTTTGAATTAATTATGTTTATTTATTATACGTGTGTAGATTTTTGAAAAAAATTCAAGTTCATGAAGTTTCATTTGTTTTGTTTGAACAATGTATGCGGGGGAAAAAATCTCAAAGTTTAATTTATAAAACAATTTAGTGTAATTGTGTTGTACGTAATCTTTGACATTTTGAATCACAATGTCAAAGGAATTATTGGTCGGAAATATAATGGATTGTCTTCAAGGAGTCAACTAAGGTTTAAACTTTGATACTAGAGCAACCAAAACTACTCGGGTTTAAAATTTCATGGTCACACTACTTGTAATGATTTTCTTTTATCTTCCTAAAGAATAAATGAGGCCCACAAGATTTCTTCTTTCATTTCACAAGCATTGTGTGTTTTTGTTCTTGAAAAGGTGTTTCCATTTCTTTTCTTATGCTTGGTTTTGCAATTAGTCGTTAATTTTTTCTTTTGTTCTCCAATTTCTTCCTTATTTTATTTTCTTTTTTCCTACCTTTTTTTCTACCCTCCTTTTTTCTTCTTTTCTCTTGCCTACTTTTTTCTTTTTTCTTTTCTTTCTTATTTTCTTCATGTTGTATTGGTTGTGCATCCATCATTCTCACACACCTACTAGTTCCATGCTTTGCCATTGTTTTGTTAAGTTTGCCTACCTTTGCCTACTTCAAAAAGCTTGTCACTTGCATGTGCTTGTCAATTTTTGGGTGAAGTTGCACTAACATGTACCATTAGTAGTTGTAACAACCACTTAATTTTGTGTATTTTAAATTTTATAAAAATAAACTACAAATGAATTTCATTTTGTATAATGTTAGTTTCTATATATTGGTACACCTATCCAAAGAAATTAGAATCTTTAATGAATAAAAATTACAGAATTTTTAAAAATGTTATATATAGCCAATTTCTAAATTGAAATTAAATAATAGTAAAAACACACAAACCACGATTTGAAATGTTTTCAGATGACATAGTTTTGGCAAATTTTTAATACAAGGCTTAACATAATAGCATTAACAAAACTTTGAAGATTAAAAAAAAAATGATGTACTGAAAAGATTTCAAAAATATTCTTGAAAAAAACAATGAAAAAGCATAGCTCCAAAGGGGCAGGCATGTCCATTTGTTTTCGTCCAGCTACACCCACTTGTGCCTACATGCCTGACATCATCAATGAAAAACTCACCACCCATTTACCTCGTTGATTTGAAAAGCTCATTGCCTACCATGTGTTGTTTTCATGAAGGTAGCCCATAATGTGTTTACATAGGTAATTAACTTGCTAGGAGCTAATTAGAAACCAAAGCACGCCACCATCAAACTCTTTGAAATTATAGAAATTACAAAATATGTTTTGGCTCACAATTTGATAACATTATTGGAGAAATATGGTTTAAAGGGCCAAAAAATTGCTTACATTTGAAGGATGAAAAGTATAATCTCAATGTAATGATCAACACATTAAAATTTGTTATGAGTTGTGAAGTTTCAAGTTTAGAAGAAAGTTTCCAAGAAAAATGTTTCAACCATGTCTTTTCAAATTAGCTTGTTAGTATAGTATGATTAATGAGAATGTTTGCAAAATTCTGAAATATGATTCTACCAAGTTTTAAGTTTGCCCAAGGAGATTTGCAAAAATGCATAACCTTGCCCCCCAAAAATGGGAAGGGAGGGCAAGAATGGAATAAAGTTTGTGTTGATTCTAGCATTTGACCAAGGAAACTATATACCCCACTCAAATCAAAGTATTATATTGGTTAACTTTAGACAATTTCAAATTTTCAAAAAAAATATTTATGATAATATACAATTACACAAAAGTTTAATGTAATGTTGGTTAATGTTTTGTAGGTTTCATATCAAAATCATCATGTTTCAAAAAACACTACAATTTTGAGAAGTTATTTTTCTTTATTACAATAGTTGATTTTCTAAGAAAGTGATTAATCAAATGCCACCTCATCTAACGTAGCATATTTCTCAAGTTATTATGGATTGTCTTTCCCCAATCATCATTATTTATGTTTTAAACCAATTTCATGGGCATTGGTTTTTTTAATGATGCATTCCATTTTGCCATATTGATGACTTTGAAACTTAAGGAAGAAAATGAAGTTTGTGCTCTTGGGTGCAAATGTGAACAAAAGAGAGTCCTTTTTTTTCATAACCAATGTTAGTTTTTTTGTTTGCAAGTCTACTAAATTAAATTCATGTTGAAAATGTGTGTATTTATGACATGCCCTATCTAATATGTTAATTCAGCATTCGGATAAGTTTGAAAAAAATCTAATGAATATAAAATATCTTTTGACACATTTGAAATTCATAACCAATGTTTTTCATGCCTAAAAAACACTAGAAAATAATGTAAAAATTCATGTAATTTTTTTAAAGCATTATCTAAATAATGTTGTTCAACACATAATTAAGACCATTTAAGAATTGTATAAACCTTGCTAAGAACTCCTATTATCTCATTTGTACCCTCTTTCAATAGATTAATGGAAGGGGATTTAGGTGTTGCTATTGAATTGATTTTGTTAGCTTCTAACATGAAAAAGGAAGTTCGTGTGGTCTTTGATTTTTTCCTTTCATTCTTAAAGAAGTATATTAAAAATCCAATAACATGTTTTCATTAAACCCTATGTTATAAAAAAATTGTTCAATATCTTCATTTGTTGGATGAAAACAAGGTGTTTATGTTGTTGAGGAGTAAGATAGAAATTTTTTGTATTGTATGCTAATGAAATGTCATCAACATTTGCATCCCTTGGTGGAGTTTCAAAGTGATTTTGTTGACCATGACTTGATAAAGATTATAGTGTGAATATTTTTGAGCAAACTACAAGCACAAATGAACTAGCGCAAAAGCTCGTCAACAAGGAGTTCTTGATTTTTAAACAACACCAAATGAACATGAAAGACATCAAGTGTCACTCTCAATGGTAGGAGAAACATTAAACAATATTTTCCTAATGTTGGTTTCCTTGCTTGCCAAATCTTAGGCATTGTTGGATCATAAATTGAAATGAAGACACTTTTTTCCTTATTGAAATTCTTACTAACCTTAAAAGATGTTGTTTACAAACTAAAAAAATTAAAGAAGTCAATATTTGTGAACAAACATTAGCTTAATGACCCGAGGGTAAGTTTAAATCTCCTAGTTTAATAAAATTCATTGAAATGGATGGAGATTTAACAAAAGAGGAGTTAAAATAATTTGAAGGTGTTTTGAAAAGGGATGAACTTGTTGAACTGTGGAATTATAAAAAATAAATTATTACCACCTTGTTAATTTCATCAAAATTTTATTTTAGTAATGATTTTGTGAATTATAAAAAACATTTCATAATTCATTTTTGAAAACAACCTCAAGGATAATTGATTGATTTCAAATTTATGAGGGTTGGCAATTTGAGAACTAACTTAGTAAAAGAACAACAAGAACTCTAGTACCCTAGGTGAAAACACGTTAAAATGACTACTTTATGTAGTCACATTCTAGTGTTTTTCTAGGTGAATATATTTTAGCTTAAACCGTGTCAACATTAAAAAGAAATTTCAGAATGTTTTTGCATATTATGGTACAATATTACCCAAGTAATAGAATAGAAAAAAAACTAATTGTTTTATATGTATATCATTGTGGATTGGAATATATTAATACAAAAATTATAATTATGTATTGGAAAATACAAATATATTCCTGAAAAAAAAAATATTTTTTTGAAATTTGTAATATCTACTTCACATGTGATTCCACATACTTTGAACCACGAGAAAAGTTTGCTAAAAAGATCTTTTCTTTTTAAAAAATATTAAATAACATTAACTTTGTGAAAATCATAATATTATGACCCAAACTCAACCCAAAATTAAACCCACCACATTGTGAAAGGTATACACTATAATATTAGACAAACTTAAAGGCACCACATTTTGGGAGGTATGTATTATAAGAAAACTAAACAAGTTATTCAAATCCTTTGGAAAAAATGGATCTAGCAATTAGTGAGAGCCCCCCAACAATAATTATTACACATGCTTGACTTCAACCACCTCACATTTCCTACCTTGAAGATAGTTGAGCACAAGACCAAACACTTGTAGATTGCATTTTAGCTCTTGGGTTCCTTGGCTGCTTGAGAAAGCTAGTTTTTAGTAGGTAAGCATTTGCAAAATTTTGTTGTTGAGGTTAATTGATTACCTTCTTTACTTCATAAGAACTTTTAGTTGGGTCTCATTTGTGTGAAATGGTTTTACCATGGGATGTGTGTGATCTCCCCAACTTACCATTATTATAACAATCTTGAGTTTGTTGGGGTAGTGTAAATCCTTGGAGTGCTTGGGGAATTTTTGTGAAATTTCAAGTTTGACATTGAAAATATGGATCATCCAACCCCAAGCAATTTAAGTTATTGGGTCGAGTTTTGGTTTGTTGGCTGGTATTTGTTTTGCCAATTTTGATTTTCTTCTGGAAAATTTGATTCAACAGGAATTCAGTAGGAAAGAGGCAGATTATCGACCAAGTGTCATAATCCCGGTGTAGCTCCTTTGAGGAGTGAACTTTGAGGCAAAGTGTCCTTTCCAGTAGTTGCCAAATGGGTTTGTGTTCCATCCTTTGGGTTTGCATTCTCAAGAGTCTGGTTTGCTTCCAGAGGGTAGGTCACCCACCTTGATCCAACTCTCAGACTAACTACTCCTATGAGACTTTTGTCTTGATAATGTGCTGTTTCCAGAGGGGTATTTAAACTGGGGTCGGGAATGCCTTCCTGATCTTATTATATTCCTGCCAACAAGATTCATTATGCAGCATGTTGACTGATTGCAAGAATTTTGTTTGTTTTTCTGTGTACTTCACAAGGGGTTCGAGGGAAAATGTACACAGCATACACGTCTCTATATTCACGAAATTGCAGAGAAATCTCCACAAGAATTTATAAGGTAACATGAATGGAGTGCAGTCGTAACCTTATGAGAAATATCTCACATAGTGTCAGACCATCACCTTCATCACAAATAGCAGTGACAAGCGGCCATGACAACCCACTGACGTCATCAGCTCCCAACAGTGGGTGTGCATAAGTATATAATAATTGGCCCAAATTTTCAGGTTAAAACATCATATAAAAAATCTGTGTCCTGGATGAAATATAGTTGTGGACATGCTGAACAAAACAATCAACAGTGGCTTAAAAAAGCTGATTGTGTTTGAAGCAGCTATTACAAGTTTGGCACACTTTCTAGTTTATGTCTCTGGGGTTTAGGGTTTAGGGTTTCTGTCTAGCAAAGATCAAAGTATAGGAAGAGTAATTGATTGTCACCTCCATAGGGATTGGTGGGTATGCCTCAGCAACAGTCTCTGCATGCATTTGAAGTGTGGCTTAAATGAGGGTTTGAAGTCCCCAACTCACGTATCCCTTTCAATGAGTCAGCCTCAAAGATCCTCTCCCTTGAAATCTAACGACTCATCCTTCTCAGCTCATTTCATGATATAGGACCCAGATTTGGTCAGACCATGCAAATTACAGAACCCGTGTACTCAAAAGTGTTCGCCCCATGACGGGTCTTGTGTCGTTTGTGGCCTGCTTGTGCAGTATGCAATCGGATGCATGTGCAGACTGTTGGCTAGAGCCACATTGTCTCAGGTTGGCTGGAACTCTCAATTTGTGAAGTATGTATACATGGGTTTCAAATTACTGAAGATTTCCCATAGGAAGGCACCTGTCGTCATAGACATGAAAGATGATTGTCAGGTGCACATCAAGGCCTTATGCATGACTCTCCAATCTACCAAGTTTGTATGCCCTTATTGCTATACCAAACATAGAGGGAAGGAAACAAGAGAAAAGACATACCTTAGCAGAGAAACTATTGGTATAATAGCCCATGTATCATAACTGTTCAGCATCAACTGGGAGCTTCCCTTGCTGCTGCTGCATTTGCTGCAAGAGTGCAGCTGCAAGCTGCAGTGTGGCTTCAAACCGCCTCTGCTGTGCATTGGACTCGTGTCCACCTTGGGGCTCTGAACCATTGGATGCATTGTTCCCCAAAGATGTTTCGAGGTCCCAGCTGTTACCTTGAGAGTTCAGGACAACTCGTGGATTCACCTCTTCCTGTGCCAAAGCTTGTGACTGCAGCTCTGAGAATGGCTGTGAGATCAGCGGTGATTGTAGATGCTGAGAATGGCTGCCCTGACCCCATTGTGACTGCACAAACTGTTGATAGTTTGAAGGTTGGGACTGATGGCTACAAGCTTCTTGCAGCTGTAGACTATTTGACTGGATCATTGCTTCTTGTTGTTGTTGGACCAAAACTTGCTGGTTTGGGAGAGATGAAGGCATGGGTTGGCTCTGTAACTGTTGTTCACAATGCTGTTGGAGTAGTAGATTTGCAGGCTGTTGCTGGGCCGGCTGTGGGTGCCTTGTGGTCAGCAGCGCTGTCAGCTTTGCCAGCTGATCAGCTGGCAAATGTGGAGCAGCAACAGTTGGCTCCTGTACAACTCGGGGAATTGCTGACAGCAGATTATTACACTGTTGTTGCCCATTGCATCCAACAAGTCCCGACTGATGAATTTGGGGAAGCCATGAGTACGCATGGTGCACAGGAGCACATTTTGAGCCTGAAGCAGGCAAGCCTAACACAGGAGGGCCAGCAGGTGCTACTTGAGGACCTTGGTGTGCTCGTGGCAGCTGCTCTGGTTGTTGCACCAGATATTGCAGTTGATGTTGTGAGGTCATGAAAGTTGATCCATAGGTGGGAACCCTGGACTGCATAGCATCTGTACTCAATTCTTGTTGGTGATCTTGCTCAGTGTGCTGATGCAATGGCCATCCTCCTTGGGGAGGTTGGGTTGTGGGTGGATTATTTTGTGGAAGCTTATACCCCAACCTTGAATGATTTTGAACTGGAGTGGCAGAAATAGCTGTGTCCCCAACCAAAGGTGCTTGTTGCCCTGGAGATATCTCACCACTCACAAAGGACATACACAATTCACCAGCTACTGGTGAAACTGCAGAGTTGGAGGCAGTAGTACCAGATGGCATTTCAGTGTGCTGTGGCAGGAGGGCTGTTAGAGAAGCAATGAGCTCTGGTGTTAGCCCACAAGTCGTCAGTCCAGCGATGTTTGCTAATTCTGCAAATCTGAACTTTGTGGAATTTCCAAGTGATTCTCTGTTGGAACCATTTGCAGCTTGCCCTGCTTGCTGCTGCTGTACTTGAGTGGGTGTTGCTTGCAAAGCTCCCTGGTACCCAACAGGCTCCTGGAGAGGCAGGTGGTTGTCCTGGTTCATGTGCTGCCCAAAATGTTGAAATAAAATAGATTCTTGGGGTTTTTGATGCTGATGTTGAGAGAAAAATTGTTGTTGTACAGGAAGCACTTGGTTCTGTTGTGGAAAGGGAAAGCAACAACCCACTGAAGGTTGATGTTGAAACTTCAACACAACTCCTAGGAGAAAATTTTGGTGAGGGACCCTCAATACGTCTTCTGAGAATTTGGATGGGGGCACAAGAAACAGGCTTGTCCCATCTGCCAGTGAAGCGACACCCGCCTGGTACTTCTCTTGCAGATGTTGCACAAACTCTTGATATGGCAGGATATCGTGGTCCCCTTCAGGTGCCACAAAAACCAGGCCAAAGTCACGTGACTGGAAAACATACTTTGCTAGCATGTCAATGTCAATGTGCGCTGCACAATTCACAACACCTAGGCTGCTGCCATTCACAACAAATGTTCATGAGGATCTCACATGAACAATAGATGCCTCAAACCAATCACCCACAAAGGTTAAACATCAATGAACAAGGGGCCAAAATAAGAGCCAACTTTTGTACTGAAAGAAAAAAAAAGATGGGTGGCATTCACTTACATGCTCACATCACTGCCCTTGTTGACAGGGCGACAACGAGCTTGACAGACAGGTGTTCCATTGTTGGCAATGGTGCCATGCCACTGCCATCCCTCTGTAACTGTTCCACTGTCTGCACTAAATTCATCATGTTTCTTATTATATTGGGTTTGACCAAAATTTGCTGTCTGCAAACTACCAGCTGATGAGCAAAGATTGGAAGAAGATACTGTATCTCTGTGAGTCCTACTAGAGGCCATGCCATAAGCTGTTTCCAGGGTCAATGGTCGAGCACTTTCATAGCTTCCCAGCCCACCTGGTCCTTTACAATTTCCACCACCAAACTTTCCAGATTGGGGATGTGACTCATACCTTGAGTCATACCCAAATGGTTCTTCCCCTTCTCTAGGATGAAGGCAAATCCGTTTTGTGTCCTTCAGTGGCTGGAGATCTTCATCTAAAAGATCCCAACCACTGTCAACCGATGACCTACCATCGGTTCTGCCACCAGACACACACTGGGGATACCCCATCATTGAATCTACTTGTCCATCTCCTCTGCCAGAATTTCTTGTGCTGACAGGGGATGGATTCAGACTGAGACCAAAAGAATTGGGTCGGTATTCTGGTCTCAAACCACCCATCTGCATCCGGCTACTATCTGAGGGTCTGTTGAAATGGTCACCACCTCTGCCATTCTCGATATGGTGACCCTGGGCATCTCCCATCCACCTAGAAGCCAGTAGCGCAACATTATCATTGATGCGGGTAGCACCATAAGTACCATCACCAAGCTCCAAATTCCTTTTGGAGTACTGGATATGGACACGGGGGTCGCTGAAAAGCTTGCCCTCTAGATTCTCTTTTGCATAGGTGGCTTCCCTAACTGACTTGAACTGTACAAACGCATATGTACGACCAGGGAATGTTTTGACACATTCTATCTCCCCATAAGGACCAAACGCTCGTACAAGCTCCTCCTCATCAACTTTGCATACTAGAGGGAACCCCACCCACAGCACTTTACTTGGATTGCCATCTTTGTCTGCCCTGCCACCACTTTTTCCTCCTGCTGCCATTATTCCTCCTCCTGCCTGCATATTGAGTTCAGAGAGCCTTTCAAAGCCAGAAAGAATGTGTTCCAAGTCATGCACTATGTGCTATCTTTCCTCACAAATGAGAAAAGGCTCAAAGTAGCCACAAAAAATAAGGTTGAACAATGTGATATGATGACACTTATAGTTGACATAGCTGAGAGGTAGATAACATGGTTAAGATCTAGATTTTTCACCTATGCAATACTCAACAATTGTGCTTCATGACACAGTGAGAAGAGCTGTAAACTCCAAATGGCAGATAGTTTGATAGACTTTGTTTCACAAGTCACAGCAGTGAGCTTATGGATACATAACTGTAAAATTCACCATTTCTTCATGCTGATACTGATGATATTTATGGATGTGTTCTCCTCCTGGATTCACAAAGGTATTTCCTGGAATTGTGGATTCTTCACAATGCAAATTGTGGATTTTTAAGAGCAGAGGATTCATACTCTCTTCAGAGGCTGAAGCTGATGAGAGCACACAAATTCAATGCGTAGTTCCTGATCCCTGGAGCAATTGCGTGTGAGAGCCTCAACTGCAGCAACAGCATCTTCCAGCCTTGCATAGTCCTGTAAAAGCTTGAATTTATCTTCCATGCCCTTCCTTTCCTCCCACCCCACCCACCCCCCCCCCAACTTCCCACCCCCCTCCAACCCTAATTAATGAAGAACTCCTGCTATTAACCCACACACTCCAGACCCACAAGCTGTTGAAATTTAAGGAAATGCTGTCATTATCTTGGGTCAAATCCTAGGTTGCAGCCTTGAGAACATTCAACAACACCCAGAATCCACTTGATGGATCAACCATAAGAGAAGGAACTTGTATGAAAATCATGGTCCTTTTCTTTCCTTTTTGCAATGTTTGGGTCTTGATACCATATCCTCAACTATCTTCTTACACACCCAAAATGCAGGCAGATGGACCACTACTCAACATTGGGTTGCTGGTCCTAACATTGAAATACAGTTACAAAGCTGAGAAACTGTGACCCACAACTAACTGAAATTTGCAACCGTCACCCTCCTTGAACTTCTCTGGCCTCTGCACAAAGCCTGTCAGAGAGTACTGATTCCAGAGGCCAAGAACGTTCTCCATACATGTCGTCCAATTGAAAACTACATACAACAGGCCACTTTAGTCATGTTGTCTGACAGAGAGAAAAATGGCCCAACAGGTGGACATACATGTTACTTGGCACGTGGGCATCATCTGATAATATCATGTCAGTATTCCACAATTTGGTGAAGTAATCCAAAAGAAACATGACTCTTTTTATTGCTATAAGTCAAGGCTCAAATCTTACCTCAACAGAGAACAACAAGAGAGGGTGACAAGGGCATCAACATGACATGAATCCACTGGGAAAGGCACAAGGGTAAGAAGAGAGTTTGACTACTGGTTTCTTTAAATTGTGACAGTTTAGGAAGAAAATGCAGAGGGAAATCAAAGCATTGCACAGCAAATCATTCACATCAAAGGAAACCCATCCCTCCCACCCCATTGCTCATCCCATGGTCCTCACATGGCCCCCATCAACTCCCCTCAGCCTTTGCACCACCACCCAAACCTGTCCAGGATGCAAAATTCTCCATACCAAAATTTTGTAGCAGAGTTTTTCACACCACACAAGATGAAAAAAGTGGTCCCTGGGAAAGGGAACTAGGCAAGAGTGCATAAGCACTTCAAAAAACCGTCATCAATGATGATCCTCAATCAGTCCCATTCTATATTATTGCAATGACATTTCGGCAAAAAATGTACTCAAGCAAGTCTGTGCTCACCTACAAGGTGCAATGCAGACTTGTGAAGAGTGACTTTACTCTCACCTTTTAGACTACTTTGGATCAGTTCCTTTTTTCGCCCACTCCTGCCTGCCACTCACAAAACTTGGTTCTCAGCTGTTGCTCCAATCTTTCATACCATCCTGAAGAGAGCAACAATTTAAGAACAGAACCTTAGAAAAGTCTACAAAATTCTGGAATCAATGAATCAATGAGAAACTCCCAAAAAAGCACTTTGAAGGTAACTATTGTATTTGTCTTCCAATACAGCATGTCCCCAGTCTGTCAGCACATAGTAATGCTCATGACATTGTCCCCCGTAACCCACATTACATGTTCTGAGTCTATGTCCCTGTGTTGGATCACAACTGAAACTGCACTCTGCACTCTGCAATGCAGACAGACAGCCATAGCAGCAGTAGAGTGCTTCATCTGCAGGGATACAGCCTCACTTTCCACAACTGAGTCCAGTGTTAGGCCCACAGGAGATGATACTAACAGAGGTGTCCCACACCAAGGATGGTTACAGCAGCCTGTGGAGCTTCCCTTCAAGCATTGTTCAAGTAAAATAGGGCTAAGGGGAGCTGCAGTGCACCAAGGCCCCCCCACCCAGTTGGTATTGCCAATTTGATTTCCACACATAATAAATTGGAGACACAGCAATCAATGGTCACATGCTCTCAAGTCCATATTACGGCAGCAACATAGACATCACCTGTGTCCATCTCCAGACTAGCAGCAATATCCAGTTTTAGAGCTTCACCACTCAACCTTTCCATGAATCCATACACAAAACATAGGCTGTGTCGGCACAGTGGCATATTACTTGGTCTCTCTCACTCAATATTACCCATGATGATAGCAATTGTAACCCATGAAAAAGGGGCCTGTTCCTACAATTTCAAAGCCAGGTGCTGTCTCACATCACCTCATGAAAATGTCTCATGTCAAATCATCATGATCTTCAATAGATCTGGACTACATGTTCCCATAACACATGATCCTGCCCACTATCACCTTTTCCAAGAAGAGCAAGGACCCAGGATTGGATACATGCTTTTTACCACCTGTGGGCCTGCCCCAAGTTTTTCTTAGAATTATTGAGGATGTGGGGAAATTGACTACCACTCTTCAACAACATGAGATTCATATGAGTCTTTTTCTGGGCTCAGGTTCTGCCTGCTGCATACTCTCACCAGAAGGGGATGGCCACCAAGTTTGGAGAAGGCATCTGGAATAGAAATTGAAAGGGCACACCTTCCACTGCATAATTCCAGCAAGCAGATCTGTCATCTTGGAAGGGAGGAGAAAATTTGGAACCCCCTGAGGGAAGCTTCTGAAGATTGTCTTGTAACCATCTAGCCCAGATCTCAGCTAGGAAGGAATCACAGCTCACAAATTGCTGGAAGAACTGCTTTGATCCTTCTGCAGTATAGTATTTGGAATTGTGAGAGAAAATGCCTGTAGCCATTCAGTAAAGGCGTGTTCAGTGACCTTCAGCAGCACATCTATGAGACTGCAGAAAAACCCTCCACCCACAATAGCACTTTGAAGGTTTAAACCATTATGTCAGTTGTGGTGAAACCAAGCCCTTTTTGAACCGTGGGTGATTGCTATAAAAAAATCCAAGAAAATCTGAGAGAAGCCACTAGAAATACAATTAAGCAAAAGAAAGATTAGGGTTATACACTGGACAAGGAATAGAAGGCCTAGACAAAATGAAGTTCGAAAAAATCAAGGATCCCAACAACCATAATGACCTTGGTGGACATGCATAGTGTATTTTTAGGGCGCCTTACAAGGTGCAATTCAGAAGTCAGCTTGGAGCAGGAGGTTTCTTGTAACGAAACATGAAATTTTCCATGAGCTAATCTAGGTTGTTTTTGTTGTGTAGAGAAAGTTTGTGTAAGTGCATTTGGGCTGTCGACTATTATGCAAGGTAAGGCACTATTGTCAATGCCTTCCCCTATACTAATAGTTCATCTTCAAACCCGCTTACCAAGGATGGGTTAGAAAGATGTAAAGTGCTCAACTGGAATTTTTGTGTATATGGGAAACATCTTAAATTCAGGAATATAGCCCCCTTGAGAAGAGGAAGCAACTTACACCTACTCAATAGGTGTAAGGTGCCTCATGTGTCTACAAAGTAGGTGTAAGATGACTCCTCTGACTGCAGAATAAGCATAAGCTACCAATTACTTGCCTCCTAGTTTACGCTGGGAAAGGCCCTACACAAAATGACCTTCTTAAATTTTTCATGTGTAATTCGACACACCTCCCAAGACAAAACGTTTTGAACTCCATGCTTCAAATTTCAGGAAGTATAAGAAACTGAAAATACTTGTGTTTTTCAACTACCTTTGGTTTCTAAAGATTCCTGAAATTTAAAAGGTTCATCATGTTGTATAATGGGGAAGAAGGCACTGCTGTTAGTGCCTTCTTTCCACCTTGTTGTAACTTGTAACGAGGGCGAAGCCGAGGTACAGGGTGGAAGGCAACAATAACTTGTCTTTTCCTACATAATGGCCGAGGGTACAGATACGCTTATTCAAATTTTCCTCCACACTAAGGATGGCTTAAGTTACACAAACATTCCCTATTTCCTACCTGAAAACCTCACTCTCCAAGCTAGCAAAGCAATTGCACCTTGTAAAATGCCCTAAAAATACACTACACACGTCTGCCTGCCGAGGTCATTATGGGCAAGGAAAGGCTTTTTTTGTCTTCCAAGATTTTCAGGCCCAGTTGATAGCTCCTGGCTGGACCCTTAAATCCAAGAAGGCCCCCAAAGGGATTCCTCCCCTATACATTATGATACCTTCCAGAAAATCAAACTCATATGTAAAAAGAGGTAGTAGAAGTCAGCTAAAAGACTTGATGCTAAAAGGGGAGCTTGATGACTTCAACTACACTCAAAGAGTTTTTTAAGAATAGATACTATTTTCAGAAGAGGGACATCAGCACAACATGGCAACGCAGCATTGCGTCAGTCGGTAATTTGCCTAGTAGCTGAATAGCTTTAGGGAAAGAGCTTTGCACCAAACGGTAGAAACATCTGCGAGGAAAATAGAACTGACTGCATTTGCAAACCTAAGGTCATGGGTTGTTTATGGACTCGTATCAACGCTCACCTGCTTCAACAAATGTTATCTGACAACGATCAGAACTGCTTTGCTATGCAACACTCTCTTCTACAACTGTGACGCGCTGAGAAAACGCAGGAGAACACAACATGTAGAACGACAAACGCGCGCGCGCAGAGAGCCGCAGAGCCACGCAAGGACACGACTACGAACAGTATGTGTTCTCGTTGATTACGTGAGCAAAGGGGCGTGAACATGGATGAATTATTCCATTTCGCACAATTTCGCTGCTATCTGACTTATTACTATACCACAAGAGTGTGGACATGGATGAAGATCATTCTCTCTCTTTAATTAGCAAAATTAATCTAATTTACACTAGGGGAAAAAAAGTTCCCATTATTTACTGAAAAACCAACAAATTTGTCAGAAAAAAACCACTGGTCATCATCAAGCTTTTAACCTAAATTGGACTTCTGCTGATCACCATAGATAGGATTATTGGGTTCTACAAGTCATGGACAAGCAGTGATGGAAAAAACTAACTTTTTTGTCAACATAAAAAAAATTAGTGCAAAGCATTATAAATCAGCGTATATTTTTATTATTTTCTATCAAGATTTCTCCACATCAACTTTAATGGATTGATAAATTTTCAATCACATTTGAAATGTTTGTTATGTTTTTACAATCAGTTCAGATATTAGATCCAATAGAGGGGCCTGATATTCAGCTTCTGCAAAAAAGCTGCGGCAATGAAAAACAATGCACATATTTAAGGTACCACTATAAATGACACATGGTCTGGGATTGAAATTGCAGTTCATGATATATAATGCAATCCTTTATGCTCATGGGACCTTAGAAGAACAAATGGACCAAAACTGTGAAAATCATGCTTAAAGTTGCTGGATACACAGTACAGACAACAGACCACTGCACACAGATTTGACACGACTATCTTGCTCTTCAAAATAGAAGGCCTCACTTCGAATACAATTGTTTCATTCAATCTGGGTTTCCTGTCCTGTCAGCTGGTGGACCTTATTTCAAAGTAGTCCATTGCTACATTAGATAAGTGAAAACATGAGCTATGTTCCTCTCTGAGCAAAGCAATATCATGGAACTTGTTCAATGAAGGAAATTCCAATGAAGGGTATGGAGATGACCTAAGTGGATTCTACCTTTGCCCTACTGACAAGGGTAGTTCTTTCAATCTGTGAACATACCTGCACTGAATGCAGAAGTTTGACTTTCTGATGGGTGCCACATCTCCTTGTCCCTTCCACCCATCCTGGACACAGGAACACTGTCAGGACAAATGAAGGTTTACAAGGTTCTGAAACCAAATGTCAACTTGGTACACTGTAACCTTGATTGCAAAACAGGACACATCAGGGGTTTGAGGAATTGATTATACAGAGTCCAAAATCAAAAGAATTCTTCCTGCAATATGGTGGATGCAATGATGCTATGTACTCACCAAGTTGAAAGCCCTCTCTTATGCCAATCCAGTGCTGCAGGGGGCCTTGCAATTGCTTAGCTTGAGACTGAAAAATTATACCATGCTGATGATTCAAACACACCGAGGTTGTTGCAAACTTTGAACCTGATTCTGCAATTCACCCTATGGGTTGTGTACTTATTCTCTATTTCCTCAGTTAACAGAAGGTGGTGATGTTGCTGAAGACCCAATCACAAAATCCGAGCGTCCAAATGACAGATCATTCATTCGCCTTGGGTCTCCTTGAGTCAAGGCTTGATTTAACCGCCGCAACCAGATGTCATAATCAACTGGATACGGTGTGCTACAGAGACTATCTATATAATCAGCAAATGCTTTCAAGACAGCAGATACCTCCCCTAGTTGCTGCTGGATCGCTCTTCGGGACCAGACTCTGTCCCTCCAGTGCAAGGCCGCCTCCATGCTGTTAAACTCAGGAATGGTACCCCCACATACAAAAAAGAGGAGGTACACCAAGCTCTCTGCATCAGATGCAGGACAAAGCCTTCCCTCTTGAAGGGCAGATGTGGAAGAAAATTTTGGAGAAATAGAAGGGCTGTCTCTTTCTTCCAATACAGCATGCCCCCAATCTGTCAGAACATAATAATACTCGTCATCAGCTGCTGCAACCCGCATCACATGCTCAGTGTTTATGTCCCCATGTTGGATGCCAACTGAGACTGCACTGCGCAAAGCAGACAAGCAGTCATGGCAGCAGCGAAGTGCTTCATCTGCAGAAATCCAGCCTTCTGTTTCAACCACTGAAGCAAGTGTCTGACCAACAGGGTATGTCACTAACACAGGTGTGCCACACCAAGGATGGTCACAGCGGCCTGTGGGGGATTCCTTCAAGCATGGCCCTGGGTGCATAACTCTACCAGACCCTGCTATCTGTGGCAGAAACCTGCTGAAGACGCCCCGTTGTTTCATTATATTCAACACACGTGTCTGTCTTTGCACCTGGTACAGTCATTAAAATTTGTCATGTAAATAGTTTAAGATGCTTCAAAGCATCAGAAGTTCTATGAATCTTGTATTGCAGACCCTTGCACTCACAGATGTGGATTGTAACTTGAAAAACAGAACACACAGTAGGGACTGACCTGATACCACATGCTCATGTCCTGCCAAGAGGGCTCCAGCTGTGAAGGGTGAGCACCAACATTGACAGCAAGAAGCTTTCCCACATCATCAAGTGACACAGCAACATACACTGACTGCTGCATGCCCCCAAGTTGCTCATGAATCTGAAACCCCTGTTGCCATTGGGCATCCTCCAACCATAAGATCGTTCCACGCTCAAGGTGCATTGTTCGTGCAACCGCACCACACTTGGACTTCACGTCCTATCATACCACCCAAACAGGCACTTCATTTAAGGTTGCTGAAATCTTTTAATCCCTTATGTTCACAGCAGAAGCTCCAAAGATCTTGTATTTCCATCAGGAGCACCAATAACAGACCATTGCTCAACATGTAGGTTAATGCAAGATGAGAAGAGATTAGATCCTGACCTGCTCTTCCTCCTCAATCTCTAATTCCTGACCATGGGAATGCCTAAGGAGGGATGGTCCATCCCCTCTTTCTTGGTCTTCAACAATGTCACGCTCCATTCGTCTTTGCTGCAATTGGGCACTGAATTCAGCTGCCATGTCTGCCATAGATTTCTTGGGTGGGCCCTGACATTGTTCAATTGAATAAAACAAGGCTAAAAGGAGCTGTAGTGCACCAAGGTCACCCCAATTTGCATTGCCAAATCGATTCCACACTTGATCAACTGGAGAAACAGCAATTTCCACGTGCTCCTGAAACCATTCTGCTGCACTAACGTAAACATTGTCTGTTATGGTCTCCAATTTCATGATATCTCCTTTCAGCCTTACCACTCCACCCTTCTGTGAATCCATACACAGAATGTATGCTATATCAATATCACTATGTATCACTTGGCTTCCTTCAGCCAAAAACCGTGATGACAGCATTTGAAATCCATGAAAAAGTGCATGCCCTACAATTTCTAAGCCAGGTACAGTATCATCTCCTTGTGAAAATGCCCCTGCCATATCCTCTTGAACCTCCACAAAGGTGACAACATTTTCCCATGGCATAGAACCCTGCTTTCTACCATCCTTTCTGACCAGAGCAATTCCAGGAATTGTGGTTGCATTCATCTTTGAGCTTGCATTTTCCATCATGGAAACCTGTCAAATCCAAGGGTCCCCAATTTTTATTGCAACATTTAGCCATCAAAAGTTTGCCCACTTTGCAAATGGTGCTTGGGGCAATCATATAAACATATCACAGAACAATATTATGCTATGATCTGCATTCCTATCCAGCACATTATGATTAACAGTTTGCACAAGAGTTAACCATTGCTGGCAAGAGCTACTTCCTGACATACATTCATGTCCTGTGTCAATCAAACACTTATGAAACATGGAAGTATGAAAGAAATTCATAAATGACTCCATGGGAGGAACTGTAGTGACATGTGGACTGTCAGCACACCTAAGCCCACTATTTTAGAAGACAAGGTAGAAACCTTTGGGCCCTTCACATGGAGTGGCATGGACTTCAAGTCAGCAGAGGCAGCCCAGAAAATCTCCCACAAGCGTTGGGCACCAGCATGAACAAAGTCCTCCACTGCAAGATATCTATCTGCCTCTGCTACACAATCATCCATTTTGCACAAATATGAATAGCAGAATAAGGTTCATCCAACTCAAATTCACAAAAGGGGACTGTATTCTGTTCCAGATTCTAGAAAGGGAAATCAGATGCAAGTTTGGTGAAGTGGTTGTCTGGGAGGGCAGAATATTTTGTTCCTGCCATAACTCCAGCTTTGCTCACAAATGAGAATGTCTGTTCTTGCTTTTGGATGGCTGATGAACTAAGTGCAATTCTTCTGCTGCATGCAGCTTAAGCATACTCACCAGAAGGGGATGCAATAGAATGAGGTGAAGGCATTCGAAACAGGAGTTGAAAGGGCACTCCTTCAATCGCATAGTCAAGCAAGCGGAGCTCATCTAGTTGGAATGGAGAGCAAAACTTTGAGCTCCCTAAGGGGAGATTTTCAAGATTGTATTGCAACCATTCCTGGATTTCAACAAAGAAGGCATCACTGCTGACAAAGTGCTGGCAAAACTCCTTCAATCCCTCTGCAGCATAAATATCACAATGTGTAAGAAAATGCCTGCAACACCAGGACACATCACAAGGAATGTGTGAAGTACACCACAATTTCTCCTCCTCACACTCACAGCTGAATATTTTCTTGGTCTTCATATTTCTTGGTCTGGAAAGGAGAGTATGAGTATACACATGCAAGCCAGTGACAATCCGCATCTAGATCACCTTGGTCTCCACCCTCAACTCTCAGACAGAAGCAATCTCACACCTTCTATCATGAAAGTAAGATTTTTTCCTCTTCTTTCCTCACTTACAGCTTAAGAATTGTTGTCCAATTTGCAGGTGAGAGGCTCCTATCATGAAACAAGGGACAATCTACTGTTATTTTGCAGGTCCACCTGTTTCTTTCAAGCTCTACTGTGATGTTGTTCGAAAGGTAGTGAGGACCTCTTCAGGACTACCTTTGCAAAGAAACCAGTCAGAAAGGCATCATGGGACAACAGGATATCCAAAGATGCAAAAACATTTGTGGATTCTGTGCTGTGGATTCCTTCCTACCTCCTTGCACCAAGTGAAAAACTTTTGGCATGATGGAGAAGGCAGCAGAGATGTGGAGATCCATAAAAAGTCAGACAGAGTGGGATTGCAGTGGTTTCAGACCTGAAGCAACTTTTCTCAAACTCCCTCCTCCACTCTTCTTCAGTCTCTGCCCTTCTCCAGTTCTGGATGTTGATGCTCCTCCCCCTAATTTGGATCGCCATCCTTGAAATTGCCCACTCAACAACACTCAACAATTACCATCAAGGGCATTTCTTTCATGTTTTCTGTAAACTTGTCCCACCTCACATCAGGTGACATCACTTTCCATGCATAGCTAACATTGAGAAAGGAAACTACAACCGCAAACTTTCCTGTTCAGTTTTGCTCCAAATGGCTTAGGGCATGTTATCAAGATGCCAACAGAGCGCTGATCAAAGGATGCAAAGGAAACTACCAAACCATTGGCAGGGCGGCAGCAGCTGGTGATGGCATCATGTATCTAGACGTACCAGATGTCATGATGATGCTCGTCGTCTGTGTCAGTAATTCCAATGCCGAAGAAGTTGAGCCGTGGAGATTGAGCTGATCTGCGCATTGCCGAGCCTCCTGCTACGACCTCCGCAGCACCCACAACTGTTCCGCAACAACCTCCTAGGCCACAACAACAGGGCTTCCTAAACAGATCACTTCTTCCGCTTCTCCATTATTTCTCCTCCCGTGATCTCTCAAGCCTCCTAGTTACTTCTCATCCTTCAAGAAGATCGTCCTCTACAATTGACAAAAGCAGATTCACAGCATAAAACAAGAAGAAGTTCCTGGAGCAAGAAAACAAAAACAAGACAATACTTACACGGCAGTAATAATAATAAAAGAGAAAAGCCTAATGCTTCCCGCACTCGCACATGTGCGAGAAAATGCCGTTCACAGCATTAAAAGAGAAGTTTGTTCGTGAGGCAACAAAAACAAAAAACCGCGACAATACTTAACACAGCAATAACAATAAAAACAACGACAACAGAAATACCTTAAACCTAGTCTCCTACTCGAACATTTCTCCCGTGTCTTGTCCAAGTCCTTGATCTTCTCGTTTCGCGTTCCAGGAGGCATGGTTTTTGGCTTGGCGCGGGAGGCGGAGGAGGAGCAGCAGGCAGCAGTAGCAGCGCTCCAATACTTCTTACAACAAAAAGTGACGACTTGTCACATAATGGCTCTGCCCCGTTTAAATGACATCTATAAGAATGATAAATGTTCAACATACTAAATTGGAAACAGAGATGGTGAAGCCCAAGTGCATCACTTATGCCGGACGTGCTTCTAATGTGGAATTCTCCACATGACCCTAGAATGCAGGAATACCAAACTTTGGCCCATTTCTTTCTTGATGCACATCACAATGTCTGTACCCTAAAGGGACAGGATAGAGCCAATAAATGCTTGCCAATTGAATTTTCTTTCCTATTGAACCTTCTTCTTCCATTCTTTTTTTTTGGGGGGGAGGGGGAGGGTGGTTTCTTCCGATTCAGTTAGCCTACCACACTTAAAATGCTCATACCATACCAGAGCATCAAGGACAATGATAATCTTTCTCCCCACTCTCCCGCCCACACTCTTCTCTTTCGTCCCTTGCTTTACTTAAGGGGCTACAAATTGCTGGTGGCTAGTTTCGAAGTTTGGACCACTGGGGTTTGAAGTTTGAGCCAGTGTTGAGCGGGTACCAGGGTGAAACCCTGGTATATAGACTGGGACTGGCTGGTCCTGGTATCCAAGAATTGAGCAGAGAGGTATGGGTATGACCTGAGGCAATACCAAACCAGGCTCATATCAGTACCTGCCATGTCTGCCTCATACCATACCGAAGGGAAGTAGGACAAAGTATGCTTCTTCTATTTTAGGCTTCTATGTTGGGGAGTGCCCTTTGCTCCTAAAATATTGGTGATGAGCCAATCAAATGGCTCCTTCTGAAGGGGAAAAAAAAAACACACACACACACACATACCCATTCAGTAACTAATAGAAGCATGAAAATAAGTACCCCCAACTTATACCGGGGATATTAGACTTTATAATAGAAAGTATTAGTCTAATCTATGTTTTTGAAGTCAAGCTAACTAATAACTTAGTCTGTGCATTTTTATGAAGACAATTATGTGTAAAAAGACCTGACAATCTTTATTCCAGAGAGAACCCAAGAAGGAAGAAATGGGAAAGGCAAAAACAGAATTGGGAGTTACAAGCTCAGGGAGATTTATTTCTTTCTTTCAATTATTTTTTGTGATGTTGAGTGAATGTGGATCATTCATAAAAAGATGAAGCCAAAAAGTTTTAGTATCCATCTATAATTCTATTTACCTGGGTCAAAATCTGGTGATTTTTTCCATAAAGGATATTGAAATTTTGCGAAAAGGAAAAACCTCCAAATCCTCATTATTTCATTTCTTTTACACTTTTATTTATATACAAAAAAATTCAGCAGAATGCGAAAATTCGCCTAAAAAACAAAAAAAAAAAAAATCACACACACACACACACACACACAAAAACAAGTGTGTGGACTTCAAGCACTTCACAGGCCTTGAAGCAGGGCCTAGAAGAAGAACCCATTACCACCCAATGGAACAGTTACAAAAAGCTTGTTCTATACAGACAAAAAGTGAATGGCTGGATTCTCAAACTTGAGACTGTGGAAGGGCAGAGTTGGTTGCAGACAATCTGGAGAGGAGCCCTAAAAGGATTTTCAGGAATCAGAGAGAGGGTTGAAAGTTGAAAGGGCCGCACAGATACACACCAGGCAGCCTGGTGTTTGAAAAAACCTGCATCTCTTATAGTAGGTACAATCTGGATCTGCACTGCATTGAATAACAAAGGGCTTGTGTTGTCCTTTCTCTCCTTGTACCCAATTTTGGGTCAGTCTTATTTTCAGTACTTTTGAAAAGCTTTTTCCCCTAATCCTAATTCGGATTGGTGGCAGTGTGCTGGTTTCACTTTTCACAGATGCTACACCTGAAGGGTAAATTGCATTGTTGTGCAGCTATTTAGTAAGGACAACCAATTCTGGATTTTTAATTATTTCAACATCAACAAACTAACGGTTGCAAACTTTTTGAAAAAAATCAGGATCAAAGAACCAACAGTCCCAGCCATTTCAAAAACCGAGGGTTTTCATGAAAGAACTGACAATGAACACAGTTTTATGGCTGGTTAGAGCATCTCCAGCAGCAGGCACCATTTGCTCCTCTATCCATGTTTATCACATCTAAGGAAATGATGGTTTAACCCTAAACCCAATGCACTAATTGTTTTCCCCTCCCCACCCATCACCATAAAACCACGACCCCATAAGGTCAGACAGAGTTTAAATGCAGCACCCAAGGCAAACTGACCAAGTGAAGAGCAGCTATTTTGGCTTCCTGTGGCTCTTTCAGCCATGGAATAATGCAACCATTTAGAAATCCAACCCCAAAGACTGGCTCAAAAGCACCACATTCTGGCAGAGCTTCATACAGATTTTTGGTAGACAGTGCCACTGATGGAGATGTTCTAAGGCCCCAAGGTGGAGGATTCACAAAACAAGGCATTAGCAGACCCCTTGCCACCTTACAGAATGCCACTTGCCCAAAAGGCTTGTCACATTCTCCGTTGATATATTCCATAAGGTCCATTCACATAGAGAGGGCTAGGAGGTGTCTTTTTGTGAAGGGTAATACCCACACACCAGGACATTACACCTTGTCAACTACATGCAGACCCTGAGGTCTGGGGTGTAATGCCCTACTGCCCTGGCATTACCTGGTGTACTGAACAAGATAGACCAGTACAGCAGGGCCTCTTTGCTCATACAGTGGGGACAAACATATCATACATAGAAGTTGATCACATGCAGAGACTGCACTGAAAGTTATGATAGTGACTTTGGAGTTGTATGCTACAGCAGGAAGGAAGTGTGCTACCTGCAGATTGTACATCATCCTCATGGGTAGCTTGTAGCTTCCCATAGAATCCTACCATGCTCTGGCCACTCCAATTGAAAAGTGTGCTCACTGTGGGAAGTGCCATCAATTCAAGGAGGTGACCTCAAGCCCACAATATTGTAATGACAAAGAAAACTGCAATCGCCAGCAATACAGCAATGCCAACCAAAAATCCAAATGCCTGTTGCACAGACAACACAAAGTCAGGATGATAAAGGCCCACACACAAACACCTTGCCACTCTATCTTTCAAGCTTTGCATAGCTTTGCATACCTGGATTTTGCATATTCCTGAAAACAAGATCAAGTTTTGGTAGCTTGTGGAAAGAGAGCTCACCAGAGAGTTCATGTCATGGCAACACTCACAAAATCAATATTTTTTTAAGCCAAAACAAAAGATTACCTTGCCTCTTGATGCAAATCTGAAGTGATTTGTGAACCATATCAAGCCCTTGTCAACCAGTGGTGCTAATGCCAAAGCCCTGCAGGATGAACAATACACCAAGGCATCCATAAGCCTTTCCCATTTTGTGTAAACTCATATAGGAATCCTTCCCTGAGGATACAGCCTCTTGGCCACTAGGGTTTTTTAGGATTTCCCCTCAATATCTCCCTCTCTTGCAATGCAGAATCTGGGCAGACAGTCTATGGCGGAAGAAAAAAAATGTATTACTATGTTAAACTTCACTGGCACACCTTTTATCCTGGTTTACCCATTCATCTGGACAATTAGAAGAATGTAGAAAAGTTCACATACCCCAGACCACGTAGTACCTTTGTCACCTGACTCCCAGCCCACACCATTGCAATCAATTTCAAGAACCTGCAACAAGAGGCACACATTAAATGAGAAATCTAGCTCAGATTGCATTTGATTTATGCATCACCTTATGCCCCCAATCCTGTTCAATGTTACAAAAGAGGTGGCTTCTTATGAGAGGGGAAGTATAGGACCAAATTCCATATTATTCACTCTTTAACCATGCAGAACCTTGGAGCAAAAAATTCACCCTCAGAATTGAGACCCAGCAAGATAAATAACCTTTCAGCAGCTGGCACAAAGCCAAGTCCACCTGGTGAAGGTGCCACATAGAACCTGCACAGGTGCCATGAGAACAACACATGAGTTACACCTTGCTTATCATCAAGCTCACACAGTGGGTTAAGGCTTGAATTCATGCTCCAGTAGCTGACCCACCACACTTGTGTGGGTGGACCAACGAAGGGTGTTGCAGGATAGTCATTGTTCAAGGTTTCTTCCCTCCCTCTCCCAGCAATCAAATGAAAGATAGATTAAAAGCACCATGAGCACCACCAAATGTGCAAGTTGTTCATGGAACTACTATTCAATTGAGAAACCCATCGAGAGACATGGCAGAAAGAACAGTTTGCAGAACATGTACCAAACAAACAGGAAGGCTCCAAGATAGTAAACAGTATTCAGAAGCCCATATGACAGTATCCCTGCAACTCCATATTGCTTTAGCTTGTTTGTGAACCTGACCACCACCAATCAAAACTGGTGTGAAATGTGCAAGTACAGATTACATGCGGTTACAAACTTAAAACAATTATACAAAGGAGTGAGTGATGAATCAATTGCCAATTTCTGTTATGAATTCTGGCCCCTGTAAACTGCCATACCAGAAAGCCTTGGCCAGTGTGTCAAAGCGTGCACACAAAGAGGGGATAGAAAGTGGTCTTAGTAATGCAGATGAAAACCAGATGAGATGGAATACAAGGTCCCTGCCGACACAGAGATCTGGACAATGTCTCAAAGACATTTACTCTGCTCTTTGAAATGTCCTGCTTGCCATGAATTTTCGCCACCATTGCTCCAACCCACCTACATAGAGCACAAGTAAAAGGTTTCTCTTAAAAAGGGGACTCATTCAACAGCTCCTACATATTCCTTTACCCAAAAGAGCAAAAACATGGACTTGAAACAAATGCAAAACCAAACATACTGGTCAAAATTAAGAAAAGTGCGAACCTACCTTTTTGTTTATCAGGATCATTCCCTTGTTGTGCATCATCCACACCCTCTCCTTCCTACATGCATCAAAGCCACAGGTTGCCCACACAGAAGCCCTTGAATACAATGCAGAACAGAGCACTGCTCATATATCTCACATACAAATTGTATCATTCAAACCTTAAACCCTAAAATGTTAAACCTTAGACCTTAAACCCTAGAATCTTAAAACCCTAAACCCTTAGATCTGGGAGTGCAAGATGAGTACATTGTCACACTCAACGAAGTCCAAGTCTTCCACAGGTGCTTTGTCATTGCCAACAGCAAAGGATTTCATTGCTGATCTTAACCCAGAAACTCGCTTCAACTCGTGAGCTGCCCACTTTGTGCTCGGATGTTCCCAGAGTGCTCCATAAACAGCAAGCTGATTTCCACTCCTGTTTTGCGGAAATGGGGCCAGGGATGCTGCAACTCGCCATCGTTTCCAGCTATCACTGCAAACCTAAAAACCCGCAAAACCCAACAAAAAAAATTTAGGCCAATTGTTCGCCTCCTGCAAACAAGCTATCCATAGACGAAAGACCGAATCAGTCTATAACCCAATCCCGCAACTTCCTGCAAATTCGAGATGTTCTTCGCAACTGGACACAAACACAAAACACAAATTGCTATGAACCCAATAAGAAGTTCCTGCTGATCAAGGTTTTCAGAACTGAAAAAGACTCGACAACAAAAACCTAACAAGTGTGCGAGGGGAAGAAGATGGTCACCTGAAGTGATGATGATGAGCAGGAATGTGCACCCAACCTGACCACGCTGCCTGCCATATTCTTCACGATTCTCCAGCGCGCAGCTTTTTGATCGATGCAGAGATGGGGTAATCTGGTGCGATCCTCGCTTGCAGAACTACCCAAAATCTGATCCCCAAAAGCACCCGACGCGAAATCGCAAGAGAAAATGCACACAATCGCACGAAGAAAATGCGCACATTCGCACAAGAAATGGCAGGTCACAAAATATAACCTTAAACCCTAAACCCTTATGTTGGATCATCATCTATTCTTCACATAAATTTCATCCATTTGTTGGACATCTAACATGTTATGGACTAGGTGAAGAAATGACACTCCCCCAAATAACCCAAACCCTACATACTAAACCCTTATATTGGATGATCATCTATTCTTCACACAAACTTCATCCATTTTATAGACATTTCACATGTTATGGACAAGGTAAGGTGACCACCCAACAAGAAATCACACTTCCCCAAATAACCCTAAACCCTAAACCCTTATCTTGAATGATCAAATTTCTTTACATCATCCATTTGTTGGACATTTCTATTATGAACTAGGTAACCAGTGAAAACAGACAGGTATTCCTGGGGCTTTCACTTATGGTAACCAGCAAGCACAAGTTGGCTATATCCAATTGTACAAGAGCATCAAACTTATGGGTCATTGGACATAGAAGAGCATGAGTTATAAGGTTCAGCCAACGAACAACCAGGAATGTGCAAAAAGGAATTAGGGAGGTACCAAAATGTCAAAAAACAAGCAGGATACACCACATAAATGGAGAGCTCTCCTGCAATGGTGTGTAGTCATGTTGGCAAGATGTTCTGGTTATGGAATGGGTGTATTCATGCATGGTGAAAGTCTTTTTTGTCAAGCTTAACTCAGATTTTTGTTAGGGGACCAATTTTATTTCTTAGGGAAAACACAAGTGTCACCAAATATGTGTTGTGTCTTGGATGATCATCAATTCTTCAATGAACTTCATCCATTTGTTGAATATTAACCTTTCATTGAATGGATGTAGTGAGGCTTGCAGAAAAGTCCTTTTGCAAGCTTAGATTTTTTGTTTGGGAATTGATGTTATTTTTTACAAAACCTAGAAAAGAATTGGTTTTGACAAGTGTTGGGCAAATATATGCACTAGTACCTTTCACAACTTTGATGCTAATTATATTATTTACACACACAATTTTGTGTAGGAAAATAGAGAAATTTTTGGAATTTTTAGGAATTTTCAAATTTTTAAATTAATTGATTATTTAATAGACATGTATTAAAGTTGCGTCTTGGTATGTACTATGGTAGTTTGTTGGCTAGTACATAATCTGTTACAAGTACTGAGATCAAAGTTCATATTATATTAATTTTTTACAATGAATTTCATGAGATCAATGTAGTCAACCCCTTTTTAGATCACACCCATTTTAGTCACATTTTTGTTTGTTTCACACATTTTTTTGGTTTTGGTAAGAAACACCATTCTTTTGAGTCATTATCACACTCATTAGTAGTAGCACAAAACATTTGCAAAGCTTTTTTTTATTTTGTAAATTTGACAATAATGGATGGAAGTCTAGGGTAAATATTAGGGTTTTGTAAATTGTAGTTCCTTTGGCAATGTTAGTGTTGCTTTGTGTTCATGTTGTGCAAACTAACAACAATGAATCCAATTGAAGAGAAAAGAAAAAGACAACAACTTTCTATTAACAAGCAAAAGATATGCAAGCTCACCAAGAAAGTAGAAATTTTCAATTAAAAAAATCTAGTTGATAACATACATAAGGAATTCAAACTCAATATAGATCTTCACATTAAAATAGGAGAAATCACAACCTTTTTCAAGTCAATAATGCATAGTAGAACGTAGAATAATCCACATAAGAAATTTTAACAATTGGCCCTTATTTAACATAAGAGGGCTATTTTGCAAGATTCTTTTCCATAGTCATAATCTTTGTGAGGGTTTGTAGGAATGTGATTATACATGTTTGAATCACAATTCATTAATGTCACAAAAAAAGTGGTCACCAAGGGAGTGATTATAAAGCGGGTTTATTGTATTTCAATTAGGTGGGTATGAAATAGTGTTGTGCAGATTTTAGAATCTACTATAGATACTTGTCAATTATTAACCCAAGTATATGCCCACTTACCCAAAGAAGGTGACAAAAATTAAAAAAAACTTGGTTTCCATATAAAACCTTGATTTTCAAACTTTTTGAAAATTTCAAAAGAATCACATTTCTAGCCACCAATTCTTTGCCAATTCTTTCACGAAAATTGTTGATTCTTTGATGTTTCTAAATTAACTATAACCAATGATTCTTTGATCCTGATTTTTTTTTTCAAAAAACCCAATTTTGGTGATTTTTTATTATGAAATTTGAAAGAAAACTAAAATTATCTACAATTTTTTAAATCAAATAATTGCACTACATTAATATCAAAGTTCAATTAGTAATATTACTTATTATTACTAGCAAATGTCAAACATGTTGTATTTGGAAATAAATTTTCTTGGAAAGTTTTATTTATTATTGCCCCGAGCTAATGGACATGCATGTGTAGATTTTGGGTGCACCCATCCAATTGATGTTTTGTTTTGAAGTCTACCCATCTACTTGTTGGGTTTTTTTCTCAAAGTATGAATGTTGGGTAAATTGATTTAATCATGCCTCTATTTCATTTTATTTATTGGGTTGTCACTTGCCTTTTTATATCACAAGGTTTCATATCACTATGAAATGCACAAAAAATCATATGATTAATTTTTTAAATGAATTTTTTTACAAATAATTAGCTTCAATTCCTTTCAAACTAATTAAAATGAGATTTTTTTTAAATGATTTAAAATATTATGAAATTTTGATTTAAATATAAAACACATGAATTTAAAAATGAATTATAATTTGAATATAAATTCATTTTTGATATATAAATGTTTTTATTTATTTTGATGTTATTTTAAAATTTCAATAAAGCTTTAATGAATATTTAATAATAAAAATAATAATCAAATTTATTTTTAAGTGATTAATTGGTTTACATTGTTGTTGTTTTAATATAATAAACATGCATGTATGATTTTAGGTTTTACCAAACATGTATGGGGCAAACACAACTAGTTACCATATTAATATATGATAAACCAAATATCAACCTTAAACATTAAACATGACCATTAAAAGTCGGGAATCTCCCTAATTTTTTTATGTGCAGTTGACATGCCACATATCGTTAAAAAGATTTCAACAAAGGCTACAACTTTGCTTTAAACTTCATTTCGATCGAAAATTTTCACACAAAATTATAGGCCTCCAAAATTGTGGGAGACCCAATTTAAGGAATTTTGAAACTCCAACTTGACAGACCTAAAACAAAATGACATTTGGGTGCAGGCCCCATGGCCAAGCACAAAAAATACTATAAAGGGGAAGGTGGTGGCTTCCCCCAAATTTGGGTCATTGTGAGTTTTGTAAGTATGTATTTGCCCATGGTTCGTTCATGCATCAAAAATGTTTCAATTACGCAATAACCAACTTGTTCGATTTGTGCAGGTCGATGTAAATAATCAACTTGCTTGTCATTCTTTCTAATCCCCATCTTGGAACTCTAACATGCCCTTCTACCCCCAAAGTGTTGTGAGCTAGGGAACATGTTCCAACTCCTTATCCTTTCGTTGTTTTCACCTTTTGGGCTCACAATTGAATCCATCAAGGAGTTTGCTGATGCATCATTTACCTAGTGTAAAGCACAAGGCAAATGTTATATGAACCTAAACATATCCAAATCATGAAGCGTGGGAAGATTTTTTCCATATTTTTTTAAAGTGGGAAGGACATACAATTATAAATGGGCACATGTGTCATCCCACTTTGAAGCAGTATGTGTAAGATCTTTCTTCTTTTCTAGGAAAAATATTCACAAATTAAGGTGCCCTTCACATGGCATATTCACTTGGAAATTTATTCTTGTGTTATGAAATTGTAAGAAATTCATAATGAATTACATAAAAGGAACAACCTCATTATACGAAACAAAAAAATTGTTGTTTTTTAAGGTTGTGGGAGTACTAGGTAATAGGAAATGAACTATAACAATAAGTAATTGGGAGCCAAAAGAGTTGCAAGTTGAAAGAAAAGGCATGCTTAAGCTTCATCACCCACATGTGCCTTTAGAAATAATGGACCTATTTCCAACATAACTTTTGTTTATAAAGTTCAAACATGATAGTAATATGAGAGGCCAAAAGAAAAATAACATAGGGGAAAAAATTAAATGTTTAAGATAAAAATGTAAAAATAAACCTTAAACATCTTGAATCCTAAGATGAAAATGTGGTAGTAAATTTAAAATTAAAGTATATAACACCTTAAATCCTTAAGTCACAAATCTAGAATTAAACTACAGAACACTTTGAATCTTCAAAACAAAAATCTGAAATTAAATTATAAAACACCTTGGATCCTCAAAGACAAAAATCTAAAAGCAAATCATAGAGCACCTGAATCTTCAAGATGTAAATCTAAAATAAAATGAAGTACCCTTATATATATATATTTATATATATATATATATATATATATATATAGATTATGAAACACTTTGAATCTTGATCCAAATAGAAATATAAAATAAAATTATGAAACACCTTGGATCAAAATGTTAATGTCAAGAAAACGGATGTTGGCCTTCACACTTTGCATGCCAATGAATGTTTTATGAAAGGTATTATGAACCTTCAATTCCAATGCATGAAATGCATTCGCCAATATGAGTGAACAATTTATAACAATCAAATTTAACCTTCATTATGTCATTGCAAATGGGGTTGTCAAAATGGTAAACACTTAAAATTTCATGTGCCATTATAGGTAAGTTAGTCATTAAAATGTCTCTATTTTGAAGTGAAACAAGAACAATATGTTGGTGATGGAGTCATGGTAACTACCATCATTATTCGAAATTGTTCACATTAACTTCAATTCATCCATTTGCAACATTGGCAATTTGAATTTGTTCACTTACACAAAACTATCATTAATATTACGACACCAACTTTGTTAAACTTTAAAGTAACACATAATTGTTAAAGCTTTTTCAATTTCAAAAAAATTAACAAAAATAATGAAAGGGCGATTCAAGAAATTTTATTCGACCGGGATATTAAAGGCAAGAATCATTGTTGGGGACACATACACCATGTGTTTGGCAATGTTCAACTTGTTAGCTACTTGTTCCAAGTTGTAAACACATTGTGTAAAATATAGGAAGGAGGTAGAGTTCGAACAATTGCACTATCATAGCATGTGAATTTGTTTTTTCTCCAACTCAACATTAGTGGTGATCACTTCCTCCAAAAAACTGGTCAATTTCTTTCCACTTTTTTTAGAGATCATGAATTGAAAAATTTATGGTCATTCAAATGCTTTGTTTCATCTTGAAGCTTGGCAAACCTCACACTTCAAGATCTCACATCCTCAACTTCTATAAACTTGAGCAATTGGGTGATATGTTTGTCAGTGCTTAAGTAGGTGACTATGATTCCTACATCAATAAATTGTTTTGAAAGTTGAGGAAATGACCGGCCATGTCCAAACACAAGATTAGATACCATGAGCACATGAGCATTCTTACCACAAGCTTTTTCAGGTAACAAACTACCCATAATTGATTCTTTCTTGCATCAAATCTTACAAGCTCAAATGTTTATTCAAGCTTTAAAGCAAATTGAACATCAATTGGACCACAATCTATGAAATCTTCAATCCTTCAAGGAAGGAAATTCTATCTTTTGTGGGATTCTTTGATTTTTTTACTTTTGTGGTGGGAAGGGGAGAGTGTGTGTGGGCACTCTTTGTATTTTCTGAGTTTTTCCCCTTAAAATAAGATTTGATGGAAAAAGTGCTCAATATAAACCAATAACAAGTCGACCTATCAGCAAACAACTTTTCAAAAACTATTACAAATTGACAGATCAGCAAACCATTTAAAGAAAATTAATAACAAATTGAGACATCAGCAAACCACTTGCAAAAATCCTCATAACAAGTTGACACATCAGCAAAGTGCTTTTTAAAGCCTAACAAACCATTTGCAAAATCCTCATAACAAGTTGACACATCAGCAAGTGCTTTTGTAAAAGCGTAGCAAACCGCTGTGCAAAAATCCTCACAACAAGTTGACACATCAGCAAAGTGCTTTTAAAAAGCGTATAACAAGTGTCAACCTGTGCCAAACATGACCACAGTGGCTAGTCTATGAACTCGCCATCCACATACATCTACCTGCGTAGTAACTTCCAAGTGCCTTTCCTACTTACCCAACTACATAGTAACCAGTGTTCTGCGGATATTTGAATATAACTCCCAGTTCCATCTTTTAGAGCTTCTAAACCCAAACAACCGCCGGTTCTGAATTTTGTGGGAACAAACCAGAGTCAAGATTCTCTGGTTATTTCAAAAACTCAAAGAACCTGTGATTTTCACGAAAGAACCAGGAAAGAACCATGGGTCGTGGGCTATTATTTCACTTTTTGAATGAAATTTTTTGCCAGAAAAGAATACTGATTGTTGAGCACACAAACAAAAGTTGTTCAGAAATGAGTTGTTGTCTGTAAAGGGTGCAACCTGGGGATGAGTATTATTGGTCTTCAAGAACATACCAGTCAGGTCTGACCTGACGGGATACCAGCCTTCTACCCATACTAATCTGGTATGGGACTGGAGATAATACCAGGTATATATAGTGAACCGCCATAGGATTGTAGAATGAATTGCTACACAATTATTTCCCCCTTTGACATCCATGGACTCTTGACTCCTCCTTTGTGGTACATTTTTGCCATAGCTTAAGTTTTCATTTCTTTCCTCCCTCCTAATTAATGTGCAAAAAATAATAATACCAAAAATTCTACTCTTGAATTCCACTCTCAACAACAAAAAAATCAATGCACTTCAAGTCACTGCCGATCACACAAATCAGAACTGCTTCAAACACAATAAGAGTTGACAAGGATGCACAATTCACCACCCATGAATAAGTGTTAGAACTCTATTTTCAAAAGCAAAAAGAGAGAAAACTCCTATTGTCTTTTTTCCTCTTGGGCTTCCCTTGTTAGGAGCATTCTCTTCCTCTATTTATGAAATAACTCATCTATTTCTGGTGGTTCATTAAAGTTTCCCAAAGTTAGCTACACTCATGTCTATAAGACTTCGTGTTAACAAGATTTGCAGCTATCCTGATAGGATGTGTGAACCACTGAAGGAATCATAGGAAGACCAACATATAAATAACCATATAAATTCAAAAACTTCCCATACACAGTTAAGGAAACCATGACCAGGCAAAAACTTTTCCTTTTAAAAGAGAAAGAAAAACTCCCAGCTAAGGACTTAAGAACTAGTATAGGACTTTGGATCTTACTAGCCTGATCCTGGTATTGGGTCCACGGTTGATTGTTGCCTGGTATGAGGCAAATATAAACCTGGTATGGAAATTGGTATATATACTGCTACTACTACCTCAGGTCCCTACCAGTACAGGGGTGGTATTGCCTCAGGTCATACCAGCCTGGTAGGGACTGGTGTTGGTACCTGAGTTTATACCAGGCGTCGACCTGTATACTGGTCCCAATGCTTGTCTAAACCAGGCTTGAGCAACTGGGTGTCATGTCAGTGAGTGTAGATGTCTATACTCTGATATTTCTGGCCAACAGAACCTGAGTCTGACAACCAGAATTAAGATGCCCTTACAACAGGAAAACAATGCAGTAAAGTCAAAACAGCAGATGGAAATGTCAGTTCACAAGTGTGTATTTCTAAAAAGGGAAAAACCATCACTGGATGAATGCAAACTTCAAAGTACAGCAAGTCTATGGAAAAACTGAGTGATTCGTATATCTCATAGAAGGTACTTGTTACCTATCTCCTCAGCAGATCTTCACAGGTACACTGCTGTTCTGTTCGTCATTGCTGTCAACTGCTGTAATCAAGCTTCATGTTCAATAGAGAACACATGGCCACCTTTACTGCAAGTCAATCAAGTATCCCAATTGTCAATGGGGAATTCTCCAGCTGTAACTATGGACAAGAAATTGAGGCCTGACAACTATAGTAGCAGTTGGACAGCATCTTCAGGTAAAATGCTGAATAAGGTAACTTGAGACTTGCACTTTGGCCATGGTAATTTTTAAAACTACGGCATCATGGCATACATTGTAACCCAACATCAGCCAGTTACACAAGCTTTGATGAGCATCTAATCTGGATCCACTTCCCCCAAAATGCTGGGCAAATATTACCAATCCCCCTAGGCCAGATCCCTAGCTCACAAGGGAGTATTCTGAACAACAAAAGCTTCAGACAGCATCCAGCTTTGTGTCAATGATGCACTCATGATTCTCCTGGCTTCACTGCAAGGTCCCTTTCAGACTATATCCCCACAGACCCCCTCCAGTGTTGATCATTGAGCACAGATGTAAAGAACTCCCACAAGTATTTCTTGCCCTTTCCAGAATTCAGTGTGCGCTATCTAGTTCTTCTGTTTATCCAACTCAAAGACTCAGCACGACTTGACAGAAAAGTTATGCAAACTTCAGAATCAGCTGATTAAACTGGTATCTAAAAAAACACTGGACAGGAACAGTACAACTATTTTCTGACAAAAAATGAAGGAGCTGAGAACCTAGCAAAATGAAAGACATGGCACAGAAGGTTGTGAATGCCAGAATAGTATCCCTTGTCTTAAACCAATGATCAGCTTTATGGTAACCAAAACTATCACCAAACTGACAAATAAACCCAAACCTGTTTATGGAACACAAACTCACAAAATTTCCAGTGGGTGTGAAATGCAACCTCAACTTTTGGCTGCCATGAAAAAATTGTTGTGCAATATACCACAGTTGTTCCAGAAACAAACTCAATTTCAACATCCCAAGCTGAACTCTAGCATTCTGTAATGAGAGATATAGACACCTAACAAATAGGTCACTGTGCTGGTGCATGGTATGCAACAGTGAACATACTTCCAGCAACAGTTGTTACCATTATTACTGTTAAAGAAGCATCACTAATGCCAAGTAACTCTGCTTGCTACAGTATATAGGGAAGGCAGTTGCATGTCTATCCAAACAGTCCTGCAAGGGAAAAGCCAACCTTAACAGTATGTTGAGGAGTGCCAGGTCCTGCAGCATTGGAATATGTGGCAAATTTTTGCTTCTCTAGAGGTTTTAGAATTTGAAAAGAGCACATGAGGGTTTCATCCACACTCATCATAGCTCCAGCATTGTCAAATTCACCACAGTAGTTAGGGGCTGAGAAAATGGTGACAAGCTGTCGCTTTGCAAAAAACTCATATCCATCCTCCACAACCTGCATCACAGTAATTTCAAAATCTGCAAAAAGTCCTGCATAACAACAGCACCAAAAGCAAGATTGGATTGCCAGCCTTCAGACAGTATCTGTCAGGAACTGTACCTGATGTGCTCGGCAGATGAGATCTAAATCATGCTTGTGTAGAAACTCAGAGACAATGTGAGGCCCGAAAGTGTGGGAGACACCTCTGTCATTGTCACCCCAACCTTGGACATCTTTATCAGGATCTGCCCAGAGCAGATCACACAACAGACCTGCATCTGGTACATCAGTAGGCCGTGGAATCTTTTTGATCTGCTCCAGACTCCTGAGTTCAGGAGAAAGTCCTCCATGCATGCACAGAATCTTCTCATCAATGAGGGCAGCAACAGGCAAGCAGTTAAAGCAATCTGTGAATGTCTTCCATAACCGGATATTGAATCGACGTTTACACTCATCGTAGAACCCATATATCCGATTGATTGATGCACATTCATGGTTGCCCCTTAGCAAGAAGAAGTTTTCTGGATACTTAATTTTATAGGCAAGTAGAAGGCATATGGTCTCTAGGCTCTGTTTCCCACGATCAACGTAGTCACCCAAGAACAAGTAATTCACTTTGGGTGGGACGCCACCATACTCAAATAGCCTTAACAGGTCTGAATACTGCCCATGAATGTCACCTGCAACCTCGCACCCACTTTTTTTCAAGCCCTTTTCAGTTGCATTCAACACAAATAAGGAAATCCAAATGACATTCCACACTAATAAATGCAATATCAACTATCCAGATTGCGCACCAGCATCATTGTTAATTAATCAATATAACAACAAAAGTCTGAATGCTTTCAGTAATTAGATGTTTCACGAACTGCAGCAAAAAAAGCCACAGTGTCAAAAAAGTTGACCTCCGCATGAAACCAACATAAGTGCAGAATGTCAGTCCAAATTCACCACTAAGCTATAGGGGTAAGAGAACAATGTGAGCAATGTGAAATAGTGACTACACACTGAGAGAGCAGTAAAACAAAGGATATAATGCTTAAGAGTAATCAGATACCTAATCCAAAAAGACAGAAAAACCAATGGTTGGAGAAGGCACATGAGACTAGAGTTCTGGCACTGCAGCTGCAAGGGGAGACATGTAGGTAGATACATAACTGCAATATATCATAGTACCAGAATCTCCCTAAAGTTTAGAAAGGAAACTTGTATGTGGTGGTGCGGGTGTGCAGTCTCAGAGTTCTTGTTGAAAATCATTCAACGTTTAGGTCGCAAACCCTGTTACCCTCATGCATCTTGCTATTACTGCATCGCAGCTCACAAAGTCATAGATATCGTTTTTTACTGCATTGCAGAAGCGAGGTTTCCTAGGCGAAACCCGTTGTCCTTGCTGCTGTGCGTGACAATACGACTAGTTCTGCAAAATGACACCTACTCTCCAACTTTTACTTTTCTTTCTATGGTGAATTACAGTACTATCAAGCCTCTCAACATGCCTATACATCATACTTGAGTCCTTCCCCAAAGAAACACCGAAAGGGGGGCAAAAAAACAACATCAACAACACCAAAGCCGTTTTGTTTCAAAGGCATTTCCGTTTCACGCGCTACCTCAAATGGCCGGCAATCGCGTGTTTCTCAGCGCAAGGGAAAAACCCGCGCGGAGTTGTGAGATGAGATTAGACTGGGAAGAACAAAGAAGAAGGGGAAAAAATAACAAACACGACATAAGAAGTGAGAAACATCATGGGTAAATATATACCACAGATCTTGATAGGGGCCTCAAGCTCCAGAAGATTAGGCTGCGCCAAGAATAAATCCTTGGATGTCAGACATAGCTGCCGTATCTCCGCCTCTGATAACTGCACCTGCTTCCCGGGTTTCGCACTCCTCACGTCCAACAACCTGGCGATGATATCATCTAGCGTCCCACTGTCCATTATCCTTCTTCTTTCTTGTTCTTGTTCTTCTGGCTCCCTGTCCTCCTTCCGCGTCCCGTGGTTGACTCGCTTTCACTTTCTGTCTCCACTCTTCCTTTCTCTCCTCAAATTTTGCTTCCTTTAGAAGCTCCGCATCTTCTCCCTCCTTAGCAAGTGCAACATCCACCGACTCTCCGGAAAACGGAACTGCGGGGGCGACAAAACAAAACTACAGAGCTGCTCCTGCTGCTGCAACGGACGTCGGCCGCGCGCGCGCGCGACAACCGAAGACGAGCAGCGAGAGCGAGAGACGACACCACAGCGGCAGGTCGCAGCAGGCACACACACAGCGCTCAGGACACCGTTCTCTACCGGGTCTGTGAGAGAGGAGATGATGGACGGCCGGGTACGTATTAGGTACCCGCGCCGGTGCCCCCGGTCGCTGCTGCCCAGACGACCTTGGGCCACTACCCCTGACCGAAAACAAATACTGAAAGTTACCTTAGTTAACTTATTGGTAGCTAAGGCAAGTATCAGTACTCTGTCTGGTTCTTTGGATTTTAAAAGAACCGCCGTTCCTTTTTCTAAAGGCATTGTGAATCAAAGAACCGCCAGTTCCTTTTTCTAAAGGCATTGTGAATCAAAGAACCGCTGGTTCTGGTTATTTTCAAACGACTTACTTAAAAAGTTGTGTGATTATTTGAAAATTTGAACTGTCACCCATTCCAATTTTTAAAAATATTTCATAATCAGAGAATCGACCCACCAATCGATTTCGGTTCTTTGAATAACTCCGAATCAAAAGAACCGAGAGTGTTGGTTATTTCAAATGCTGTAAAGAACCTGCAGCTTTCATGAAAGAACCTTTGGTTTTATGATTCAAGCTAAACTATCAGTAATTTCTCAAGAATAATTGGTCTCGGTTTTTTTTCTAATAAAAATTCACAATCAAAGAATCGACAGCGGATTCTGATTCTTTGAAAAACTCAGAGTCAAGGAACAGCAGCCGATCCTGGGTATTTCAAACACCTTAAAGAACGTACGGTTTTATGATTCAAACGAAACTATCAGTGTTGTGCAGTTATTTGAATTTTAAAAAAAACCGCCGGTTCTGGTTTTAAAAATATTTTCAGACTCAAAGAATCAACTGCTGGTTAGTTGGTTGGTTTAGACAAGTGAATTCATTAGTCTATAATTTTTAGTTTCACACGAATAAATAAATAAATAAAATCTGATGATTTTTTTAATTTTTTCCTCTCACTTCTTGCTTTTAAAACCTTCAAAATCACTTCTTTTTTAAATTTATAATTCAGTTTTTGGAGGAAGTTTGCCAATTGTAATAATAATAAACAGGCTGATTGTATGGGTCCTGGAACCAAGATGATTGGGCAGTCTTTCAATTCGGCTCTAACCACAGGGCAGACACTATGCATTGGTGTAAGATTTGGGCAGAAAAATTTGGCTCAGTCCTTGACCCCATGTGAATGACACTTGGAGTACTACGTGTGCATGTGATGGATGGACATGTTTCATAGAAGTGAATGCATCTCGATGAGAAATATCTTGATCCTGTAATGGAAGCCATAAGTAAGCCGGGTCGGACCAATGGCCATTATGTGATGGTGTGTTATGTATTCTGTGATGGCCATAACCGAGTGGTCGTGTCCTATGTCCTAGGTCTGACCATCAGATCAATCAACAGTTATATGATGTAGCGCCATTTGGTGATAATAAAATATGAAAGTAAAAGAAATTCTAGCATCCTTCTATAATTTGGGCTATTTGTTGGAACTTAGGGTAGAATCTGGCAAATTTTGAAAATTATAAAGATTCTTTTTCCGGAAATTTGTTGACTAAAAAACTCAAAAAACACTGAAATTTCACCAATTTGAAGTTTTAAAAATTGCCATTTGGAGAAATTTTGCCAGAAAAAAAGAAGCCCTACCTCTAATTTAAATTTTCTATGGAATGGTTAAGCCCCTGGCCACTATCTTATGTAAGATGCTGGGCAAGCCCATTAGCATGAGCTTTGCGATGCACCCAACATAATGGACAAGGGCAAGATCATTCCATGACATTAAGGTCTGGGGGTAGTAGATTCAACAATTTGGGTCATTATATTTTAGTCACTATAATGAATGTAGGATGAATACTGAAGATTACATCATGTAATGTGGTCAAGGAAATGACATAATCCACCACCCCAGACCTTAATGTGCCCTTTGTATGCATTTCAAAGAGCAATTCAAAGCCTGGCAATTACGAACCATTGATCAAATCTCCTTCATTGTAGAATCTCCATCTCAAAATGAAGTTAGTAAAAATGTTATGAATTTTATACGACTTACTATAAATATGTGGAGTAAATATAAAATAATCATATATCACACAATGCTAAGTAATGCCCTATTCATTAACAAATTCATTACAACTCCTACCAAACTTTCAAATATATATTTACAATTTGTATTGGTCAAGTAACCTTTTATAGGTTACACTGTATTTTCAGATCTGTACATACATAATATGTATTCAAAATTACAAAATTCTCTCATTATTAGGCAAAATGATGGTATATATTTGTGAATCTTCAGACATATCAAGAGAATTTTCTCAAATTTTTCAACATTGCAAAATTTAATTAATTTGTGTTGAATCTGACATTAACCTAGGGTAATATATGTGTGCTTTTAGTACAATGTATGATACTGTCTCCATGGGTGGGTTGTTTTTTTGGGGAGGCCAAGTAGAAGGTACCAAAAATTCTGGAAGGGTTTGAACCTCAACTAAGTTAATGTTTGGTTTCACCTTGGTAACTAATTCTGTAAGAAATAGGTCTCATATCTAGGTAGATAGGCAAGAGAATAGGCAACTGCTAGATAAGTAGATGGTTATACATAGGTAAGGGCTGTTTTTACTACCTACCCACTAACAACCCACAATCAGGTTGTTAGAAGGGTTTCTAAGAACCTGCGTGTGGGTTGTTAGTGGGTAGGTAGTAGAAACAGCAACTGAGCTTGGCTTCCTACTTGAAATTCTCTTGAAAACACTTTGATTTTAGAATAGTTTGTGTTTGGAACATGTTTAAGTTCCTTTGCAGAAGCACAGTTCCAGTTGATTGACATGGCATATGTGGTTGATTCCACCAGGTGCTAAACTCATACCCATCCCCCCAAAAGTTTGGAATAATTTGCATGTTGTTGCTCCCCAACATGCAATCATGTTGTGCTCAGTGGCACAATGACTGCAACTACATCACAGTTTCAGATTCCTAGATGTCAGTATCTGGAGTGGAGAATTCCATGTGCAGCTTACCAGCATTGCCATCACATTGTTCACAGATGCAAGGATGGGAAGGAGAATGCTATTAAAACTAATCTATATTGTGACCATCAATATCTGGAGTATAGAGTTCCACATGCAGTTCACCATTATTGCCATGGGCCCATTGTTGATATATGCAAGGTTGGGAAAGAGTGTGCTGTCAAGATTAATCTGTATTGTGGCTGAACTTGTGCAAGGAATTAATGTGCATGGCCTGTGTTTGCAGTATGCTGCAGGAGAACAAATAAGCTTGTGGATGGGCCAAATGCCTCACAGATCACCTAAACTGCCTTGGATAGATGGGAGGAGAGATTGGAAAATATTTTCCTTGGCTAGCCTTATGATATGCTTGATTTTGCATTGACTGACACGGTTGCCAAATACCCTGTTGACATTAGGTAACTCCTCAGCTGTGCCAGGCTTGCATAAGCAATTTCATGCAAGCAGTCAATGTGCCTTGCCAGTTGAGTATAGAAGTGTTGCAGCAACATGGGATGCATATCAGAAGAGCAACAGACTCTTGAATACCTAACAGTGCACTTGCTTAAAGCTGAGACGATGAACAAGATTTACAAACAAGATGCGTCAAATAAAGTGTTCTACATTTCTAGCTCTCCAAATGGAGGGAGTAGTTTCAACTCTGAAAAGAAGAAGAAGAAGAAGAAGAAGAAGAAAGAGGATAAGGAGGAGGAAAGTTTTGCTAACCTCGTTGAGACTTCTAGTTTTGCTAACCTTGTTGAGAGAATTTTTTTTTTCCAATAGGTTAAGCTACTGACAAAGGGCTCGTTACTATTTACAAAAAGAACACTTGCTTTCTCATTGATGCTAAAGGGGAAGGCAAAGCCGTCATGACAAGAATCAGATCTTGCAAGTTGTACAAGTTATGGATCAAAGTGGTGCCATCAAAGCTTGTTCCCAACACATAGAGGCTTAAACCAAACAATTTTGCTTTGTTTAGAAACTCAATAATAAACAATAGTCTATAGACATGGCATAACCACTTTCATCACATTCACTTTGGCATGATTCTGCAAATGGTGAAAAGTGGAATGGTGATGGATATGCCTCGTAGTGGCAAGGAGGAGATCAAATTGTGTGAGAGTTTTGTTCTGGGCAAAAATCATTGCCAACCATATCCAACAAATGCTGAGGCTTCAAGATCCAAGAGAGCTAGAAAGTTTTTCCATTTGGACATATGTGGTCCAATGAGTGTACTCATTGGGTGGAGCAAAGTACTATGTTCTCTTCATTGACAATTTCAATGAATACCAATTTGTGTCTTGCATCAAAAACAAAACAAATGTAATGGAGTGTTTGAACAAGGTGAAAGGTGAAAGGTTAAAATGAGTGAGTGACAAGAAGTGATAATTAACGAGGGTGAATACATCAATCAAGAATTCAAAAGTATTTATTGAATGTTGGAATTCATCATGAGACTAATACACCACATTGTCCTTAGTAGAACGAGAAGGCTGAGAGTGAAAACATGACAATAACTGAAAACATGTGCAGCATGTTGCATGCACAAGGGTTAAACCTAAATTTGTGGGGAGAAGTCATTCAAACAACTATTCATGTGCTAAATCAAGTTGGTTCAAAAACACATGAAGGTCTCATTGCCTATGAGTTATGGATAGGAGGAAAGCCTTCAATGGGGTATTTCAAGACATTTGGGTGCACAACATATGCGTTTATGCCAAAATATCTCAAGAAGAAGCTTGATCCTAAGTTTGTGAAAACTATCCTTATGGGATATAGCTCTACTTTTAAAGCTTACAAGTTATGGCATTTATTGAAAAAGTAGATCATCATATGTCGTGATGTCCTTTTTCAAGAAAAAGATACATCTAAACATGCAAACAATAATCTTGAACATGTGGAGCTTTTTCATGTCACTATATAGGATGCAAAGCTTCATGCAACCTTGGAACCAATTCAAGTACTATCCAATTGGATATGAGTACCAAGGAGGAATCATTTGATCTTCCAGTCATTGGAGATCTTCAAGATGTTCATATTGAGGTAGAAACACACAATGTAGATCTTGGCGATGGTTTTCAAAGCCAACGAATTAGAGGTCCACCCGACAAGCTTACAAATTATTATGTTCAAGGTGCACCATCATTTGCAAGACTCATTGAGACCAAAGACCTACATGAGCAACCAAACACTTATGTTAAAGCTATCACTTGCCAACAACATAAACAGTGGGAGAGAGCAATGCAAAAATAGTATAAGTCTATGTTGCAAAACAAGACTTAGACTCTAACATGTTTACTAGTGGGTCAAAAAGCTATAAAATGCAAATGGGTTTATTGGATCAAGACTAATGCACAAGGGAAGAATATATAAATGCAAAGTGAGAGTTGTAGCCAAAGGTTTTTTTCAAACATTTAGTATTGACTACAATGACACTTTTTCCCTAGTAATCAAATATGATTCCATATGAAGTGTTTTAATAATAGTTGTTACTAAGCATTTTTGATATCATTCAATTTGACATTAAGATTTCCTTCTTTTATGTTGATTTAAATGAAGACATATAAATATGTCAACATGAAGGGTTAGTTGTTCCAAGAAGTGAAAACAAGGTATGCTTGCTTCACAAAAGTCCGTATGGGCTTAAACAAACTAAAAGAGAGTAGAATAAAAGGTTTAACAATTTCTTGGTGTTTTACAATCTTAAACCCACAAGTGTTAATCCTTATGTGTATGCTAACAAAGTATAGCCACGTCCCATTTATACTATATGTGTAAATGACGAATTAATTTGTAGTGATGAAAATACTAAATAGAAAGATGACATGATCCATAGAATGAAGTAAGAATTTGAGGTAATAGTTACAAATGCTAATGTATATGTTGGACTTCACATCCATCAAGATCACACACGATGAAAGTTATGGATTAACCAAGCATTGTATGTTAATCAAATCCTTAAATGATTTGGATTTTAACATGTTACACATGTCAACACTCCGACTGATCCAAATGTTCACCTTGAACACTTGCTAGTTGATGTAACATTTATTGGACCATTTTCTTATTCACAAGCAGTGGGATGTTTCATGTGTGCACAAATCGGCAACAAACCTAACATCTCTTATGTTGTCAATAATGTTGCAAAAATAGACCATCAACCATGCATTATGGAGTTGTTCGTCATATTTTTAAATACAAGTTTACGAGGCAATGTTCATTTGAGTTTGTGTTACTATGGATGACTTGATGCAAACATCTTTCAAGCATATTCTAATGTTGATTTTGCCTATGATTTATCTAATAAAAAATCACGTAGTGGTTTTTTTGTTTCCATGAATGGAGTTATAATTTATTGGGATAGTTGAAAACAAACTAGCGTAACTTCATCAACAACCAAAGTTGAATATGTGGCAACCGACATTGCTACACGAGAGGTTGTATGGACATGGTACTTGTTGATGGACTTGGGATTCAAGCAACCGAGTCCCACAAAACTTGTCAATGACAACCAAAATAGCATTCAACTCATTCACAATCCAAAATTTCATTGTCGAACCAAGCACATCAACATTCAATATCACCTCATTCGTGATCATCAAGCACAACGAATGGTCATTATTCTTTACACCAACAATCACAACCAAGGTGCAAACATCTTCATTAAAACATTACCATGTGATTGTTTTGCCCACATCAATAAATCTCATAATTTTAAATATAAAAAAATGGAATATTTGTATTTAATGTGTTTTCAATTGTAATTGCAATGAATATATATATATAAGCAAAGCCCTAACCCTAAACCCTAATTACTACTCGAACTGGCCCCTTGTATAAAACAAACCTTATTATTCTAAAACCTCCATTGTTTGGAAAATGAACATTATTTTTAACCTGAAGGTTTTGAAACATATATTTAAAAATCAAATGCTTATCCAAAGGTTTTAGAATATTTTTAAAAATATTCAAAACCATATCCTAAAGTTTTTCCAAAATCATTCAATAAGAAGGAATTGATCTCAAAGGTTTTCCAACAAACAAAGAACTACACAACTTTAGTTTAAACCCATGATACAAGAGTTATGAATATTGAACAATTTTGCTATTAAAATTTGAAAATTTGAAAAATCAAAATGTTAAAAAAATTGGGTCACATTCTTCATATTGTTAATAAGCCTTTTGTGAATGGGGTTTTATGGAGGTGGTTTCATAATTTTATAACCTAGGGTGCAAAGATATTAAGTTTGGAGTAATTTTTGCTATTAAAAATTCAACTAAACTATAAGAAAATTGTTTTAAAAGGAGAAATTAGTTGGGCAACAAGTTTCCAATTGATCCAACAACACATGCCAAACTAATCTATGTTGAAAAAGATGCATATATCATAAAAGTGTTGTCATTTATTCAATTGATTGTAAATTGGGTGGTAGTAATAATTTGGTGGTTTTAATACAACTTTGGTTATACCATAAAACCCATAATAGATGAAACTAAAATTAATCAGGGGAGGTAAGATTTACATCAATTATGGGTAAAACCCATAATATCCATAATTCACATGACTCAAATCCCAAAATCAATTATTAAAATTGAGAAAGTTATGGCCCCCAAAAGTAAAGGGGGTCAAGAACTCAAAAAAAAAAAACCACTAAACACTACAAAACCTAAACCCAATCATCAGAAAAGTTCCTTGTATGTTGCTCTATTGCTATTAGAGTTCCCAGATGAACTAAAGGTGGCATTCCTATAGCACTTTGAATCATCCAAGATAAACAAGAAAAGAGAAAGTTAGAGTCTTTGAAAGTAGAAGGGGTTCAAAGAGAAGAAAAAAAGAAAAAAAATGCATTTTGTGAGTTGGAAAGCTTTTTTTTTCATTGCTCCTTTTCATTTGCACTTCAAAGATGATTTCTAAAGCTTGAGGTAGCGCTCCCATAACATTTCAAATCACTCAAAATGAAGCACAGACGATGAAGGTCTAAGGAAATGATCGGTGATACGGTAGTGATTGGCGATGAGCAATTCTACCCTACACACAAGCCAAAAAAAAGAAAAAAAAACCAAGCAAGATATTTTTACTCCTTTTAGGGCCTGTTGTTGAGGCCCAGTGCTTTCCCAGAACCCTGCCAACTGCACTTTTCACCGCATCGTCAGAGCAAAACTTGATGTGCGTGAAGACTTTTCTCCATTTTCAAGCTCAATTTTTATATATGAATAACATTGAGAGACAAATGACACATCAGAGGGGGGAAGACAGAACAAGGAAGGTGTCCGTTTTGACCTGAGATAGTATAGGAAGGTGTCCCTTTTGACCTGGGGTAGAATAGATAGGTGTCCCGTTTGACCTGGGTTACTATAGGAAGGTGTCCCAATATAACATGCAATTTCTGGCAGTGCTTTACAACTAATTTCAATAAAATCCTCATAAACCATGGTTAATTCCCAAATTATGTCACAAGAATCCAAATTGTGTCTTATTGAACTTCAATACATGTGTAAAACAAACTCTATTCCTCCCCTGGTTATGTCCTAATTCCTCACAACATTTTTACAACCAGAATCAATTCAAATTCGCCCTAATATAGCTAACACTAAGCAAGCTTAATGAACCTCCTTCCATCCAAAAAAGCCCTAAATCAGCCCTAATCAACTTGATTTTTTTCTGGGTCCAATTTTTACATTGCGAACCAAAAGTTAGGAGTCAGTGATTCTTTTTCTACTAAATTTTTTGGAAAAGTTTCGTTTTTCCAGTGTAAATTTGACTAGTTTTTTTTCTATATTTAAAAAAAGTAAAAATCTCCAATTTTTTTTACCAGCAGAATTGGAAAAGAAAAAAAAAAGAATCCAATTTCACATTTCAAACCAAAAGTGCTTCTCAAAAAGAAAGAGTCACCCAAAATTGCATAAAATGCTCTCATTTGGTTGATTCATTTTCGGTAGGGCAATAATTGTTTACCTACGCCAGTTTTGCTCTTGTTCACACGTTCAAGTAAGTGTTCGCACACAGGGTTGTTTTAATTGTTTGGGTTTGTTTATCCCCCAATTTTGTAGTTTCGGAAAATTTAGAATTTTTTTTCGAATTTACACTTTAAAAGAATTCCCAAATTTCTTTTGTCACCACAGTGCGAAATTCGCCAATTTATTTATTTTTAAATCGCTTTTCAGAATCACATATTAGAAACGAAACAAAATGGTTTCCTTGACTTGAAAACAAATATTCAGTTTCACACTCAGAAGGGAATCGGTAAAAAACTAGTTCGGTCATGGGTACTGTTCGGTAATGGGGTCGGTCCCACTTCCCTTCCGTATATCTGAAACTGACCAATCCACGCGCAGGGGTCTAATCTACATCTGTTCGCTTTCTAGCTCAGCGCTCCCACAACGTTATCCTGGCTATGGCCTACAATCCCTCCTCTCTCGCGTCCTCTCTTCTGCATCTCTGCGGCTGCTGTTGCTGATTGTGCTGCGGAGGAGGAGAAGGGTGTCGCTGCCTCTGTCTTTCTTCTCCCCTTCACCATCGCTACCACAATTCCGACGTCCACAGAAGAGTTTTTCAACCTAAGGCGCGGATTTTGGTACTGCATTTTCGCTCCTCCTCCTTCTGAATTCGGTGCTTATCTTTTCACTCGGACGGTGGAACTACTTTCGTGTATGTATACATAAGTTCTCCTTCGTGTATATGAGCGTCCTTTTTTCTTTTCCCCCCCCTGTCTTTCAATTTTCCTTTTTCTGGATTTCCTCGAGTGGCGTCTGTCAGGATGGGAGTAGCTGACTGAGATGGTCCCAGACTATCGACACTACAACGGGATTTAGACGAGGGAGAGAAGAAGTAGAAGAACGAAGAAGAAGAAGAAGTCGAGGTGGTTGATGACACCGAGTATTGGTGACGACCATCTGACGCAGTTGTGTTGATGGCATTCGAAGTCTCTTTGACAAGAGGTGCTCTCAATCGATTGGAGACCGCATCATCTGTTTCTTCCAAGAGTAGTGTCTCTTGTAGTGCAAGAACAGCGGCGTCGGCGGCGCCCTTCTTCTCGCGACTGGAGTCAAGCGTAACAATGCGGTGTCTTAGCACCTCTGTAGCCAATTATTGGGAATGTAGCACTTCTCGACAACAGTGCCCTCCTCCTCAGGTCCACCACTTCTGCGGCGGTCCTCAGCTCGACTCTCCTTTCTCAAGTTCATCATCTCGGATTTCAGTAGGTAAAAAAAAGGCGTCGAAATGCTTGTTGGAATGGGAGGCAAAGAACATGGCCAGAACAGGTGCTACCAGTCCATCTTGTCAGCGGAAGCTCGCTCACGCCGCCAGGGAGGAGACTCATGGAACAAGTTGTGCAATCATGGCAGCAGCTGCTGGTACTCTTGCTCCTCCTGTTCGAGAGGATTCATATGCAGATGAGCAAGATTTTATCAAAGCTGGAGGAGAGGAGCTTGACCTTGTGCAACTGCAAGCTTCTAAAACTATGGAGCAGCCCAAAATTGCTGAAAAGGTATGTATGTATATGTGTTAGGGTCAAGTTCACCATCCTAACAGCATGTGTGTCCAAGTGATTTTTCTTGCTCTGTCGATGTGCAGCAACATAGAGATGATATTTCCAGAGGAATTCCCTGTCCCCCTTCTTTTGACCCTTTTGTGGATCTGTAGCAAACAGGACATTGTGTTGTTTCACAGCTGTAGCACTGGCAGATGTTTTGATGTTGGGAGGTGGATCTGCCCTACTGCTTCATCCATGGGTGCTGTTGAATTCAAAAAGCTTGTTTCATTTACCCTCTCTCCTCCAACTGATTTGTGCAGTTACAACCACTTGGAGATGGGACTTTGGATCTAGTGGTGATTGGTTGTGGTCCAGCAGGAATATCACTGGCAGCAGAAGCAGCAAAGCAAGGTCTCAATGTGGGTCTGGTTGGTCCAGACACACCTTTTGTGAACAATTATGGTGTGTGGGAGGATGAATTTGCAGGTATGATTCATCATCATCATCATGGCAGTGTCTGAGTAAATGGTTGCTTTTCACAGGGCTAGCCAAGAGGCAGTGTGTGGAAGACTGTGGGGAGTTGCATCTTCTGGGCCACCAAGTATGAAGTTTGTTTGAACATTGTTAATATCCTACTTCTCTCTACAACTAGCTGGTACAGCTTGGACCTAATGTGCTGTTTGTGTATTGCTTTTCAGCTCTGGGGCTGGAGAACTGCATAGAGCAGACCTGGAGAGACTCATGCATGTATCTTGATGGTGACACTCCACTGACAATTGGGCGTGCGTATGGTCGTGTAAGTCGGCACCTGCTCAGAGAAGAGCTGCTAAGAAGGTGATTCTTTCACTCTCCTTGCAAACAATCCATGACATTTTCACAGTACTCCCACCAGTCCCCAGAATTTTCTTAGTGTAGCTACCATTCTGTGAAATGAGTGGAAATATCTGATGATCTTTCTGGTAACATCATTGTCAGAAGATACTTACTGTATTTTCCCAGGCAATCAATTTTTTGACAATCACTACAACAATGTGAATGTCATTGATCAGGGAGGCAGCTGATTCCTTGTTCACTAGAGTTCTAGTGCCCAATAACATGGGATGCTTGGTGAATTTCTGGCTTTACATGTAGCCCTACTCCTCATATCCAGTGGGTTTTTACAGGTGTGCAGAGGCAGGGGTTGGATATCTTGATTCAGAGGTGGAAAGGATTTTGGAGACTGATGAGAATAGAAGCACTGTCATCTGTGCAAATGAAAGGAGGATTGATTGCAGGTAAATACAAAGAGTATATTCTCTTTTATCTCCAGAGGTCTCATTTTTATGAACTGGTTATCTGTCCACCAAGGCCCTCCAAATATGTTTCATTTGCAAGATGTAGGCATTCATACTATGATATTTGCTGTGTTCAGGCTTGTTGCAGTTGCCTCTGGAGCTGCTGCTGGCAGATTTTTGAAGTATGAGCCAGGTGGTCCAGGTGTCAGTGTGCAGACAGCTTATGGGGTTGAAGTGGAGGTATGAGCTTTTCATCAATTCAGCAGATTAAATATTACAGGCCTTGAAATTTTTTAAGTATGACCATTCATTTTTGCTTGCAAGAAATGAGTTAGTATTATCACAATGTAGAAGTCAACATGCAGATATGGCAACTGCACTTGCACTGGAGTTCTTGTCCTGTCTACAAGGTCTTGCATTGAGTTTTCTTGATATAGCGACAACAAATATGAAAGTTTCAGATTTCTTAGTATCTGAACTAGTGGTGAATGCAATGTTTTACAAATATTCTGTTGCTGATATTTCTGTACAGAGTTGCCATAGGAAGATTGCTAGTGGTGTTCCTAATTGCCAGTGGTTTGAAGTAAAGTGACACTTCAACATCTTGCAGGTTGATCACTACCCATATGATGCTGAACTCATGATATTCATGGACTATCGGGATTACAACATTCAAGATACAAAGAAGAGTGCCTTTGAAGAAATTCCCACTTTCTTATATGCAATGCCCTTGTCTCCAACTCGTGTTTTCTTTGAGGTACACCTAACCTGCCTAATTCAAACCAGCTTTCATGGTGATGATGGAAATCATTGCCCTGTATATGTCATTGCTGTACTCAGATGGAATCACTGTTTAATACTGTTCTCTCAGGAGACATGTCTGGCTGCACGGCCAGCTTTGCCTTTCAGCTTGCTCCAAGAGAGGCTAGAAGCACGTCTGGAGAAGATGGGGATCAAAGTGATACACATGCATGAGGAGGTGAGCTCAGTGCAGTCTTCAAGCCATTTTGTTTTGGAAGAATAGGGGCAAGGTCCAGTGAAGTAGAGCCTCCAGTAAATGATATTAAGGGCAACTGTACAGAAAAAGAAGAGGACTGGATCTTCAGAGGGGGTTGCTGAACTGTAAATAAACTCATGAAGTCCCTTGGCGTAAATAAATAGACTTGCCCAGATTGTGTAATGATTTACACTTGATATATTTCTTTGCAGGAGTGGTCATACATTCCAGTGGGTGGTACCCTTCCAGACACAACACAGCAACACTTGGGATTTGGTGCAGCTGCTAGCATGGTTCATCCTGCAACTGGTAAGATGCACATGTAATGTAACCTTTGCTCTCATTGTCTGTCAACAAGTGTCCTTTCAATATTTTAAAGCTGTATCTGCTGGTGGACCCACTTATTCGTGTGCACTCTGAAATGGAAATCCAGAGAAACCCAGTGTCATGTTTTTGGTGTTAAATTGCAAGCAGAGTAATGAAAGAAATCTTACTGCAGGGTACTCAGTCGTTCGCTCTTTATCAGAGGCACCATTGTATGCTGCAGCAATTGCAGGTGCACTTGGATCTACCAAGGGTGCTTCCAGCTCTCATGCTACTGGAAAGAATTCAAGAGCTGCTGCATTGGAAGGTCTGCAGAATCTATTCCTGATTTTCCTGGCAGATTTCTATGCTTATTTCAGATATCCTTACACTTGCTTGTCTTGTTGCAGAACATATCAACACCTTTGCAATTTTGAAAAGTGTTTTTCCTCAGCTTGTTGATATTTACTGAATGCTTGTCAAATTTGCAGCATGGAATGCTCTCTGGCCAAGGGAGAGGAAGCGCCAACGTGCATTCTTCTTGTTTGGGCTTGAGTTGATACTACAGTTAGACACTGCTGGTGTTCGTGATTTCTTTTGTACTTTCTTCCAACTACCCGAATGGTAATCTTTCTCAACTTATTCACCAATCTTCCAGGATATGCTAGAATTGTGGATATCTACTGACATCTTTCTTACCTTTCCAGGCTGTGGAAGGGTTTTCTTGGCTCAAAGCTCTCCTCTCTGGAGCTCATCTGGTTTGCTCTTGCTACATTCATGGTTGCTCCGAATAGCTTGCGCTATCGTTTGGTGAGGCACTTAATGGTTGACCCAAGTGGAGCCAGCTTACTGCGAACTTACACTGGACTAGGTGCAGAAGGCTCCAGGAGGTTGGAGCTCAACCCTGTTGGTAACCAGGTGGCCTCTTAAACAGTGAACAGTAGAATTGTATTCTCAAATGGTTGTGAAGACTGTTCTACTCAGAAATGTCCACATGTAGAGAGTTAGGGTGGTGGGAAATTTTATTAGATGTCAAGGGGTGCACCTGACAATCTGGGCAACTTCTTGGTATAATGTTTAGATGCCACTGTTTGGGACAGGAGTAACTCTGGTAATATAGTTTGCCTTCAGAGGCTTTTGCTCTGAATCCATGTCATTGTCAATGAAATTGCAATCAGTACACATGTGGGTTTTCTAGCATAGCATCCAATTACCTGAATTGACTACTGATATTTCCTTCAACCCATGGTCCAAATTCCTGACCTAACAAATTTCCAAAGTGTATTTTTGAGAGAAACTGAAGACCTGTACAGTGGAAACTATTTTCCAATTTCATAGAAGTGTGAGAAGTGAGTTCTGTGAAAGCATGGGACTTAGTAACAGACCAAGTGTTCTGCTTGAGAAATACCCTATTAACTACCCTATCAGATTTGGTGAAAATTTGTTTCAAAATTGGGTGAAGAGAATTAGTAGAAATCTCATGAAATTTTTGCTGAATTGTATAAAACTTTGTAATTCACATAGATGAATATTCTAAAATTTTCAAATTGGAGCACTGGAAATGTCAAAATTGGTCCATGTTGCTTAATTACATTGTGCTTAAGCACAACCTCGGAGAGTATTCTTAGTTTATTTATTGGGCAGATTACGTTTAGTATTCAGGATAGACAAAATGAATTAATGTACCTATGATAATTAGTTGTTTGATCTAAAATAATTTGTTAGAAAATGTTAAGGCAATGGTTTATTTAAGGATTACAATATGATAATAAACTTCCACTTATTAGAAAAATTTCACTACCCTATGATAGATTGTCTACACTTGGGTTCACAAACCAACTGCCATCAAAATAAAATCAACAAATCAAAATGTGTTTCGCAAAAGGACAATACATGTGCCATGAAAACATCAATTCAACATTTTGCAACAAAAAAAATGTGCCATGTCACAAAGGTTTGCATTCATGATGTGTGGCCGTCCATTTCTTTCAAACCTTCATCAATCATGGTTGGGTTTTTTTTGTGATCCCGCATCCTTTTCATCACCACCCATCTCTTCATGGCTATGAAATCATGTATCTATTCAATGTAAAACAAGGTGTTTGCATGGTACAATGGACCCCCAAAAAATCACAAATTGCAGTTTTCAATACAAACAAAATCTGAATTTTTTGGGGACATAATTGGAGAAGGTTTAGTAGTCAAAATGTGTAATTAAAGGTCGATCACATATTTCTCTATCAGTATGTTATGAAATTGGTGCAAATAATAATGATGCAATAATCTTTTGGAGCATGTTTATAACGTGTAGTTGCATGCCATAGAATCATTATTTAAACAAAAGGACTAAGAAATACTTATTCTAGTTGGAATTTGTTAATAAAAATTTGTTGATCAATGTATATATGTAATAAAAAAATCTTCCATCAATTATTTTTTTCAATTGATGTAAATCATGAAATTTATATTTGAATTATATATAAACATTTGGTGGTACATTATGCTATAATATTGATGATGATTATAATGTTTGTAAGTTATAAAATGTTTTTGCATTGAAGATATAGATCCCTTGGGTGTTATTTTTATTTATCCATGAAATTGAAGAATTTTTTTTTAATTAGAAAACAATGTTATGTTGTTGCCAAATAAGGCATTTTCAACAAGTTTTATAATGCAATTGGTGTACATTTATTCAAAGAAAAAATCATGAAGCAATTTGATATCCAAGGTTGTATTAATTTAATTTATTTTTAAGGCCTAAATCAATTATATGTACTTTCTAGAAAAGATTTAAGTAAATGAATTTAAAGTTGTGATATTTTTAGTAGTTTTTGTACACTCAATTTTGACTACATTTGGGTCCACCATAGCATGCAAACACCTAACCCAAAAGCTATTCTTAGTGCATAGCCCTTTGCCATGCTTCATTCTAGCTTTACCTTATTATGCACAAATCCTTTTTTAAGTCTTTAAATATTGTTCAATAAGGTACATCCAACATGCATGGACTAGACCACACAATTCTAGTTCCTCCACCAAATGAACTTGGTGATGTGTTATGATGTCAACAAAAGGAAGGAATTTGCACTCCAACTAAACTACAAATTGCCACTTCCTTCTTAGGTTATTCCATTGTTGTTGGGTCCACAATCTTCACACATAACTTTTTGAAAACATGATTCAAACAAATAATTGACATCCTACACCCAACACGAGGCCTTGCATGCATAGAGGTAGAATGTTGTTCATCATAATATGGAAAGCATGTGGTTTCATACCTTTAAGTCCCCATCCGTGTGGACTCTCTTTTTCAATGAAAATACGTGGTGTGTAGGTGTTTTTTAATTTAAAATAATTTGGATAATTTTTTCCTTTTCTTGCTCTATTAGCACATTAAAGGCCACATGTTTAATTGGCCCACCTACAACATTTTATAGCCAAAGATGTCATTATATCCTACATTCCTTAAGGTGTTGTTGAACAACCACCATATCCTTTATGCCAATTTTTTTTTTTTTTTCATAATGCATCACATCCAAAGTATTCCTAACCAACAAATCTTGCATACATTGTAAATGGAACAAACTTGGAGCTCCCACAATGTCAATTTTGAAATGTCCAAAGTAAACTTTTGCTCCATAAGATTTCATGTGCATGTTAATTCACATCAAATGCAATTAAAACCCTATTTTTCGGGTGCAAGCATACAAAAATCGACCAAAAACATATATGTTGCAAGTAGAAAACACAAAATTGTTAACTTTGAAGCATAGAAAATAGAACCTAATCTTTAAAAACATACAAAAATTTGAGTGTATGTAGGATGGTATGGATATGTTTCATAAAGGTTAAGACTCTGTGTTTATTTTTTTTTCAACTTACTTTCACTCTACTTTCCAAATTTAGGTTGTTGTCCCATATTGCACAAAGTAACATAAAAATATATTAATTAATTATCATTTGACCAAAAAATTCATATGTCCTACTTTGAGATTGTTAGAAGATTATTTTGACATATTATATGCAAGTATTAGTGTTTGGGTTCATATAAAAATCATGTTTTAGATGCATAATTCTATTAATTTGAAAAACTATTTTTTATCCTAATTGGAAATATCAAGTTTTAAAATATATATATCAATATGCATTGATAACTCAAACATCAATATCACAACATTTGAATAGTTTGATTTTGAAAAAATATCAAACATTAATTTGTGATAAATAAATAAAATGATGAAAGTAATAAAATACATGAAATATGACCATATATAGTTCATTTAGTATAACAAGTACATTCTAAAAGTTGTAGCATTGCTAAAACCCTTAAGATTGAAAATGCAAACTCTACTTTTCACCTTCTTTTAAGTTTTGATCGAGGATCACCAACTCGCCTACTTTAACATGCTTATGCCATTTTTCAAGAGCTCATTACCATATTTGACATTAAAGAAGTCCAATTTGAGTATTTTCCACAAGATTATCACCCTTTTGGATGTAATCATAAAGTTGACCAATAAAATAATGATTCACATACCTCCCTGTATGGCAATTGGACACATGTTATTTAGCCATTTGATGCCATTATTGTGAACAAGGTCTAGTTTCCCACTAGGTCAGTTTCTAGGCATTTTTAGCCATAATTATTATTTCATGCCATGTCATTGTTATCATTGTTTTGAAAGTTAGTGTAGGAAAAACAAGTGTAAGAAGCAATGGAGCTTTAATATACGTCGGTCCTAGGTTTTTAAATTTTTTTTTTAAAGGTTAGTTTTGCAAGCAAAAATGTGGAGGGGTATTCTTGCACATGTGATAACTACAAGCTAAGATGCAATGTTAAAGTAAGATGAAAATATTAGATTTATGTAACAGATGAATGCAATTGAAAAAACATCTATAAAAAGAATAAAGAGTGTTGTTTACCTTGTGTTATAGTTTCCCATTATCCATTTTGACAAATACAACATGATTCTCATTTTGCCACTCGTTGAACACCATGAGTGTGTATAGAAGGTATTGCACATAATCATATTTGTAAAGTATAAGAGCATATCATTTGTCATTTGGTAATTCAAATGTTAGTTCCATTCACATGGAACTTGGGTATTTATTGAATGCCCATTCATGTCAAATATCACATCACATGAAATTGCTTTGCAATTTCCATGGACACCAACATCATTTGCAATTGTTACTTAATTTGAATCCTAACCATGAAATTAATGTCATCCTTTAGAATTGAATTCAAGTCTAATGCTCTAGAATCCATATTCATTGCAATTTAAAACACATAAGAAGGATTTTCCTAAACCCACATACTTACACCCATTGGAACTTCCTTGTGCTTTTGCCATAGTTTTTTAGTTCTTTTGTAGGCAAGATTGCACACATCATGAGGAAGAATGAAAGTGTCCATTATTGGTTTTTCATTCTTTAGTGTCATTTCTTTGTCATAGGCCTTGTGTTGTTGCATATAACTTGGGAGGGGAAAGACCTATCTTAATTAATTTCATGATTTATTGCTTAGTTCGTGCTACCAATCTAATACTTAATAGATGTTAAAATCCTTCAATCATAGTTCCATGACATGGTTGCCTTGCAATGTTATTATGATTGATGTGGTGGTATTGTATGATATATAACATTGTATGATGGTAAGATTGTTTTGCATTAAAAATACACAAGAAACCCCTTTTCATGCCTAGACCACACCACATGTCACTTTTGTTGCCTTTTTGCAAATAGGATCTTTTTAAAATTAGCCTTCACATATGTAATTGTGGACATTCCTTTTTTTTTGTTTGGTAGAATGTATTTTTCTTTCCCTTTATATTCTAAATTCTAATATAAATTTTACAACTTATTCCCCACAACATGGTTGTGGGACCAAATGCATAATGATATCTACACAATGGTAATTTATGAGTATATAATAAGAAAATACGAAGAAAATATGTGATGAATGCATATTAAAAGAAAAACATGTATGCACATTTATAAATATTTACTTTCACATCAATATAAACATCAATATATTTGCGTTGTTCATTCTAAAAACTTTAGTGATCTAAATTTGCAACATTTCATTGGATCCTTGTGAATTTGCAACTGACATTATTTCTTTGTGAATTTGGAAGGGAATTTTACTAAGTTGCATATTTATTTACCAAGAATATATGTGAACTAATTTCAAAAAATAATGACAATGTTTGTGTCATGCATCATCCCACATCCAATTGTGGTGCTTGGTGTCCAAATTAGGTTATTTCTATTTAACATACACAGAGGTAGTACTCAAACTTTTGTTTTTGAATTTCCAGATTGCTACAATATATTTTGTGACATTGAACCTATGCCTACTTTCTTATTTTGCATGGTGGTAATTGTTATATCGATTGATAACTAAATAATTGCAAAGTGAAATCTTCATACAAATTGTTGTTCATCTACATTTCACACACATGCAACCTAGTTCACTAGGAGGTGCAATATTTTCATAATCATATGTAAACTTGCAAACAATTCATAATGTTAACTTTAAACCATAAATCATATCTGCCTTCCTCCCTAAGGTGTTATCTTGATAGAGACCAAAATAAGTGATTTGTAGAACATTACAGAACAACATAACCTTATTTTATTTAGATAGTCTCTCATGTGTTCAAGTTCAATATTTTAGAGTGACAAAACATGGATGTGATGGTCCATACTAGCAGAGGAGGACAAGAGAAGAGGGTAAATGACCATGTAGCTAGGACTAAAAAACACGCCATGTTTTCTAACATGGACTTGCTATGCAATTTTTTGGTGGTGGCTGATTGGATTTCTTTTGCCCCCCATCTAACACTTCCAAAGTTTTATGGTGGGTGCATAACATCTTGCATTTCTTCCTCAGTGGGATAAATGGTTGTCTGATAGTTTCACTTTTAGTTCTTGGCAATTTTACTTGTGATATGAATTAACAAGGGGAGAACTATGGTGACGTGAATTTAACTATGAAGACATGAGCTAAGCTCTAAAACGTGCCCTAGTAAACCCTATTCCCATTTGTTGAAACAAAGTTTGCCCAAATGGACTTATGTGTTCATAACAAACATTTTTCTTGGCAAATTTTTGCCACTTTATGAGAAAAAAAGTTGTGGTTTAAAAAAAGGATTGGTTCATGAAAAATGGCCCAAAGTTGCCATATTTCAAGAGAATTTTTTTCCAAATAATTAGATTTAGACCATAGGTTTGAAAATATAATGGGGTTCCAATTCTTTTTTACTTTCCTCCTGGACATCTAGACAAATTCGAATTTGGTTAAGTTCTCGTAAATGATTGCTAGTCCACTTACCTCACAAAAAAACAAAAGCCCATTGTTCATAGGTGGAACGGACTATTCCAAGGTAGGAATTTTATGTGTACCATTGCTTGGCACACACATTCTGATGAATAAAGAAAGAAAAAACAAACTCTTACTTGTCAAATCAAAGGCACTTTTAAAAATGTTCTTGTTACATGAAAGGCAATAATGAAAATATGCTTGTCATATTAAAGGTAAGAAAAATAATGCTTATCTCATGAATTTGCAATGTATGATGATATATGCATGATAGAAAATAAGAAGATCCAACTCCCAAGTCTCAACCCATGGCTAAATCCCAACCTAAGGGCAAGTCTTGACCCAAGGCAAAGTTTCAATATAATTCACCCAAGCTCTCACCATGGGGTCAAGATTAGGGATCACCTTTTCTTTCTTTCTACTGCGTAACAATCATTGGCAAACTAATTAACCGTTTTTAACGAGCCTATGGCAAATGGGACTTGTTATTTTGACAAGTATAGCTTGCTATATGCAAACAAGGATCTTCCAAACAAAATGTTATATAAAGTTGCCTTCGAGCACACTTGAAATTGTTATGTGTGTGTCGTTGTGTGAATTGAAGTTGACAATATGAATTGGACAACAATTTTTGACATTTGACACAATAAGAAAGATAGTTGAGTTGTATGAATTGGAGAACAATTTTTGACATTTGACGGAATAACAAAGTTAGTTGAGTTGTATGAATTGGAGAACAATTCTTGACATTTGACATAATAACAAAGATAGTTGAGTTGTACGAATTGGAGAACAATTCTTGACATTTGACGTAATAACAAAGATAGCTGAGTTGAATGGATTAGAAGCATGAGACTTTTGTTTGTGTGTTTTTTCCCCTGTTTGTATGATCATTAAATTCTTCCTTGCAATTTTAAATCATACATATGTCTTTATTTATTATTTATGTTGTTAGAACTAAATGTAGACAATTCTAATTTTGCACATGCTGTGGTCCATTTACGACAATGCGAATTGTCAATTTTTTTCAATTCAAGAACTAATTGAATTTTTTTTGCTTCTTCTTCTTCTAAGATGTGTGTTTGTTACCATGGACTTGTTTGTAAGAAGATATGAGAGTTTCTTTTTTAGGTTGTATACGATCAAGTGTTTTTTTGTTGAATCATGTTTGAATTCAACTCTTATGATTTTTGTCTTGCAACACATAAATTTGTTCGCTTCATTCATGGATGACATAAGTTCAAGAGATGGAGCTTGTGGCGATGGAGGAAGACGACCTAATACTAGCGCAACCGATGGCGTGTCTGAACCTCGAGGTACCCTTGTTACAATGTCTTCTTGTTTTGTCATTTGTAAGTGGAACTGGCTTTTCATTTCTTTCTTGTCCGCCCCCCTTCCCTCGTATGAAGGTCTGTCTTCTCAGTGGTGCTCTGTCTTTTATCATCACAGGGGGACACAACAGAATGATCGTCTGTGTTTAGTTGGAGAAGCTGCAAATTTCTGTAAGGTTTTAGTTCAAGTGCATCTCACTTGCCAGGGTTTTTCTTTTTGCCTCTGCACGTACAGCTGAAATCAGCCAAACATCCCCGGATGTCAGAGTCTACAAACTTGAAGGACCTTGAAGTTGTATTAAGAGAACCTGAATAATAATATGCCTTCACCTTGCATGCAGGAACTAGGAAGAGTTTAGGGTTTAGGATGTCCATCTGATGCAAGTGAGGCCTGAATTTGGTTGCCGAAGATTTAAGGCTCTTTGTGAAAACTGTGTTGAATTCCCACGTGGTGGCTACTGTTTTGCTTGAAGGAAAATCCAGGGTCCAGGAGCTGAGTGAGTGAGATGGAGAGGCAAACAGGAACCTAACAAAGTTTTGTGGGGACCTGCTGGCGACACAAATTGTCAGCAATACCAGTACTGTGATAAAGTCAAGAGTGAGACTGCACGAGAAGTTTCCGTAGCTGGGAAACTTGTGTCAACTGGCATGGACATTATGTTCTTATGCTGCTGAAATTGCTGCCAAGGAGAATCTATGGCTTGAAGAAGTGACAAAAGCAGCAGTAGCTGAGATCTGGACTGGACAGGTGGTTCAAAGTTGCCTGCTTTGAAATACGAAATGCACCGGAGTATTTGAATGTGAAATGAGACCCAAGGTCACATTTGACATGAATGTAACACCTGAAAGGTTGAGCTGAATGGAAAACTTGTAGATTGCAGCTTAAGTCAGAAATAACCATTCCAGTGAGAGAAATTCAGCAATATTCAGATAGGGTGGAGGAGAAGGCCCTGGATGTATATGTGTAGGCAGTAATCCAGCCAGGAATGCTGAAATGCTGGTTTCTGGAGAAGATGGAGATGGGTTTTTGCAGCAGGCTGAATGTACACCTGGAGATCAGAAAGGACAAAAGAGTCTCATGTCTCTGCAGATGGCTTGAATCAACAGATATGTTGGAGAGGCTGTTCAAGCCAACATGATGTCCGTGTCTAGGTACTTCTCTCTCACAATTGTTGATGTTTCTTTTTCTTCTGTGCAACCACATTTAGTGCTGAGATCTGTTAACAGTCACTTTTAGTTCACACCTAATGAATTTCTGTTATGTTTATTTTATGCTATCAGAAAAATTTCTGTTATGGTACCTAATGCATGTACCCGCCTAATGGGAAGAAGAACAGTTGTTACTCTGTGAATGATGCTCATAGTGTTATGGATATAGACTCTTTACATTTGGTGTCTTCACAAGATATTTGCTACATGGTTTGATGAGCATTTGCACATAAGATATTGTTCCTGTCTGGAATAATCACAGGCTGAAGCTTGCACATCTGCTCTTCACCACACTATTCTTGATGTGGGCTGTCTGTAGCTTTGCCTTTGAGTTTATCTGTGCTGATGCGTCTGGTGCATGACCAGGGTCTTACATCTCCATTACATTCAAATCTGACATCATGGAAGACAATCCTGATCAAGACATGATTGGTATCAGTGTCATCATCTGTTAACAAAAGATGAAGTGATTAAGATGGAGGAGGAGGATTGGTACACAGCCACACCTGAAACTATTGCACAACAGGAAGCCTCAAGGTGCTCTTAGGTCTAGTGGGTGATGCTTTATGATGGATGCGTTGAACACTGGTAGAGATTGTCTCAGGAAAGGCTGTGGATCATGAGTGAGAGCATGGGGTACGTTTGGCAAGTAAAAGCCTGTGTTGCAGAAATGGAATGAGGGATTGGGGCTGCACAGCAACTGGTGCCACTAGTGTAGGGTTTGAGTAGGAGCTTCAGGGTTTGCACTTGCAGCAAGCTTGGCTCCTTGGTGGAGAGCCACCATGCTGGAGTTCTATACCCAAGATATACTCTGTGCTTGAGATGGCACCAAAGAACAAGGATTGACTGTCTATTGCGATGTCTGATGTTAAGGACAAATGATGGTTTCCAGAGGTATGTGTGCTCTTATGTTTCACATTCTATTGTTTTGTACTGCAAGAAGGTATTGCTAGATGTCTTCATACTTTCGCATCTTGCTTGGGCTCCTACTTGGGAGGGTACTGCATACTGTGAGCAAATATCCTCTGAGTTTTATGCAACTTTTGTCGACTTCAGATACCCAAATATATTTGGGTGTTAACTATGAAAGTCCTTGAAACTATCATGGTCCACTGTTTTGTACGCAAAACAAGCTTAAGCAAAAAGTGGATTTTTAATTAGAGAATTTGCAAGCAAAGTGCATTAGTTCCATATAAGGGATCTGAAAAAGGTGACACTTAGTGTGCCAAGTCTGACTGAGTGGCTCTTTGACTCACAGCAGGACGGCCTCAGTTTGCAGGTGGTTGCCTTCTAACCACCACAAAAAGGGTAACATGGGTGGCCAACCCTTCCCCTCAATTTGGTCCCCACAGGACTGTTTTTGGACTCACAGGGCTGTTGATGTCACTGGAGTAATGAAAACTAGTTCTTTCCATATATATATAAATTTATGGTCTGATACCTTGTGAGTGATACTCACAATGTTGCAACTGCGCCCATTATTGTTGTATTTGGTTTAGTCCAGGGTTTAGGGTTTAGGAACTGACCAAAAAAATTGTTTGGTTACCCCACTTGTTTTTGTGGGGTTTCTCTGTGCAATCACATTTTTCCTTGTTTCATCCTCATCAGCATATTTTTGTGCACTGGCTTCAGGATTGTCTACAAAAGAGAATAACCAAAGCATTGAGGTGCTCAGAAATCTTTGCAGCTGTGCAAGGAATTGTATGGATGAGGGTATGTATAGCTGAAAATGCACCAAGTGTTGCACTAGCCACATTTACTAACAACAAACTGTCTGGATCCTTGTAATCATCAAGGCCCAATCAGTGGCCTGTGGTTCTCCACCAAATTACAAGAGGTCACTGAACATTTAGCCATCAACTTCTGGCCAAAGAATTGGAGTCTAGATGTACCAATTGAGCAGCTTAATTTATTGTACATAGAGCTATATCAATGACATTTTGACCACTATGCAGTAAGTCCTACCTCTGAAAGAGCAAGTTGTGGGTCAGATCTTCCAGATGGACTTGATTGGCCTTGAACCTGTACCCAAATAAATTGTGACCAAGCAATCTTAATGCTTCTTTTTGCTCTTAGTATTGTCCAAAAGTTGCTAACTTGCATTTGTTCTTGTGGTTCCTGAGGTGAACTTGAACAGTATAGACAAACCAAGATCACCAGACGTGATAAGCCATGTCTTGTTTGTTGCTTTATTGCTTAAATTTGAAGCCACATTGTGTAACTGTACATTAGTCATGTCCCAGCAGGTTCCTTGTGCTCACAAGACTGACAAGTTGTGATTCAACAAATTTCTGTTAACTTTGCATAAGTTAAGTCACATACACATGATACTTATCACTGCAGGATGCTCCTTTTGTGTATGTCTAAATTTGAGCATGGGATCCCTGTATGAAATGGCTCAAGAGCATTTGGATCAAGAATTGGAATTCAGGTTGAACTTGCCATGCTTTGTTTGTGAGGACCTAATTTGACTCTGCGGAGATGGCTTGCACAGATCATCATGTGTCAGCTCTCAAGATATGCTCCCAATCTAACAGCACTTGTAGCAGTTACGAACAAAAGGGGGTCCTACATTCCTAATTGGTCAACCGTTTGTAAGCATTGAGAAGCAGGTTAGTCTCAATTTGTACAGGCCTGACTGGAGCTGTGTCATAAGGAACAAAAGGGGTCCTAATTTCTTGACTGATTGACCATTTGGAAGCATTGAGAAGCAGGCTAGTCCCAATTTGTTCAAGCCTGACTGGAGCTGAATCATGTCAAGAGGAGTTTATGCACAAATGCTTGAGGCAAGTCGAATTTTAAGTAAAATCTTGAAAGATGGGTTTTGAATCTGATCAATATCATTATCTAAGAAGCATGCATTTTGTATAGGAGAAGGGACTATTGTCAGTGCTTTCAGCCCTGTGAACTGAGGGTGGAGCCTGAGGTCCAGGGTGGAAGTAACTGCCAGCAATGCCTTTTCTTTCATAACAAACAAGGTGATCTGATGCTGCAAATTACCGTAAGACCCCACCCTAGGGAGCTTATTCAGGAGGGAGTAGGAAATTGTGCTGTGTAAGGCACACTCAAATTACACGATGAAACCTCTTTGAGAGAGGTTGTTATGTGGAGCTTATAATGTGATGTGGCTTTTCATCAACCACCCTTGGTACCCTGCCCCCACACATGCACATCAACGACTTGCATACCTGTCACCAGCACACCCCCAAAAATGCACGTCCGCTATTTGCATCCTCATTCTGAGGAGCCAGCACCCCCCCCCCCCCCCCACACATACAGGTCAACCATTTGCATCCCCATTGGCCTCCCAAAACACACATACATGCAGGGTGAAAGTTTGACTAGTTGAGGTGAAAAGAGCCATGGTGGCTAGGTTTAGGGTTTGGTCACACAATCTCGAGTAAAAGGGACACCTAACATGGGTGAGGATAGGACAAGGCAATTAACGAATAGGGGTCACATTTGACCCAGCCTGAGTTCTTGGTTGTTGCCTTCATTTTCTCTGATCCACTAAAGAAACAAGTAGGGTAATGCCAGAGGAAGGGGGGCATTACCCGACATAAAGCACATCGTTGGCAGTAAATTATTTTTTTCCATTTTGGAGACGGGCAGGTCTAGTGCAGAATGTCCTGCTGACAGCAGGTTCTTTCCCAGCCTAACAACAGAGCGGGATTTTCTCTTTCCCATACCAAAAAGGGAGCCTTACATATGAACTACCACCATAGTGGCCGACCATCTTAACACGATTACAGCAGAGAGGAAGCTAGGGGCATAAAAAGCCTGAACTTCATTCGGGAATGCTAACTTGCCGGGAATGACCATGACAAATTCTTGTACTTGTCATGATATACAAATCTAATGGCGCCACACAAATCATGCCACAGCACCGCTTGGATGAAACTTACAACCCTTCAGTTACCCATTTGGTTCCCTGTTATGCACTCAAGTGTCTGTAGTCAAGCTCCTCACCAGGTGTGATCATAATACCAGGGCCCACTAAAGTGATGTGAGGTTCAATCTGTCCCCCCCTCCCCCCCCCCCCCCCCCCCCCCCCCCCTGCCCCCCACCAATATGTAGATTTTTAAAACCCTAGATTGCAGGGGGTATGTCTATCCATGTGTTTTCTAAATATGGTTTTTAAAAGCTTTTAATCCTGGAAAACACCAACAAAGCCAAAAAAATCCTGGAAAACTTATACCAGGCAAGTTCCAAGTGGCTTTTCATTAAAGATTAACTACATAAATTGAATACAATGTTGAAGAAATAAAACTCACAATTTATAAAGTATTGAATTCAAAGAGTATGGAATTCTGAAAATTTTCTTCCTAATGTTACAGATGGAAAGATTTACCTGAATGAAACCATCAATAGTAGCTTCAGCTGGCTTCTATCATTCTGCACAAATGTCATGCCTCTAGACTCTACAATAAGAATTTGAGTAACTTACTGGGCTGAACAAATTGTGTTGTAAAACTTACCCATCTTTGTACTCAATGGATGTCTGGAACATGCTCATTACACCCCAAAAGCCAAAAGTCAAATTATCTTGACAATCATCCAGGGAAGCAGGTTCTAGAATTTTGCCACTTTAAAACAACCTTTACGGCGAAGACTTCAGAAAGTCAAAAAGTTTTGAAGAAAACCCAATTGCTGGCCCCACCCAACCCCGGTCTTTACTCTTTACACCCAATGCAATTTCACAATCATCTAACATGGAAAACCATATAGGTCCACGCATTGCACACATGAAATGAAAAACATCAACAATTGTAAAACCAAAGAAAAGTCGTGTCAGTCTCATGGCTATGGATGACACACACATACCCTCTGAACAAGTGCAATGAGTATAATGTATTTCAGTCTCCAATGCAAGAATTACACGAGTTTGGGCATGCCTCAATTGATGGCCATTGCCCATCATATATACGTGGGAAAGCACATTTTGTTTTGGCATCCTGCCTGGGTCAAGCTTTTCTTCACATTTCCACTGTGCATATGACTTATCTTATATCCATTTTTCACTGTCTCCAATTTTTATCCATTGTTTGTTTTGCACTTCAACTTTTTGGATCCATGTTTTTCTGGAGCTTCATTTCATCCGTCTTCTTTCCTAGATTTGTCATTTTTCTTTTTCTTTTTCTTTCCTTTTTTTTAAGGAAGCACAACAACGAACCAGACCCACAAGCCATTGGCACTCCCAAATCAAGCACAGTGGCAGAGGATGATGGCTGGCAGGGCTTTCACCTGCAACACCACACCTGTTGGGTTTGAAGTTTGAACCTAGAATCTTTTTTTTTGAGGTCTCAGGGTCCCAGACTACAGGGGGCTATACAACTGAGCCATTTATCATCTTTTTCTTGGCTTTCATGTTTCTATTGTCTTTAAAAAATTTCATTTAAAAAGTTTTAACTTCGATGTTTCCAGCCTCCATTTAGTCCATCATGTCTCCTAGTTATCAACATTTTCAATCCATGTGTGGTCGGTCCATTATAAATTTCCCAGGTCCTTCTTCAGCTAGTTTATTATTTCTCCTCCGTTGAACTTTCTCAGATTTTTCATTTCCCTTATCCCCGCACGTGTCATTCATTATCTCTCTTAAGGTGCATTCACACCTGTTGTTAAGTCATTGTTAAGCGAAAATCTAGGTCGCATCCTAGGTGGCATCCTAGGTGGCACTGAATGCCAAATGGGCATATAGCTTAATGTTAAGTGAATGTTAGCTTAACATAACTTTTTCATGGTAAGTAGATTTAGGTCGTCAATGACAAGCTTGGTGTTAGAGGACAAAACACTGGAGTCCTGACACCAAGTGTGAAGGCACCTTTAGTTCTCAACTTCTCAAATCTACAGTTTCAGTTCGTAGCAGGCATTTTATAATCTCATAACTGGTTTTAGTGTCTTATTCAGATCCTCTTTTAGGTTTTTTTTAAACTTATAAGGTGGTAGCCTACTGGTGGTGGTCATCTGCTGCTTCAACTGGTAGTTCTGCCAGTTCCACTTACAATGTGAAAGCCCACACAAACAGCCCAAGAAAAAATACACACAGTCTTTAAGGTGCTCCTGGATTACACTTGAAAAATTGGCACAGGTTGGTTCATGCCTTGTGAGGCATTCCATTTTTTTGAAATGCCTCAAAATTATTTTTTATAAAAAAATTCCCATGATACCCATCAGGTATCACCAGGAAAAAAATATTTAAAATAAAAATCAGCACAGGTTTTTATGCTCTGTAGATCCCACAGCCTCAAGCTTACTTACCTTCACAAAATCTGAGACTTGGAATTGGTTGGTTTCAAAATGAAACTAAACCACCAGACAGATAGTTATTTGTACAAACACTTTTCGAATTTCTTCCTTCGAGATAGAGGTTTAGCAACTGAAGGGACGTCAGAAATTTGAAAACGTTTTGGTGAGGCCTCACACTAGGAAAGGCTTTTGTCCACATCCCTCACTAAGTTCTTTAGTACAGCAACTTGGGCTACTGCCCAAAAGCCTCACTAGGGCTCACTAGGCCTCCTAGTGAGTCCCCCAGGGAATAAGGCTCTCCCCACACATAACTTGTTACATAATTAGCCGTCCATTATGAGCCCAATGCTGGCAAACTCAGCCTAGTCCTACACCTGATTAGAAACATTGGATGATACTATTTATTTTCAATCCTGATTCGAATGGATGTGATTAATGTTCATTCATCCAATGTGATTAATTTCAATAATATTGTCATCTTTGTGGTAGTTATATCTTTTTGTGGATTTGAAATTTTCATGTAATAAGATGAATTTAGGAACATGGAACCTATTCCATTCTTTCCAATTTGTGATTTTCAAAGAAGAAAAAAAAGTTGTAGCATATCTACATCCCAATTGACTTCGAAGCATTTAGGTCAAAAAATACAATAGCCAACAACCCAAAAGTCAGACTTGTTCTAAAAAATCCAGTCTATTGATCAACTAGGCAAGATCAAGATTTGGGAGGAATCCCCAAGTCGTTCAATGGGACAATGCACATACCCATCATGGAAAACTATCACAATGCTCTTGTTATTTTTGACATTATAAAAACCAAATAAATTGTTGATTCTAAAAGATCCTTCAAATTTATTTCAAAACAGCATAATATAATGGGCAAGTTTGTAACATAGATGCCAAGTCAGAAAAAGGAGAATATTGTTATTTTTTGTAAGATAATAAACTATAGATGGTGTGAATAGTGGAAATGCAAAGGTCATCCTTGTTCAAGAATGAAGTTCCAAGTTCATGTATCAAGAGATGAGAATCAATGCATACATTCCAATTTGGATGTAGGATAAATACAACTCCCATCTTGGTAGTTAATTACTTAAAAAAGAAAAGATGTCATTGTCACTAAAAAATTCACCCAAACTCTTGACATTCGTGGTATGTGAGTTGCAAATCCACCACATTGGATTTGTTCTTTACATATATTAACATAACCATAAACCAAGTTAAATATATTTAAATCATCATTCATCCATCATTTAAGAATACTAATAGCTTATTTAGATGTTCAATACCAGATTTTTGCATGCGAAATGTCTAGCAACTAGTAAAGATATATGAATTAGGGGCTAATCTTCCCAAGCTCGCTACATAGCCAATCACCTTCTCTGTACTACATGTACATCTAAGTACATGTTTATAGGGAAAACATTGACAAATATGCACTTGCAAATGGTCAAAACAAGTGAAGATTACCATCATTCGAACAAGGGGAATTTTTTTTTCTTGTTATAAATATTTGTTGCCCAATTTTATATTACAAACAAATTTTAGTCTAGAAAAAAATACACCTTTGACAAGAGCCCAAGACCTATAGTCAAGTTGTGTTAGACACCACTACTTTTGGTTGGTTGGATTATATAGTACACCTATAGTATTGTTTTCAAAATGTTGCATTTTCATGTTATATGCATGAACATTATATGTTAATTTTTCCCACCCTGTTGTTATGTAATATTTTAATATTCACATATTAAGCTTACCTAAGCTTAATTTAAATTTTATGTTTGCATTGAATTTTGGCACCATACATTTGTTTGATATTTTGGTTTTAATCAAAGTCATGAGAAGCAATGAAAGAACGAAAGTGACTATGCATGACAAAGGAGCATCATGTACAAAATGTTCCAACTTAGTTTTCAAAACATGCCAATAAACATTTTAATATCAAATCAAATTTCAAATGAAGACCATGTCTAGCACTCACAAAATCATTACAAATAATGAACATTTGGTTTGTTTTCATGGGAAAATATAGATACAAACAAGAAAAAAATGACTTTCAAGTTCCAAAATCAAAGCAAACAAGGTGTGCACATTGCAACCCAAGTAACTAGACCACCAAGTTGTTGCATATTGATCTTGTTAGTGCTATCATCTCACTTTGAACCTTTAATATAAATCACACCCTCTCCATATTACTAATTGGACCTATTAACAACTAGTGCCTAAAGTCTCTTGTAAATATATTACATTTAGAAAATAAATTAGTATCTATTATTAACACATATTCTATATTAATTTTATTTTGAGTTTGAGAGTAAACATAATCATAGTGTGGAACTATAAAATTATAATATTTATCCAACAACCAATATATGGGATCTTACATTTTTTCTCACATAGTGTTTTTTTTTAATTTTAAAAATACTCACCCCCACTTGTTTCAAGCTTGCAAGTCAAGTTAAACCTAGAACCACTTAGTTGTAAGAATAAATAATTACAAGTATACTAGTTCCAACAACCAAATTGCAATTGCGTTTTTAATGTAATTAAAAATGAAAATTTGTTAATATCAATAAAACCTTATGGAAGAACCATGTGGGCATTGTGCAAAGGGCGCCGGGGGGGGGGGGTCAAACATCCTACAAAAATCGTGGTTAAATTTTGTCCCTTGTCCCATTCAAGTGTAAAAAAATAAACAACCCATCAAAAGACATGATCAAATAATTTCAAATTGGTCAACAAATATATATGTTGTGTCTCAAAGCACATGAAATAATAAAATATTTTTCAACCCTTTTGTGTTCATTTTCCTTGCAAAAAAATGCCACGAGGTTTTAACTTTTTATGTTGAAAACCAAAATTTCTCCCTTGATAACCAAATGTTGAGGTTTTTATTAGGTGAGATGGCAAAACCCCTAAGTCCTCTATTGATGGTCAAAGTTTAAGTTTTTTATTAAATACAAATGGCTACATTTGCAAATTAATAAGTCGGGTGCACCTTAAGAATCCTAACTATGAATCTTGAATTTAAATATTAACATGATAATGTGGCAATCCAAGATTGGTTAAAGACTATTTAAATAATTTTTAAATTTTCCTAAAAATGTTGAAATAGTAAATTAGACACTTACAGTGCTTAAAAAATGTTTTGATTATCTTATATTTATTGGGTTACTTTCAAATTTATCCATGGTTTACATTAATATATTAGAAACATTGTGGTATAAATGTATTAAGAATTCATAAAACTTTGGAATTAAACATGGTTTTAAGCATGTAAACTAAACACCAATTACATTTTCTATGGCTCCTTAATTCATGAATGCTCCCAAAAACCTCTCCTCCTTTGGAATTAAAACTAGGTCAAAGTTTTGTGGAGGAACCAAAACCCCTCCTCAAGATAACCGAATTGAGCTAAAACATTTAATTTGTAGAAAACAAAAAAATCCTCCATTATGTCGTCATAAAATCCCCCTTCTTCCTTTGGCAATCAAAGGTTTTAATTTCTATATAAAAACCAAACCCTTTCATTTGACAATTGAAGGTGTAGAGGTTTTTAAATAAAAAACCAAAACCTTGTCTTCCCTCAATAACCTAAAGGCTAAAATGATAATGTAAAAACCCAAAGACTTCTTCCTTCAAAACTACATTCAAGTGGCCAAGGAAAAGAACTTTGGACTAATCCAAGTTCATATAATGTCAACTAGAAAATTCTATAATTAAATAGTCGTGTTATGTACTAAAATGTATAAGGAGAAGTAGTTGTATAAAAATGAAGACATTATCATTTTTAATGTACAAACAAGTGAGAAATGATAATTAATCTTTAATCATTTTTCAAAAAAATGCAAAATCGTTTAGAGATAAAGTTAAAGCTAAATTAATCTTTAAATTTTACTTTTATGATCATTTCAATTTTGATTTATGATCATTTTTTAAATGTGCAAGGTTACATTTAGCTTCACTTTTAAAGGGAAGCTTTCAAAAGGTATGTGAAAAAGAGGTAAAGTTAATGGTAAAGGAGGGGAAGGTTTTGAAAGAGTGTTTGAAAACAGTTGCAAAGCTAAAGGTAAGGGTAAAGTTAAAGTTTTGGTGTGCCCTTTCATATCCATGTAGGTTGGTAGGGGAAAGAAGTGAAGTAGTCAAGCTTGAAAGATTCACTTCTAAGGCCCATAAGATAACATTAGTATATGTTAGGATAAATTCGAGAAACAAAAACTCTTCAATATTTTATGTTGCAAAAACCATCTTTCCTTGATTATCCAACTAAAGCACCATGAATCCCTCTTCATAATAAACTTTTTCATGTTCCATGCAAACCTAAGTTATGTTGCTTATGTTTGATTTTTTGTGAGATGTGCATTGTATATATTTGTTGTGTTATGTGGAACTATTTTTATGTTATGTGCATACTAGCAACTTGATAAATGACCTAAAAGACAACTTGAGTGTCAAAGCCTTATTTGGGCTCACAACCAAGGCATGAAAAGGGAGCATGCCAAGAAAGTGTTGTAAGACCCAAATGCAAACACACTCTTTTCAGTGTGGGAAAGTGAATGCCAACATTTTGGGAATTGAAGTCTTGCGATGTTTGAATGTTTGAAATAGAAGTGTAAATAGTAAATGGTGTTCAAAGCAAGCTTTCTTTTAAATGTTGGAAATGGTTTTGAAATGTAGATATCAAAAATGAGGTTGCATTCTCCATTTAAAGATCTTAAGTTCAAGTTATGGTCAAAAGAGTGGTCAGAAATCAAATTGGCAACTTGATTCCTAACCATTAAAACCTAAGAAATAAAGGTCAAATAACTTCCAAGTTGAGCAAGTGACACAATGCTAAAAATTTCTTTTCAAGGTTATAATGTTTCATTTGAAAGATCTTGGATGAAAACTTGTATGTGGAAGTTATGTGTTCACAAAGTTGTAAGATTCATAATTTGGCAAATTAGGAATTTTCAAGACTCGTGATTCGTTTTGCCACTTTGATGCAATTGCCACTACTGATTGCAAAGACTATAAAAAGAAAAGCATGGTGAGCTTTTCCTAAATCAAGTCTATGATGTGTTTAGTGAATCGGGTTGTCATGACTTGTCCATGGACAATTTTGGTTTTAATTCATTCCAATTTGCATTAACCACTACACCAAAAGACAACATCTATGACTCCATCCATGATTAGAGAATTTAATCATATACACCTTAGTGATTACATGACTACATAGTTGATTTAGATTCATCACTTATGTCAATTCATTGCAACCATATTATAGTTGTTTATGCCACATGAAGATATTTGTTTGTACCATTCCATACAATTTTCATGACTATAGCCATGGATGGATGATCACAATCCTAAAAGATCATGTAATCATGGTCGTTGAATTTTGTAATGTTAAATCGAATAATAATCATGGAAGATGCATCCAATGGTCAAATTTTAATTTTTAATATATAAATTACAGATTTTAAAATTAATTTCTTGTTGCCATGTGACAACTTAAAACTAGGAATTGAACATTTTTGGCACAATTGTGTGATGCCATGTGGCGACCAAGGCCTAGGAAGCCTAACCTAGCCACCTAAAATCCTTAAACAAAACAATTTAGGTTAGGCAACTTAACATGGGCCATCCTAAATTTAAAACAAGCCTATACAAAGCAAAATAAACTAAGTAAGTTATTTAGGCAAGGGGATACATTCACAATTTTAGGAGCCACCCCAGTGGGTGGACATTCTTTAAAACTACATTTCTGAAACTTTGACCAAACACCATTCAAACCTAATAAATGGGAATGACAATCTATTTTTTGCATTGGGTTTCATTCTTTACAAAAAAAAATACCACAAAATTTTCATGCAAATCAAAGTTCCATTCCAAGTGAAAAGGATTCAACATAGACAATGGACAATGCTTTTTCAAAAGTCTTTTTTGCATATCAAATGTGCACCCTACACTTTCAAAATTTAAGATGATGTTCATGTTGATAATTGAAAGGGTGACACATGTTGAAATGATGAAATTTTGAGATGTAATGAATTTTAGGATATTAGGTTCAAACGTGCTTTTCAATATGAATAATTTGAAATTTGAAATTTTTCCTTTTACAAAAGTTCATCATTTTTGCATAATAAAGGGCGTGGATGCATGGTCTTCATGATATTTGATCAAAATGTATGATTATCTTTGTATTGATGGTTAATACCCTACATTGTATGGATTAACTTAAATTTAATAACCATGGTTTGTATATATTTATATAATGTTTGCCTTGCATTTCATGTTGAAATTGTAATCATTTATTATATTTTGTGATGAATATCATAATACCTTGGCCAATTCAACACATTTTAGTGAATAATTAATCAAATTTCAGATACTTATTTCAACAAACGGAATATTCCTTAGGATCCAATATTTTCCTTCACAATATTTTGTGATTTTGGAAGTTTTTTTTTTTGAAAATTTCAACATTTGAAAAAAAAATTAATGTCAAATTGGCCAAGGTACTAGGGTATGTCCATGTAAACACACTTAAATTCATCGCTTACTTTGAATGTGGAACTAAGAACCTAGGTATTCCATTAATTTAAGTTCTCAATATAAGGAACTAGAATAGGATTTTTCAATGATCTTCTTGATATTTAAGTTCCAATCCCTAACTGACCTAGATAGTTAACCTTATACCCTCTAGCTTCTAATTCAATCTAAACCCCTATCTTCTCTCATTCATCACTTGTGTTTCATTTAGCTCCACCGCCTTCCTACCAGACCGTGATTCTTCATTTTGTCACATCGTTCATCGCCATCATTAATGCATTATGTTTCAACACTTTCCCACCCATCGTGCTCACAGAGCAACAAAACATGATGTGTTGACCATTGTCACCATGTTACATTTGAGAAAGCGTGCAACACGTCCAATAACTATGGTTGTTATACAAAAAGTGCACATAGGTAACAATGTTTTTCCTCTTAATTATTTCACACAATTTTTGGTTGACAACTTAAGTATAGTTGCCCAAAAGGTGTGCACATTGTCAAGCTTTTGGTGTTGTCGATTAATATGGGGGGTTTTGTTTAGCAAAGTAGGTTTTTGAAAATGGAGCTACAAAAGTTCAAGGTCTTCCTTAGGTCTTGTGGTTAGTTTCATTGTGGTGATGGGGAATTTGAAAATTAAAAGAAAAAGAACTCCTTATCACCCTCCTAAACTTGAAGAAGATTGTCCTAATGGTTGTTAACATGAAAATTTGCGATTGTGCAATATTGATGTTAAGTTTCTAGAAACACAAAACATTGATGGAAATGAAGGTGTGGGAGTTGTGGCAGATGTGATTGCAAATGATTTGTCTACGTTGAAAGGTGAGGAGAAGGTTTTAGTTGTTGTGAGAGAAGGAGAGCTTACAAAGGTGTAGGAGCTAAGGCAAACATGAATGCAAATCATTTTTCTTTGGAAGGTGAAGAGGAGGTTTTAAGTTCTTTTGAAAGAAGGAGAGCTTACAAGAGACTATACCAACATAGATACAAACGTCATCAACCTGAGTTGCGGGCAGTAGAAAACGATATAGCTGTTGTAAAAGATGCAACATTTCTTGGTTACCTAGCAACTACAACACCATTGTATGTAGGTGACAACCCTAGATAGATGTAGAAGCAGAGCACCATTGTGGTAAGAAATTATCCATGTTCATTCTTGATTTTTTAAAAGGCTATGATTCCTCTTTCTAGGCTATTGTTATTGAAAATCTTTTGGGCCAAAACTTGATGCAACCTTGTGTTCTAGAGTATTTGTGAGATATAAGAAAAATTAAACAAAGTCATTTTATTATTGAAAATTTGAAATGTGGCTTGTCAAACCACATAATAGGCCACAAGTCCTCACCTTTTGCCATTGCAAAAGAAATTGTTTACATTCTTGTAGCATCTAATAAAGCTAGTAGTAGCAAAAAGGTGGCTTAGGTATTAGGTGTGGACCAAATGAACATCGAAAGAACAATGGAAAATCACAACTCTTTAAACACTAATGAAAATGTTTTTTGGCTAATTAAAAGGTCTAAAAAATGTGGTGATGCTTTGAATGACATGGCAATTTAGCAAATTATGGATTATTGGACAACACAAACGACAATTTCACCAAATGTGAAGGATGTCACTTGAAGAAGAATTGCATTGAAATAATATGATGTGCACGTCATCCATTACCTTCAAGTCCTAAAGGTATTTAATGTAATAAAATTTAAACTTTTTATCTTTTGGTTTCAATGTTTGAATTGGTCTCCTTCCCATAATGTCTTGTTTGTCACCAATCATATTTCCTTCCATTTCCTTTGATTCTAAAAAGACCACATCCATTGAGAAAATCTTCTAATGAAAACTAATTTTGAAACCAATTAGAGGTGCTTGTTGTTGAATTATAATGAATGTGTCCTTGGACAATCTACAAGTGCACCTTGAAGGAATGGTAATTATAAAATTATTAAAAACGTTAATTTGAAGATTGGAATCCATTTAGTTATAGTTGTTAGTGGTTTATGAAACAATTTGGGATGATCTTAAATGTTCAAATTGCTAAATATTATGAATGTTTGCTTGGAAAACCTTTAAGGGGTCATTGTTGATATAGGTGTAAGAACCTAGTCCTCTTAGAGTGTTTGATCCACTAAGTTTAAGCAACTTATGTTTTGTGAGGTAGTTGATAATAATTTGAAAAGTACATGTTGTTGACTCTTAAGTATTGTCTACTTGGAAAACCACCAAATGATCATGGATCAAGTGGTGAAAGTAAAAATGGCAAGAACATGGTCCTTTCAAAATGTTTGATCCACTAAATTAAAGGTGCTTTTGCTTGCTTTGTTGTGTTAGGCAATTCTTGGTGGTTTTGAAAGTATAGGTTATTAACTCATATGGAGTGATTGCTTGGAAACCCACTAGATGATCATGTATCAAGTGGTGACAATACAAGCAATAAGAACCTAGTCCTTTCAAACTATTGCTAGTCCATTAAATTCAACATCATGTTGTTTTTTTTGCTTTGTTAGCCAATTAATTGATGATATTCTTAATGATTTTATTAAAGTATTGTTGAGAATTCAAGCTCAACTAGTTAGGTTTCATTAGTTACTGGAATAGGAAAGTAACTAAGTTACTTTCACAAGATTGAATTACTTTTGTTACTTATATTAGTTTGGTTATTTGTGGTTTGGTCTTATAGTTAAATACCTTGGTGTTGATGGCTTGTTTATATTTTCTTCATTACACAAGTTTTTGTATTTCATGTGACAAGAACTTTGAAGAGTTCTTGATGTTACGTTTTGTGTTGTGAGCATTGTGTTATAGTTTCATTTCAATAAAGTTTTATGTTTGCACTTGAGTAGATCTCTTATTTGTTAACAAGTTGTTAATTCATAAGGTTTGGTTGCTTGCAAAACCATGAGGTGATCATGGATCAAATGGTACATGGGTACAAGGGGTAAGAGCTCTAGAATCCTTTTTAAATATATTTGGTACATTGAGTTAAAAATTTATGTTGTTTGTATAGTAGTTTTGAATGTAGTTTGAAGCATGTGAATTGATGAATATGGATCAATGTTAGTTGCTTATGTAGAAAACCATACTTTGTGGCCATTGAAAAAGTGGTATTTAAGCCTTAGTTTGATTTTTTTTGTCCAACACTAAGTTTTAGGTTTTTATGCATTATGAAGTTAAACCATAGTATATGCTTACCACACTAATAGGTGGTCATAATAAAGTGGTAAGTGGTATTTAAACCTTAATTTGGTTTTTTTTGGGTCTAGTACTAAGCTTTGGGTTTTTGTGCATTGTAAAGCTAAACCACAATATGTTGCTTACCAAACCCAATAGGTGGTCACAGTAAAGAGGTGAAAGCTAAAGCTAAGAACTATATATTTTTCCCACTTCATGCCATTGGACATAGTTGTTCATGTTGTTTCATGTTTACTTGGTAAGCTTTTAGGTGGTTGTGGAAGAATAATTAAGTAGTGGTTACAACCTACCTCAATTTTTTGCCCCATAGTTCCTATACATGTTTATCATTAATTTTGCTTTGTGGAGTAGGTCTAACTGTATGGTTAAAAGGAAAAGTTGTTGAATGATTGCTTGGAAAGCCATAATGTAGCCATTTCAAAGTGTGGAAGTTGGATAATATAGTTTTTTTCATTGTGTTTTTTGAACTTGTTTGAATGTATCCAAAGATGCTAACTATTTAAGAAATTTAGAAAACTAATCCATGGTCATTGAACTTGAGTGGTAAAATCTATAGGGCCTTTGTGAAGTTAATAATGGTCATTGAAAATGTGGTAAGAACCACTTTGAATTTTGCAATCTAATAAGCTATAAATTCTTGTGTTTTTTGAAGTAGCTGCAAATCTTATATATTATGTAAGGTTTTATTTGTCGAAACATGTTGAATGTTTCTTTAGTATTTATTTAGGTGGTCACTGGAAAATTTGTGGTTCAAGTATAGTTGGTAAGAGTTCATACCTTTTGTAATTTTCTTTCATTTCCTTTGATTCCACATGGACCATATGATTTGAAATCAAGTTGTTTACATGCAGGTCCCTATTTAGAACTAAATGTGTGACAACTTCCAATTGTATTACCTAAAAACTATGATCTCTTAGATATTTATTCACTAATTTTTGCATGTTATTGTGGTTTTGTAGCTTGAATTCTTCACCTTGTTAAAGGATAAACACCCATAAATTCTAGTGATGCTAATGAAATTTCATAGCTTGAAACCATGGTTTGTTAAAAAGCTTTGTGAGTGGAACACTAGTTGCTTTCATCATCACATTGAAATCAATGAGTCAAAGGAAGGGTTTAATGCTATTAGGAGTAGGGGCAAAGGGACCCATGGTCAATGTACTTGTTCTTGCACAAAAGTTTGTCATCCTTCTAGAGTTTATAATAATCATGTAGAAGAATGTCAAGCCCACTTGTCCTATTTTCAAAGGTTAACAACCTTATGTTCAACCATTCTATGTCCCAAAGAGAACTTTGTAATGTTTCATTGACAAGACTATTTGTTTGGTTCATGAGCAAATTATGGTGTTGAAAAGTTGAAAATCTACCTATTTCAGTAGAACATAGATAGGTTTGTAGCTTGGTACATAATTAATTATGTTGTTGTGGGGAAAACCAGTGAAGGTTGAGACAAAAAAATGTCAAGAGTTGAATTTTGTGATTTACAAAAGGGAGTGAGATGATAGGGTGTTCAAAACCTAGACTTAAAAAAAGTTTGTCATCCACAACTTTACAGCCGCGTGGCAAGAGGAGGAGTTTAAGGCATATGTATCAAATCTGGCACCTAATACCATTGTGTTTTGTACTGATTTTTTAAAGAATTATGCTTTCAAAGTCCAAAATGAGATCTAGGACATGCACTAGTTCTCATTTTAGATTAATATACTTATGCACATCACATACCATCGCAACCCTACATTTGATCTAGCCCATCCAAAGTCAAGAATCCTAAAGGAGGTCCATTACTACATTTCAAACGAAAAGGAGCATGATATTTTGTTTGTTTAACATGCCTTCAAGTTGAATTGGAATTTTTGAGAGAGAGGGGTTGTTTCTTAAAACATGTTGTATGGAATATTGGTTGCAGTGGATAGTTCAAGTCTACAAGGTGTTGGTACTTTATGCCTAAATACCACAACATGACCATTTGTGAACAACTTCCATTTGGTTTTCAAATAGTTTGGAATTATTTTGCCATTGGTCTTGGCAAGGGGGAGGTAGATGGGGCTGGAATGCTACTACAAAAGGAGGTCCACAAAGAGCAAATCAAGCCAAATGTTAAACAATTTTAGAACACATCTTATGTGGTATTTGTTGTGGGCACATGCTACCCACCCAGGTGCAAGGATGATTGTCCACAAGTACTTTTGGGAGGTAAAAAAAGGTGATGTGGATAGATTTCACCTTTTTGAATGTCAAATTGAACATGGTAGCTACAAAGCACATCAAGTTCGATATGTCTCTTCTCGGGATTTGACATTAGTTGAACTCTGAGAACTTTCTTACAAATATCCCAAGTGTGAGGATTTGGATGCAAACTTTGAAAAATTTATCGTGAACCTAAACATAAGTACATAGATCATGTGGCATAGGACGGGAGGGTTCTTACACCTACTCCTCAAGAGTGAAAGAGATCTTACACCTATAATAAATAGCCATCATTTTGGCTCTCGCTATTTAGGAGTAGGCACAAAGAAGGAGGGATAATCATGAATATAAGGGTTGCAAAGGTTTTTTTTTGGGTCAATTTTGTGACATAGCTAAATGGGCAAATCATGCATAAGAAAATTTAGCCAAATTTTGGCTACAAGCTAAATATGAAAGTAAAAAAGGTTTCACTTTCATATGTAGATTGTAGCAAGCTTTGGAACACACCCACCCTTAACACTAAAAAAAAGTCCTCCACATTGGGCTTCACTATGAAGATATATAGCTCCGGGATATTCAAGGATGTAAGGTGCCCTTCAACTACACCAAGAAATTCCTTGGAGTGAGCTTGTTGATGGGTAAGCTCAAAGGAGGCTGCATTGCACCAAGAGAGTGAACACATTTTTGAAGAGGAGAAGCAAGAAGAGGAGTGACAACTAGAACTTTCTCCAACTTTCTCAACATTTGACTCTGGAAGGCTTAACCTTCTTGAAAGGGTAAGACCGAGCTCCTCATCAATTGCATTATTCTTTGCAGAAAAAGAGCTTGCCGACCTTCTCTTGGTGCCAAAAGAAGCTTGACATGTTTTTTTGGCAAAATTTCTTCCCCTTCTTTTTCCTCTTCTTCTTTTATTGTTGTTTTGGCTCTTCTCGATATGAGTTATTTTTTGCAAAAAAAAACATGCCAAGCTCCTCTTGGTGCCAAGAAAATATAAAGGGGTTTTTTTTTTGGCAACACTTCATTTTCTTCTCATTGAGCATCTCTTGACACCGAAAAAAACTCGATAGGTTTTTTTTTGCAAAATTTCTAACCCGCACACATTCATTACAAAAAAAAAGTTGTGAACTTCTCTCGGTGCCAAGAGAAACTCCATAGGTTTCTTCTTGCAACCATCCTTCTGTAGTTTTTTCTTCTTCGTCTTTTCTCGTTGCTATGGCTCTTTTCCATGTGAATTTGATTTTGCAAACAAAAACTTGCCAAGCTTTTTTCAATGTTGAAAGAAGTTTAACCAGTTTTTTTTGCAACCCTTCATTCTTTTCCCATCGACCTTTTTTGGTGTTGAACTTCTCTTGGCGCCGACATAAACCCAACAAGTTTTTTTCTACAAAATTTCTAACCCACACACTTTCATTACAAAAAACAATCCCATGCAACTTTTCTTGGCATTGCAAGAAGTTCCACAAGGTTTTTCCTACAACCATTCTTCCTCTTTTTCTTCTTCTTTATCTTTTGTTGTTGCTTTGACTCTTTTCCATGTGAATTCAACTTTACAGAAAACAAACTTGCCAAGCTTCTCTCGGCACCGAGAGAAGTTTGATGTTTTTTTTTCTACAACCATTCATTTTCTTCCCAACAGCCTTTTCTTGGTGCTAAAAGAAGTCTGGCAAGATATTTTTTGAAAAAAATTAACCCACACATTTGCATTATAGAAACAAACCTATGGAGCTTTTTTCGGCACTGAGAAATGCTCCATAAGTTTTTCCCTACAACAATTATTCCCCTTCTTCCTCTTCATCTTTTATTGTTTTTATGACTTTTCCCAATGTTTGGTCTTGGTTTTAGGAAAGAATCTTGCCAAGCTTCTATTAGTATTGAAAGAACTTGATGGGAGTTTTTTGCAAAATTCTTCCTTTTCTTTTTATTTTATATCATTTTCTTCTTTTTCTCCATCCTCATGTGCGACGTTCATTGTAGAAAAACATGGTGAGCTTCCCTCCTTCTTTTAGTTATGCATTGAACTATGGCCTTCATTGCTGAATGACACCTAGCGAGCTTTTCTTGGCACCAAGAGAAGCTTGCTGGGTTTTTTTTGGAAAATTCATGATATTCCTTCCTTTTCTTTTTTTTTCCCAATATTTCATCTTTTTTCTTCTCTAGCAAATCTCAACCTTCACAATTCAAATGGAGGACAATCACCTATCATTTGACTGGACAATCCAAGCGGTGTAGAGCCAAACAAAGATCAACACATGGGAGATTCTTGATAAATGCAAGATATCCCTAAAGTGGAAGGCGCATATGGTTGTTCCATTGTGCATGATGGTTCCCATGCTAGTTGTGAGGCTTGTTGTCAAGATTGATATTTCAAAAATGGAGCAGGCCTTTCACATGGGATATAGGGAAGGGGACAAGGTTTTTGATTTGTTTCCAACAAGTTGGAAGGGCGAAGAATAGGATTTGTTTTACATAGTGGAACATGGGATGAGCACTGGGTCATTGAAAATGAGCGATTTGAAAAGGTGTTATGGGAAGACCCAAACTCGGTGTGCTTTTCCAACAAGATGTTTTTTGCGTGGGACAAAACCAGCGCATCTAGGCTTGGATGCCATACATTAGCATATTGCACAATGATGATCCATCATGGCACATATTTTATTTGACACTTTTGAAGGGCTCGTGGAGTTGCTTACAACCATGATTGACTTGAACAAGTAAGACCTTTTCATTTGGATTAATTTTTGAAAACATGGTGTTTTTTTGCTTGTCTCCAAAGTCTGAATTTTTGAGTTCATGTGTAGGGGTGTTGAATTTGATCATGTCAAGCCAAACTTGGTGCATGAATTCTTTCAAATTCAGGGGATTGGAATCATACCTTTGAAGCAATTCAAAGATGTTTTGCTAGTAGACATTTACAAGAAATGTGAGAACAAGTCGAAAAGACCTGAAATTCTCTGACATCAAAGGTTTTTTTTCATTATATGTATAAGGTAATTATCTTTCCATCTATAACATAGTATCAAATCTGTACAACTTGATTTCCTATCATGAACCTATTAAGACTTCATATTTTGCTTGTAAAGGGAGCTTACAATCGTTACAGATATGGCAATCAAGTTATATTATGAAAATGTTCCCCAAGAAGGTGATAGATTTCCTATAAAGATGCAAGAATTGATAAAGAAGGCAATGGAACATGTGAGAAAGGATCATTATTCGATATTCTACAAACATTTCCCTATTTGTGATTTGGGTCTTTGGACCAAACTTTTGCAAAAAAATTCAAGCCCATTATGACAACAACGCAGAGTCTAAGATGTTCATTGAAAAACTTCATATGTTTATGTTCTTCCATGAGCAAGGAACATAAAGTTTCTTGGCTAAAGCAATGGAATGAGTCTAAATTTTTTAGGGAAGCTAAAAAGTTTCTAAAATAGGGTTTTTCAAATGCTTAGTTCGACAAATGGTTGCACAAGGCAACATTTTGGTACCAAGTATGACTTCAGATTTCCTTGAATGCCTTTCCATTTTCAATATGATGTCCATTTTCTACTTGTTCTTACTACCTTTAGTTTTTGTAGCTTAAAGTTGAAGCACTCAAGCTACACACTACTACAAAATCTAACCTCAAGCTCACTATAAGAAACATCCATGGCTTAATGACATTGGAGAATATATTTACCATTAAAGACTTGAGGTTCGGGAGACTTGTTTTTTCCAAGAGTTCAAGCCCAAAGATGGCATTCATTGTAGCAAAACCTAAAAATAATAATTTGGATGAAAGGAGGCCCTCAAAAGAGTTATTTATAGGTGAGAATTTGAACTCTCATCTTTGTATTTAATCTATTTCTTTTGTTTCTCTTGCATTGCACTATCATTCATTAAATCTTGAAGATGATGAGTTTTTCATTTGATGTTTTCTTCAACTTCTTTTACCATGTTCTATTCCTTGGGGGTGTAATCAATGAGCTCCCCCATCTGTTTCAAATTTGGTGAGATCCAAAAGCAAATAACACCATGCATCACAAGGACCTCCTCAAGGAATGGTCACCAAACCACCTTGAAGATTGCGACTAGTACATTGAATGCCCCCGAAATTGTACCCTACCATCTGAAGTTATGCTTAGAAAAAGCCATGAGCCCAACTTCCAAGAGAAACTCGCAAGCTTTGGGGGTTTGGATGTTCAAGCAAGGAAGAAGAAGTTTGTTGCAAAGGGGAAGGAGAAAAAGACAATTCCTCAAGAAGTCATGGAGCTTCCATAAGATGTGGCCATGGTTGATTATGAGTTCACAACCTCAAAGAAGGATTTCAATGACCTATTTGAAGAAATTGACAAGATACATTCTAGTAAACACCTTGACTTGTCATTAGAAAGTCATCGACCATCCTCATTTTATCTTGATTTCTCTTTCGGAAGTTTACGGAAAACATTAGGTTTTGATTCGATAGGAGGTTGTTGACCACTACCATTTTGGCAGGATTTATTTTTGGCTCAAACGAAAAGACTATTATGATTCCATGAAAAAACAATGCATTTCTTGTGGTCTTCTTTAGCGTCCTTACGAATGGGAACTTGAAAGTGGCCTCCCAAGCATGCCATTCTCAATAATTACCTTCGTCAAATGAACTCAATACCTTAATTGTTTTTTATGAACAATAATTTTTTTTCACTATTTTTCCAATTTCAATGACTTAACAAAAGAAATTCTTTTAGGTGAATCCACAAGGGCTTGTTGATATTGTAATTGGAAATGTGCCAGGAGGTGTTGGTGTTCCCATGGTGTTTTAATTTGGAGCTAACATTCTAGAGTGAAATGTTAAGATCTTGCATTATGCGGACTATGTTTTCATTTTGCAAACAAGTTCCTATCCCAAAGTGGTGCCATCCTCCTTTTCCACTCAAATGACCTACGAATTTTCAAATAAATTAAAAAATTCCTAGATAGTTACTCCATGTAAATCTGAATGAAATGGGCGGTGGTGAATAGTCTTCTATTGTGTAGCACCAAGGATCCTAGGTTGAAGGTACATATCCTTCCCATATCTTGTCTTTATTGCTCTTGTTACTAGTTTTCTATTCCAATCCTCAATGCCCTTTTCTCTTCTTGTAGATTTTATTAAACCAGGCTACACTTTTGGTGAGGACCCCCCAAGATTTTTTGGAGTTTCAAGCACCTAATTTTAGCATATTCAAACATGGGATCAAGGTTGTGAAAGAAAATGTTATGTACAATTGGATTAATAACACCACAATGGCAGTTTCAAGTTTTGGGAAGCCATTTCATGCAAACAAAAAAAATGCATCCTTTAACATTTGAAGCCTTGATTAGAGCTTGCTCAAAGCCAAAATCCTTTGTTGTTGATTTCATAATGTAAACTGGTATGTACTATTACAAGCATTCTATTGTTGCATTGGATTTTCATTCCAAAATTTCATCTAAGATTCTCTTCCTTTCATGTAATAATGTGTTGGCATGTCACAATCTAGGCCGACACATTTTGGCATTTGATGGAAATTAGGAGGTCTTCAATGAGGTTATTTGCCCTCTTTTTCAAGAAGGATCCTAGGGCAAAGAATTGCCAAAACATAGATCCTGAATCCCCAATCCATAAGCATTCCAAGATTGATTTGGATTGTGAATAAGTTTAACCTTTCCACCAAATCTACTTTCCACTTTCCTCTTTTGAATTGAAATAAACTAATGACACCCCTTCCTGTGTGATGCAAAGGTATTTTTAGTTCCTCAAGGCGCATACTTTTTTTTTGCCCATGATGATTTCTTTCCTAGCCCACCTTCAAGCTCCCAATTGCCTTCATATGTTGAAGACTATGTTCAAATTCTAGTAGCTTGCCCTTCTCTTTCCTGCTCTATTTTTCCCCATATTTACAATAATTCTATGATGCACTTCATAGATTTTGAAGCAGTTGCGAGATAAATAAGTGTGGCATGTAATTTTCCTTTATTTCGTAATAAGATTTCTTTTAGATTTGGATTTCTTTTTAGATTACTTTATACTAAACTTATGTACCAATGCATACATGATTATTAAAAGATTTTCATTCAATGTATCCTTTTTGCACTTAACTTCAATGTATCTGGTTCATATTCATAAGATTTTTTTTTTTACACTTATTAACCCCAGTGCCCCGGCCCTAAATCGAAACCAATTTGCATTTTTAAACATTTTATAACACATGTATGGAATTTAACTTAGGAGACAACACTCTATTTTAAATATTTGTGGTATCAACCTAATTAACTTTTGCTACAATTTGCAATCTTGGAGGCAACATGTTCTCTCCGACTTCACTTTTATGGTTATTGTAAAACCTTGATCTTTTTGCAAAAAAACAATTATCATACATTTTCGCATTAACCATTTTGATGTCCATTTTGAAACTTTGATATATTTATAATCCTACTTTCAAGTGTTCAATCTATGCTACATACTCACAAAACCTAACCCTATAACTTTTGAAGTTTATCTCCTTATGATCAATTATGTTATATGTCCAACTGGAGTTTTGCACAACTAATACAGGCGTCTTGGTTTTATTTTTAGCGAATATCAATTGTCTCCTGGGCCTATGTGTTCGATATAATGAACATAACCAATTTCTTTCGGTGTGTTGTTGACGTCATTTGAACTCGGTTCTGACCTTGGTGTTGTCAGTTTTCCGCTTTTTCGTCCATTTTGGACCTTGGTGCATTTGTTCTTCCTTTTCCTTGTTGAAATATGTCATGTTATCTCCTAGGTGTGTTGTTTTTGGCCCCTTGCATTCTTCGTTGTCATTTGACCTCGAAACGTTTTCCTTTTCCACCTTGCTATTGACTATGTTGGCCACCATTAGTTGGTCCATTCCCCTATTGTAAGCAAGTGTAGGTGTTTTGTATGGATCATCCTTTACATTGGTTTTGTTTTTTGGCCATCTTTTTTATAGGATTGAATCGTTTATTTTCCTAGACGCTTGAAATCCTATAAAATAATTGCATTACTAATGAAATTGCGTTCTGAATTTTTTGTTTGTTGAGTCTTTTGGCCATGGATTGTTTCTAGGTAGTTGTGGCATGTTGGTTATAAATTTCAGAATGAAGATTTTGATCATTGTTGCATATATCTTGTAATCATGCAAATGATTAATAAAAGCCTAATATTTAACCTCTACCTAAAATTCTACATCTACATTCTTCAGTTTTTTATTTTGGTACAAACATGTACAAATCCAAATCTAGTGGTGTTTTGCAAGAATGCCATGGATATGGATATGTTGACATGATGCAAATGAAAAAAAAATGTCCTAAATTTCTCTAATGGATCCCTTCAACCTCAAAATAAAACTAAATTGAATGCACAACATAGGAAACATTTGGAAACATGTTTGTTTCATGAAATATTTGTAGTTGTCTAGTCAAATTTTGCATTTAAATCTAGCATCACAAACATTGGTTGTCATTGGACCATTTAGTTTTTGTTGGCAAGTTCGGAACAATCACATATGCTAGAGCAACTTTTAATGGTAGAATAATTATGTTCAACAACCACAACATCATGTATATGATTTTGATTATCATTTATTGCTTTGGTTTGAAGTTTTTAATTAATGTTTGGTTCAATAGTCACTAAGGATTTGTGCAAAATTGCTCAAGTTCGACCATAATTTAATTTAATTTTTCATAAATGGATATTTCCTTATGTGATTTCATACTTTGAACAAATATTCATCTTCACACCTCTATTGTGCTGCAATTCAATGTGAAGAACAAGATTTTGGTTTTTCATTCAAATTTTTATTTGTCATTTTTTCTATTATCATGCACATTTTGTGGTTTTGGGGCTAGCCTTATCATCTGATGATTCACTAGTTGTTTAAAAACTTTGTTCCTCAATTCTTGTGGAACCTAGGCTTACCTACCTAAAGTTGCACAAACTCATTGTCAAGGATTAATAAGTTTTGTGAATAGCAAATTTCCAAGTGTTAGCAAGTCTTCTATTGACAAATTCTTCAATAAGATTGTGAAAAAATGTTTTGGAATCGGTTTCTTCAAATTCGCACAATCTTTGAAAAAGTACATTGCATGTGTAAACATTGTCAAATTGTAGTCCTCCATATCATCCTCGGAAATGTTCACAATTTGTCTCATTATAGAAAGACTCTCTTTGTCCATCTTCACATTTTCCCATCACCATGTTGTCCATTCCACTGTTTTGTCAATATTGTTTTCCATTTTATTCCCTATGTTCTGATTTTGAAGCAAATGCATGAGGGGGTCTAGCTTGGTATTATCTCTTGAATATTTCAACGATTTTTTTGTCATCTCGCAAATTCTTTCTAATATGCTTGAAATTAATGTGTATTTAATCATATATTCCAAGGTGTTTGTGCGACAATTGGTTACAATTTTCTTTTTGCCATTGAAGTATAGAGGTTTTACAATTGCAAGCACGTAGTTGAAGAATAGAGGACATAACTAATAAATACTTGTGCAAATAATGCAAATTGAAGTATTTTACATGCAAATTAGTAATAGAGGGAAAGTGAATGCAATTTCATTGTGCAAGTTGCCAAAGGGTTGAGAGAATGAATGAAAATTTAAAAAAAGTTTAAAATGGTAAGGTGTCTTGGGGTGCCTAATATTGTCTCAATTCCTAATGGTCACATACCTCTTTGTGGTGGACATGCAGTGTTTGAATTGGCACATACCTCTTGGTGGGTCAACAAGCTTATGTGCTATTGAATTTGATTTAATCTCAAATTTTATATGGTTTGGATGTTGTAAAGCTCGAATATATTTGGTAGTAATGGAATTTGAAATACTAGTTCAAGTATAACTTGAGCATTTCATGTGATGAATTGTTCAAAATATACCAACATAAATTTCTTGTATTATGTTTGGAATGTATCCTATTGCAAATATTCATGAAAATGTTCATCCATCATCATTTTCATCCATGTTCTCATCCATAAATACCATTCGACATGTGGAAGAATACTTTTCCACATCACCAAATATTTTGTCCTAGGTGTGACAAAATATGTTTTAAATATCTTGTCAATGTGGGAAGAATACTTTAAAAAAAATACAGTCATGCTCCCTTGTTCATGCTCTCCTGCTAACATTCATGCTCACAAGCTCATCCCTATTAAATAGACCATTTTTTTAAGATAAAAAATATACTGAATTTGTTTGATGGAAATGATTCCAACATGGCAATACTAAATTAAGTTTAGTTTTTTAATAATAAAATTTTAATGATAATTTTTTTTGGATTGAACTATGGAGAAGTCCAAAATGTAATTGTATTCAACCATGATTCCAATGCATAAAAATGTTTGGTTTTTGTTTTTTTCAAGCTAATTGTCGGAAGTTTAGTAAACCCACATTAAATCATGATGACGATGTCATGCTCACAACATGTCCAAAGTGAAATCTAAACCTTCATTTCCTCACCTATAACCCAAGATATTTAGCTATCACTTCACATGTTGACAAAATTGTTATCACAAAATATATAAACACACATTTTTTGAATGTTGCACATTATAAACTTATTATATCATTATCTAATTTCATAAGGAAATTGATTACACATGAGTTACTTAACTTAATTCATACTTTAGTTTCATAATTACATTCAAAATAATAATGCCTTTTAATTTCAAATATGCAAGATGTATTACATTATTTTTATATCTTGAGTTGGGTGAAAAACCAAGTATAATAATTGTATTAAAAAATATTCTCAGAAATGTCACAATGGAATGGATTTCACTTTTGAAATTATATAGTTTAAATTCATGTGTTTTAAATTTAGAAAATTAGTTAGTTTCTAAATTTTCAATTTAAGGAAATTACATTAGTCCAAGTTTCAGAAATGAGAACATGAAATCCATAATCTACTTTCATTTTCTTTAGTCATTCAATTAAAAAAAAACAAAAAAAACAAAAACATATTTCACTATTGCCACATCATAAAAAATAACATCATAGTCATAACCAATCACATTTAGATTATTAGTTTTTGTCGCATGTGCATGACTAATCAAATCAAACACGTCCATTTGGATGTCACATACACCACGTGTTTACCATAATGTTCATTTTCACTAAATAGTTAGTATTTTTTCCCAAAATTAATTTTGATTTTACTGAAATTAAACATAGGTAATCATTCCAAACAAATGGATTTGATTTTGCAATCATTTTAGTTGTGATGTTACTAACAAAAAAATCGTGTTTTTATACTAGTGTTATGAACAAATTATGATGACAAACATTTAATTTAAAGCTTTTGAAAGGTGAAAGCATATTATGATAACCCCCCCTTTTGGGCACTTTTGGATCTAGTATTATAATAAATACAATATAATTGTTCCAAAACTATGATACATTTAATTTTGGGAATCAATTTTGGGTTTTAGGTTTGATAATTATTTTTTTTACAAAAATAATGTTATTTTGTAATAATAATAAATTCATTATCTATATAAAATATCCATGGTATATTTATAATAAACATTAGTATAATAGGGCCATTGTTTTATTTTGACTGCACTAAGTTTAAAGTTTTATTAGTCATTAAATTAATCAATTCCAATGGAATTTAAAATATGGACCATCTAATAATGTTTGTCATCTTCCATGTGAATGTGATTACTTGAAAAAAATTCAATTTACATCTTTTGAAATGAAAAAAATCAAATTAATCACATGGTATCCAAACATGGTTCAAATTATGCGAAATGGCATCATTTAATATATATTAAATTTTCATAAAAATTAAAAATCATTTAAATTATTTTTGGAATATATTTGTGTTTTTGAGTACATAAGTACGCTACATTTTTTTTAACAAATATATGCCAATCTCCCACTTTATAAAATGAAATTAAGTAATTTTTTTTTTCTATTATCTTGTTTAAGTTATATTCTAACATGATATACAAAAATATTGTATTTTTTTTCAAAAGTTTGAGGAGGGATACACTCAAACATGCACATCCATGGAAATAAATACAACGTGACACCCCAAAGGGGGTCATTGTAATGTGCTTACACTTTGAATGTTAAAGGAAACAATGTTTAACATAACCAGAAGTTGAAATTGCTGATTACCAAGAATGATATTAATTATCATATTGGAATTCACTTGAAGATTATAGTGTTTTTCAAGTTTTTTCATGGCTTTCTAACTTGTGAAATATTTATGATATTCATGAAATCAATTATTGGTTTAGTTATTTGCAAAATTGCTAGAGTTAAAAACATTATATGTAGAAATCCAATTATATGATACATGGGAAAACACATGGAAATAGTGATGTTAGAGTTCAAAGATTGGTGTGGCTTATTTGATGAGCATGGTGTAATATAAATGGTACATGTATATTTGCATTTCAAAACCCAACATTTTCTTTGTAAAAAATTAAATTATTACAAGATAAAAGACAATTCTATTATTGCACATGTTGTGTTAAATGTTAAAAGGTGTTTCATTGACATTTATGTTGGTCTACTCGAAAACATCAATGATTTTTGAATTTTCCTATTATACATACAAATTTATTGTGACGCACCCCCAAACTTTTTGATAGATTCAATTGTAAGTCCAAAGGTGAAAACAACAAAAGGAAAAAAAAGGTTAGGGTACGCTCCTTAACTTGTAACACTTTGAAGGTAGAAGGGCATGTTAGAGCTCCGAGATGAGGACTAGGAAGAGTGACAAGCAGGTCAATTATTCACATGGACCTGCACAAATTAAACAACAAGTTGGTTAGTGCATAATTATAGCACTTTTGGTGCATGGACAAGCCATGGGCATACACGGACTCACACCACTCACCATGACCTAATCTTGGGGAAAGCCACCACCTTCCCCCTTATGTATTCTCTGTGATTAGCCATGGGGGTTACATTTAAACGTTATTTTGTCTCGAAATTTTTCAAAATTGGAAATTCCTAAAACTTTGGAGGCCCATAACTTTTATTGTGGACTTCCAATTGAAGTGGGGTTAAAAAAAGTTGTAGCCCTCATCGAGAGCTTTCCAACAATATGTGGCACGCCACTTGTACGCAAGTAAATCAAAGTAATTCTTGATTTTTAGTACATGGAATCATATTGACATTTTGACTTTCGCCCTTTCTTTTTGCCATAATTTGTGTTACTCAAATGGGTCATGCGAACCCATTTTTAAAAACTATTTAAAAAAAAATGCTATAGAAATATATTCAATCCAATGAGTTTTGACCTTTAAAATTATTTTTTGAAAATTTAATAGTTCATTGAGACTCCAACTCCCACAGTGGGAACCCACTTGAGAGTGTGTGGCTTCATTCCCACACTCTCCTACACTTTCAGGAGCATAAAATGTGACTCCTAGGTTTCACTTTTGGCCCGCACCTTTACAAGCTTTTACCTTGGTCGTGAATGCAAGGCTAAAGTCGCGACATATTGCATAGGGTTCTTCAACATATAAAAAGTAATCAAAATGATTTTTGGAGCCATGATATCTTCTTGGTGATAAAAGATACCCACCGTTCCTTTGGATAATGACAACTCAAAAAGAAAGATAACAACATTCAATTCTTGAACTATTATATAACCACACAAAAAAACACTAGTATGAACATTTGAATAATAAAAAATGACTTGAATGAATTTTTAAGAAAAGTTTTAAGGAGATCTTGTGCAAAATAGAATTGGATGTCACTTTGGTTTGCCTATATGCTTTGTCAATTGTCTTCTTTTCATTTATATGGGTGAGCCAAAGAGGAGACCTTCCATCTTCCAATAGAAATTTCTATTTTGGGGAGTTTTCAATTTTTTGTGATGGGCCAATCAAAATGATTCATTACTAACCCAAAAAAAAGGTTAAAAAAACACCCCATTAATTCAAAGATGATTGCAAACTATGTTGTTGATTAGAGGTATTGGCCCCAACAAAAAAATGGTGACAAACAGTTTTAGGACCATAATTTTCATGCGACCAATGAGAAGGCTTGACATGTGCTTGGGAAGGCCTAATTTTTTTTAATGTTGGGTTTGTGAGAAGGGGCAGGGGGCAGGGGAGGGGGGTTTGTTGTCTCCAATGTGTTCATCAAGAGTTTCCCAATAGCACAACACTTTTATCCTATGTGTTTTGCCCAATGTTAAACTTTCATATACCTATACATATTATAATAGGGGGGGGAAGGGAAGCATCTATGTGCTTCTATTTTCCAAAATATTTTCTGAAGTGCCCAATATTTCCACAAAAAAAATGGGATTGACCAATAAAAGTGGCTTTTACAAACAAACAAACAAACAAAAACCCCCCCAAAAGAATTTAATTAAAAAAGTTGCACCCCAAAACAAAATAATGGAAACTACAAGGATAGGCACCTATGCTCTATAATAACAATAGGCAAGAAGGCACCCCTTCTCTATTGCCTAGATTGAATTGCATCCGCAATGTCCACACTTTGATGCCTAATTCCAATCGGAAACATTGTTCTTCTCAGCAGTGATTCTTTTACTGGCAAAATTTCACCAAATTTTGACCTGAAAAATATGATTTCAACCTATACAAAGCATTTTTCAAGGACAATAAAAACCCAGGTTCGCCAGATTTTGAAGGAAAAAATTCCAAATCGCCAATTTTTTAATGATAAGTTCCAGCAGGTAACCAAGAATATAGTTAGAAGGATTCTGTTGTTTTTAATTCCTACTTTAATATCTAGTATGTACGAAATTTGGCTAAAATATTTTTCAGTTGATGGCCACTTTGGCTACATCACAAAATCCTTAAACGAAACCCTCCTTCTTGGCCATCTTGTCTTGCATGAATACATACTGATATGAAAAGGTTGGTCCACCAACCCACTACCCCCGGACAAGGGATTGTGTGTGGTGTAGAACCCAACAGAAAAGTCAAATTGGTTTTTGGTTTTCTTTTCTCCCCAATCGTTTTTTGCCGCAGGCTTTGCGGGAGGCCTAAAGCACTAAAACTGGTGAAAAGTTTTTGAGTGGGCTTCTAAACATTATAAACATTCCATCATCCCAGGAATATAAACAAATAAATCAGGGGGCTCCCCAGTCCAAGTTTAGCATTCCTGGGATTAATTAATATAGCCACCCAGCCACCCAGCCACCCACCATAGAGGCCGCTCTCAACAAGGTGAAGGTGGTACCACCAGAGTAGTAGCCTAGGTGCTGCTGGTTCAACATGGCATGCAACGAACCAACCATACCTACTACACTTTCCACCTTCTACTATGTTTAAGTTCTCTACTAGCATGGCCTGCACTCGGATATTTATTTATTATTCTTGCTGTTTTTGTGATGTGTGCATACCTCACTCATTTCTAAAATAAAACTCTATGCTCCCAAAATATATATACACATTTTTCCCTTTGAATCTTCCAAGTTCCACCATCTAAAGACCATACTTTTTTTCAGACGTTTCCTCTCTTCATACTTTTTAGCTAATGCCTTCTAGGTTATTTATAAAGCTGGAAAGCAACTTCTGCCTTTTAGCTAAGATAAGTATCCTGATAAGTACCCCCAGTTTATAATGGGGGTATTAGCCCAGGCCAAGAATAGTGACCAACAGTTTTGGAAATAGAATTTTCCTGCAGCCAATGGGGAGTCTCAGCATGCACTCAAAGTGCCTTGATTTTTCATCATTTTTCCTTTGTTCTCAATATGTTCTGTTCATGTTCCCAATGGGTTCCCTAGGTTCCCAGTGTGTTTCCCAAGGGTGTTCCCAATAGCACCTTGTTTTAATCCCATATGTGTTGCCCAAAGTCCTCCCCTTCTCACCTATGTAGGTGGGTGTTCTTTGCAAGGGGTATTAGGCCAGGCCAAAAATGGTGACAAGCTTTTTTGGGAGGTTTTTCTTCATTTTTCCCTGGTTCCCAATGTGTTCTCACTATGTCCTTTCTAAGTTCTCAATGAGTTCACATCAAGTTCCTCAAGTTCCCAATGTGTTCTCCATAGCACTTCACTTTTATCCCATATGCTTTGGCAAATGTTGTCCTTGTTTCGCCTATATAGGTGGGCCGAAGAAGAGGAACTCTATACTTCAAAATACAACCTTTTATTTTGGGGAGCCTCTGTAGTTTGATTTTTTTGAGTGATGGGCCAACCAAATTGGCTCATTGCAAGATTAAAAAATTGAACATGGGAGGCACCTCATCTAATTAATATGAGAGGTGAATAGGTGAAAATCCCTTCTGCCGACCACAAACCCCCCCCCCCCCCCCCCCCGCCCCCAATAGACATCCAAATGATATGCCAATTTGAATGCACATCTCTGTCATTTAGTTTGGAAGCATGTTACACGACAAGTTCAACTAGAAAGAGTTAACGCCTTGGAACTAACCCCCCCCCCCCCCTCCCCCTTTCCAAATAGAGTCATTGAGGACATTGTCAATGTTGCCCCAAAAGAAAAGCAAAGGTTGTCTACTGGGTGGTTGACAATCACGGGTAGAGGAACCGGGAGGGCGTTAAACAGCCCCTAGGAACTTTGGGGGTGTTAGTGCGGCCGGCACCCGCCCTTGCCTTGCATGGTTCTACTCTCCAAGTTCTGCTTTCGTAAAAACCTTGTATTGCATCTACTACCAATCTTATCTAGATTTGAACTGGCTACCTGCCAGACATTGTTGGCAGGTCAGGTGCTAGGTTAGGTTCTAAGGTATCCAAAATGAAGGTTTAGATCTTTTTTTGCAATCACCATTGGAACTGAAAGGGGGAACCAACCTTTTTTTAAAAATGAAATAAAACATAAATTAAAGGTGTTATTTTTTTATAAAAAAGGTTCAAGCTCTCTATTTAGATAGGTAAAGCTTTTCAACAAAAAAAAGAAACATGACCCTACTTTTTATGTTTGTAGACCAATTGATTTGATAGAAAAATCATCTTATTTTCAGCAGGCAATTTGGCATTAGGTAGTAGTTGCAAGTAGTTATATTTAATCCGTTGTCTATAATTAATATTACATAATCTTTATCTTGGACAACATGAATTGGTTAAACAAACTCATACTATTTTTTTTAAAATTATGTTTAGTTGTGTGTACTGGAGATGGAATTGAACTTCAGTTTTGTTAAGAAAAGACCATGACCATAGGTTTTAAAAACTCAAAGAATTAATCTTAAAATCAAACCTAAAGTTCTTTATTAAAAAAAAAATTTAATGTCAAAACCAAGATTGAAAGTTCCACAAACCCTATAACAAACCATGCAAGTGTTTCAAAAGGCATTGCATTCACATTGACATAGTTCTCGGGGGGTGGAGGGGAAGGAGGGGTTGTTTAACAAATCTATTATAGAGACAGACTAATTAGTAAGGGAAAACGTAATGTATATAGTAAGTGTGTTAATTAGTTAGTAGATTTGAATTGGGGTTTTGGATGGAAATTTTGAATATTTTTCCTCCTTTTCTATTTTGGGACATTCTATTTTGGGGCATTTTTCTTGATGCAATTTCGAAATTTTTTGCACTTTTTTTTATTTTGATAGTGGAGATTTTTTTGTGTATAATTTGGTTTTGAATTATAGAAATACATGTAAATATTTAGCATTTAAGAATGATTATGATTATGTTTAGAAAACCCAATCAACAATACTTACGATTTGATGATCATCCTCAAGATGCAAATTTGAAAAAATTGGTTTTGGATTTTTTAGTTGTTTGTCAAAAAAATTTGTGATATCTTTTTGAAGTTTTGTTGTTGCAAACAAGTTAAGTTGCTAATTGTAGACACTTAATGAAAAGATGAATGTGCTATTGATTGAAATATGTAAATCAAAGATGTTAAATGAACATAATATCTAGATTTGAATAATAAATGATATAAAGATACAAATGTCTGAACATAAAAGCAAATTGGTTTTGAGAATTTTGTGTCAACATGTCAAAATTTGTAACTAGGAATTTGCAAAGGCAATTAAATCATGTGGGCAATAGAATGAACATGTTTCAAATGAAATGTAAGAAGATGCTCCCAATAGAAAAGTTACAAGCACCCCTAGCAATGTTCATCATACGAATACAATGATTCCAATAATAAAAGAATGAGCTATAGTGTACAAAATGCCCTCTATAAGATGAAAAGAATAATGAGATGTGCAATCTATAAGTGTTTGGTTGTTGCATCAGCACTAATAAAATCCTTCAAGAATTAAAGTGGTTAGGGTGGTGGATGCACATAAGAAAAATGAACATGCTACAAGATCTACTACACCTTAACAATTTGAATCACAATAGCAAGAAAACATAATCAAGTGGTTATAAATTCAACCAAACCAAACCCCACATCGGATAGGCAATATACTTGTTGGTTGGGAAGCAATTCTGGAAGAGGATGCATCCATTAAACAACATGAATTCATGGCTTGTGTTTGCCTATTTGCACCCTTGGATTATTTCCAAATAATGCAACTTGTTTGATGGTATGTGATGTTGATGAGGATATACATGAAAATAATTTGGTGACACGTGTCCCAAAGGTTCAAGTTTGTAATACATGAGTGGTAGATGTGGTTTAAATTCTTGAGAACTATTCCACACTTATTGTAACAATAAATTTGCATTACAATATGCACACATTCATGATTTCTACTTTGATTCTAAACACACATGTTTCTGTAATTCATTAAAACACAAGATTCATGGTTATTTCGAATAACCAAAATTTGTATTTCAAGATACAATGTAAAAAACCCATAAATAGAATTACCATTCATTTGTTGTATATTTTATACTACAAAAAAATCACACAACAATCTAAATATGGAAATCATTGTAAAAATTTGTACTTCCCTTGTTTACTAAAAACTTCAATCAAAATATAGCAAAAGATTCCATGTTCTATTGAAATGAAAGTAAACATCAAGATTAAATTTATGGTATAATAAAACAGAATTTGTAATTATTTGCTACAAAGTACCTCCACTCTTTCATTATTCCAAAATTGTGTGTCTATGAATGAAAAAACACTTCCCCATAATTCCCATCTTTGGGAAGTCCCTAAGTAACCATCAACATGATTCAAAACCAAACAAAAATTCCAAATTTAAACCTCTAATGTCCAGTGATCCATCCTTATCCTTAATGATTATTCATCCAACAACAATGTAATTAGGCTGCCCCCCTTAACATTACCCTTTTTGTAGGCTGGATTCCATCCTTGAAATCCTTGCAAAATGATAGAAAATGAGATGAAAGCATTGTGCAACCTTTTAAGCTTCTAGGTATTCAACTACAATTTTTCTAGTTTCAACTTGTACAACAACTAATGGTTCTATACCTACCTCTAAATATGTAGTTTTGACCTCCTCCTCCATTAACTTAATATGTAGTTCTACTTCTAGGAGCTACATCTTTGATTACTCTACTTTTGTTGCTAGAATAATTTCCACTTGTTCTTGGTCTTGAATTATCTGTGGTTCTTTCTTTTCTTGGCCCCCTTTTCTAAGTTCTTGTGGTTCATCAATCTACATTTCCTCTCCTGATCTTTTTCACTAGGCATTAGTTTAGTTTCTTCATCTTGGCCTAATGTTTCTATACTTGTTAGACTTTCATAAACAAATCTTTGGAAAATTTCTCTAACATATCTCTAACTTGTATTGAAGCATCAACTTTATGTCAGGCCAAATTCTTCTCCATCTCCTTTGCAACTTCCCATTATTCTTTAGACTTTACATCAAAATCCTTCATTTTGTTCTTTATCCTCATCAGAATGTAATGTTGCAACATTTTTTCATAATCCTTTGACCGTTTTTTCACACTAGTTGTGTTCAAAGTCTTCCTCTACTCATTTGTAGTCTCCAACTATGTTTACAACTGCTATAAATTCTTCTAATGCTCTTTATTTTCTTTCACCAACATCTTTTTTTCCACTTATGATGTCCTTTTAAAAGTTATTCATAACTAAGTAGAAAAGGGCTTTCCAAATTCATTAATTCCAAATATGTCATTACATTATCCTTTTCCTTCTTTTCCTTAATCAGTGCTTCCACATGACTACTCAAAGCCTCTTGTTGCTATTTATAATGGAACAATGTCTTTAACCATTTTTTCTTTGTAGCTTCCCAGGCTTTAGCCATCTTCCTTAACCCCTTTAATTCTTCATCCTATGATTTCATCAACCATGTCTTAGCCTTGAACTCTTCATTTTCATCCTTTAATTTTTCTATGAATGTTTTTATCTTCTGCTCATTTTATGTCTAATCTTCTTCTAGAATTTTGTGTTGTGATTATACTCCCTCTAGAAGTCCCTTTCCTTGTTCAATTCCACCTATAACACTACTTTCTCCTTTTCTTCTACTTTTTTTTTCCTCAGCATTTTCACTTCCTCTTGTCTTCGTTTATGCTCACTTTTTTGTGCTTCTTTTTCCTTGGCTATTCTCTACAATTTTTCAATTGCGCTCTTTGCACTCATGCTTCTATGAACTCTAGAACTTTGAAAAAACACAACTTCCATGAACAAATGTAAACAACTTTCGACAATTATTATGTTTATATGTCCTTGGGCTTCTTATTAGTCCCATTCATTTTTTGGCATGCTTGCCATCTTTTAATTAATGCCTCATCCTTGAAATTATGACGGCCCATCACTGCCATTTTTTGTGTCCCTTGTACAACCACATGGAAGCACATTAGGTCATCATTGTGAATGAACACCTGAGATCCCATATTTCAATTGCTTTGCATCGATAGTCCCCTTAAATTAATTATACTAACTCCACATCATTTTCCCTATACACCTTGTGTTGATTGTGCCATAACATGTGTTGACTATGTTAATACATCTACTTATTGTATCAATACTTTTGCTAAATGTGCCAATAAATTCACCGATTGTGCCCACACATCTAATGATTATGTGAATACATCTGTTCATTCAATCAATACCCTCAATACACCAACAATCAATTTTTGTATCTCAGATTTCTCATTCTATATTTCATGGTCCATCATATTAAAAAACACCCATTCCTCACTTCTACAATTATCGTTCAATGATTTGTTCATCATCTGAAGTTTTGAAATCAATACTATTTTGACCTCATGATCATCCATCTATTCTTCTTATTTATTTGTTCTGCATGTTTGGTTTTTGTGTTACATAATATTGATCTTCCACCTTTGTATCGAAATCCTCCTCTTGAAATCCACTTGCATTTTGTTCCTAGTATACTGGCATTTGTTGTTCTTATTTTTTAACTTCAAATTCCATGTATTTGTATGGTTTGAACTTATTCACATTGACCAACACAAGATTAGTCTCAAACTTTTCAATTGTTACCAATAACATAATGTTATTTAGTAACACATATGTATTGTGTTCTATATGGTCCAAAACCGTTTCCTAGTAAACTTCCTTATGTGCGACCTATTTCCCTTTGGAAACCACATAACATAATCACCAAAATTGAACTAATTTTGAGATTTTGTTTTTGATTCCATAATGTTATATTCCACTGTTGAATTCAATTAATTTTAAAAATTTGCATCCTAGCCCCTATAACTTTCCAATTCTGAAACTCTACTAATTAAAACTTTCATTAAAGTATTGTCACTTTGATGTCCAGCAACAACAACTAGCACTATGTATTCTATGGGCATCAATGGATGTAATCCATACACTAATTGATATGGTGTGTACCTTGTTGCTACTTTACATGCAATTATGTATGAAAATAACATTGTTGACAATTATTCATCCTAATTTGTTCCATTCTCATTTATTAATTTAGTCAAAAGAGTCCCAAGTACCTTGTTAGTAGACTTAGCCTACCCATTATGTGAGGATAATAGGTTGTAAAACTCACATGTTTCAACATAAAAATACTTGAAAACATCATTTATGAAATGAACCCCTTGATTGGTGACTATAGTCAATGGACATCCAAACGTAGTTAATATGCACTCATATAGAAATGTTGTTATTATTGCTACAATATTTGTTTTCAATGCTCTTGCTTCCACCCACTTGGTAGCATAATCTATGGTTAGAAGAGTGTATTTGTTTCTTGTATATCTACATGTTGGTTTAATTGGCCCCATAAAATCAAGTCCCCATTTCATAAATGGTTTTTCTAGAATACTCATGACTAGTTTTGCAAGACTAAGTTGCTAATCCTCTTGTTTTTTGGCATGCGTCACAAGATCTAGATTAATCATGCACATTAAAATACAAAGTTGGCCACCAATATCTTGCATCAAATATCTTCTTTTGCATGATTTCAATTACAAAATGACCTCCTGATGGTCCTTCATGTAGTGTTATCATCACCATTTGTGTTTTTGTAGTTATTAAACATATTTATAGTTTATTGTATTGGCCCATATTGTACAATTCACCATTCTTTAGTGTAAAAAACTCTACTCTCCTAACCAGTCTCTACTTTTGTTGTACATATATTGTCCCCTCAATCTGGCCTATTCTCAAAAAATTCTTTTACATCATTTCACCATTCATGTTATGTGTAAACAAACTTGCATCTATGGTTTGATCAAAGACACCTATGGGTTTTGTAATGTTTGGTAGTCTTGATAATGCATTTGCAACTACATGAATTTTGCCTAATTATACACTACTGTGATGTCATATTCTAGGAATAATAACAACTATCTAACTATTATCCTTGAAACTTGTGGTGTGTTGACCAAATAGATGAACACCATATGATCTACATAAAAGATGAACTTATTACCCAACAAATAATGTCTAGATTTGTGCAAAACAAAAACCATTGTAAAGCCTTTTTCTTTCTCGTGCTATAATTCTATTATATTATGTCAAAAGTCTAGAAGCATACACCATTGATTGATCACACTTCCGTATTAAATTCTAAAATAGCATAGTTCCCACAACAAATAAAGATGCATCTATATGAACATGAACTCCACCTACCAATTTGGTGATATCAATATCAGTGGTTCAATATACTTATGTTTGATCAACTCCCAAGCCTTTTGACATTCATTTGTCCGAAGAAAAGTTTTTGTCTTTTTAGTTAGTTTAGTGATAGGTGCCATAATAGTAGCAATTTTTTTTATAGAACATATGTAAAATTGTGCCATCCCATTGAAAACTTGAATATGCTGTGGATTCTTAAGTGGTGGCATGTTTATTATCATTTGTATTTTCTTTGGATTTGGTAGTTTCCCTTATTTAAAAACAATAAAACCCAAGATCATCTTTGAAAATACCATGAATGCACATTTGTTTGGATTTAGAAATATCTTCATGTCATCTAAAAATATCTTCATAAAATTGCCCAAATATTTTTTGAACGTTTTGGTAACAACTCTTTGATATGTTGGAGGTCCATTTTAAACTCCAAAAATGGCATCACTTTCCATATAAAAGCCCCCTAGTCTATAATGAATATAGTCTTGTATATATCCCTTGGAGCTATAGCGATTTGATGATATCCTCAATATCCATTTAAAAAGGAATATGCTTCATATATTACTACTATGTTCAAAAGTTCATATGTAAAAGGTAATGGGTATTAATCCTTCTTTGTGGCTGCAATTAGTTTTTAAAAATCTATATAGATTTTCAATTTGCCATTCTTCTTGGGTATTACTACTATGGGTGACAACCATGTAGCCTCTTCTACAATTAGATGAATCTTGTTGTTAACAATATCTTGTTTGATTGTTGTAACATAATATGGATTTAATCTGTATATGTAAGAAGAGGTATTGGACATAAATCACAACAATTATTTTTTCTACCCATAGTACCAATGTATTTGATCATTTGGTGGAAACTTGTCATTACAATGAAGAACCTATGGTTGTAGTTTCAAAGGTAATTATTTAGTCAAAATTTAACCTCATAAACTCATTCATTAATACCCTTATCACATTTGTGGCGTCCCAGGGCACATGATGGTAATTTGTCCAAGATTTGGTGATATGAAAAACTTGTCAACAATCTTGTGGGGAATTTTTTTTTGGTTATTTCTTTTAGTAATGCAAAGGTTTTTTACAATTTTTTTTGTATACTGTAGATGATAGTGTTTAGATGAGTAATGTTGTTTAATTCAAAAATTTAAAGGGTATGTTTGAAAGTATTAGAGGTTTATGTGATTGGCACCATAAAGACTTTAAAGCGATCTATAAACTCTAAAAATGAAAAATTGTGTAACAAGATGAATTGAATGTTGACCTAAAGTTTACAATGACAATTGGATTTGGAGGCAAATCAACAAGTTATTGAAAGATAAACAAAAGACCATTTCAAAAATGGAGAGGAGTATGTAGGGCTTATAGAAACCGCCTTTCAAAATCTGATGTTGGATAGATGAGTTTTGAGAACATGGGAAAGGCATGTGGGACACAAGTTGTTTCTACCACAAGAAATGGTACGATGTGACGTATGGATTGGGGTTTTTTAAAGAAGGCATTGTTTTAGATGATGATCTCCATGGAGAGAAATGTATTTGACTACTCATTTGAATGAGCGGATCTAATATACTTATCAACTGCAATATATGGTTCAGAGTCATAGAAATCAAAATAGAGCAGGGACTTTTGTAATACCTCATTAATTGCAGTAAATCTCAAGTCCAAAATTGGTGATTAGTTGAAGGAAGGATGTTACAGGAAGTATACAACCCTATTTTGTGTATCAATCTGCATCTCCATATTACTATGAACTAATGGAACAATGGGAGGTGGAGGAAAACACCAATGTTGATCTATTTGAAGAAATCGAGGAAAATTACCCAAGATCATCTGAGTATGCAAAGGCACATGTGAATGTGTTGGATGAAATATACAATCATACTCTTATCAAAAGAATCCAAAGTTGGATAAAACAAGACACAACCAAAAAATGGGATCATGAATTTGTGGATTCATAGATGATTAGGTTACTATCAAGGGTATATACATTATGTGAAGAAGAAGGACATGCAATCATGGATTGTCATTTTGTGTTTTTTTCACATTAGAGCAAGTATTGTTAGGCATGTGGAGTTAGAGAATGTGGCGGGAACATTAATAAATAAACCACAACATGAATCATGAATTCTTGTAGTCCAAAACAGATTTAAAAGCATGGAGTTGGGAAACCAATTGGGACCACACAATCGACATATTCATCCATCTATTCAAACCAAGAGCAAAAAACCATAGGAATATTCACATCCACATATTGCACAATAGAGGATACTAATGGGTAACCATGCATTAGAATAATGTTGATTTCAAGTCAACACAATTTCACCAATAGTGTTAGAAGCGATAGTTGTTGAAACCCGGAGACAACATGTTGGACCAGGAGTTACTTAATCACTTAATGCAAGTATAACAACCATACAAGTGGAAATGGTTGTTGCACTTAGCATAGATGTTTTTTAGAAAGGGGGTACTAATTGGATATGCAACAAAATTGGGCAACGGATCAAGTGGAGTCTTGGTAGGAAGGAATATGAGTTGAAGTTTGGTGCTACCATCAAGTACTACTAGAGTTGTTGGCATACCTCAAATGGAGTTTACTAATTCGATAATGACCACTCATGGGGATAGAACTATAGACTAACCATTAATGAATTCAATGAATGTTGGAAGATGCAGAAGTGCAGATGCCGTGCATTCAAGAGGAGGATTCCAATAACCAATTGTTGTAACTACACCAATTTTTAATCACAGAGATGGCCATTATGTTAGGCCAAACAAGGTAGCTCTTAAGTATCTTGATTTCAAAAAACATGCTGATCCAAATGTTCATGTCGAAATGTTCAATTCTGTAATAAAAGCAAATGTAGAGACTTCTGAATAGTATATCATCAATGCGTTTAGCTATATGCTAAAAGATATGACATTAAACTAGTGGCATAATTACATGTCAAAATTTCCTTAATGTATTTTTTTGGATCTTACCATGCATTTTATAAATGTCATTGGAAGACCCATGATGATAAACAAATATATATGGAGTTGAAATTATGAAGCAAGAGGAAACTAAGAAGGTGGAGGTTTACTATGAATGGATTCAAAAGTTGGTTAGTGGTTTACAAGTACTATATAACCATCATTTTTTTAAACTACTATGTTTAAAATGGGTTTGCAATCATACCTCAAAATTGTGATCATATGCATGAAATAATCAACATTACAACAACATAAGGAGGCGGCAATGTTGTGTGAAGAAGGTATGACTACTACATAAGCAAGGAATGCATTGTTAGTACCATAGAATACCAAATAGGCAACACCAATAAAAACACAAAGTAATGCATGGAAGACTAACAAACATTGCATAAATTGTGGGATGACAAATCATAATGTGGAAACATGCCGAAAGAATAAAGAGTAGACCACGATGGCAACCATAGAAGCAGTGTTGAGAATTTCAAGCTCAACTAGTTAGGTTTCATTAGTTACTAAAGTAGGAAAGTAACTAGGTTACTTTCACAAGGTTGAATTACTTTTTTTACTTATTTGAATTTGGTTATTTGTGGTTTGGTGTTGATGGTTTGTTCCTCTTTTCTTTATTACACAAGTTTGTGTATTTCATGTGACAAGAACCTTGAGGAGTTCTTAATGTTATGTTTTGTGTTGTGAGTATCGTGTTATAGCTTACTTTCAATAAAGTTCAATGTGCATTTGAGTAGATCTCCTATTCGTTAACATGGTATCAGAGCTTAGGTTGTTTGATGAAAAGGTTAAAAGAGATCTAGAGCTAGATAGTTTCTAGAATTAGAGCTTGAGAGCCTCTAGTAATATCATAAGAATTTGTCAAGTGCAAAAGAGAAACGGGGAAAGGAAAGAAGTTAAGAGAAAGAAAAGAAAAGAAAGAGGTGAGAGGAGATCCACATATGAAAGGTTGTGGAAGTCAGATATTTAAATCTATATCTAGATCTATTGTGAAAAGATCTTGAAGTGAAACTTGGAGAGATTATAGAAGACTATAAGACGCTTGTATTCTCAAAATTTCAGAAGAAAAGGATGTGTTTTGTGAGAGTTATGAGTTTTTAGAGATTTTGTGTTAGATCTGGTTTTTTGGTCATATCTCCTTTATTTGAGCTTTTTTGGATCTATAGCTTTGGGATCTTATAGATCATAAAGGATTCAATATGTGAGAGAAATTTCTAGTCATTTATATTTGTATTGAGAAAGATTCAAGCATTTAAAATTTCAACCTAAGTTTTGAAGTCAGTTTCTTTTGAGTGTGATAACCCTTTATGGTCATCACTAATAGAATTGAAATTTTGAACAGAGATAAAAGACATATACCTTATGTGTCTTTCAAAATCTCGAGGAGTTTGGAGTAGCTGAGAGCGAGTTGTAGGTCATTTTGTGTTCAGGTCCCAGTTTGAGGTGACTTCAAGGAAAGTAGCAAGATTTCTCATTTTATGAAATCAAATGAGCTGAAATTTTGAGAGAGAATAGTAGACATAGCTTACATGTTTCAGAAAAATTTCAAAAGGATTCAAGGTCATATGTGAGTGATGTAGCTTCGCAAAGTTGTTATGATAGAAGTTTACATTGAGAAAACATCAAAATAAACTTTTGAAGTGGAGCAAATACAACTTGGGAGAACTTGAAAGGAGTTTGAAGATTGGGAAGCGCAAATACATTATCAAAACCTTCATACGAAAGTTTGGTATGTAATCATGTACTTAATACCATACAAGATATTATACGAGGTACATACGTATACGTAAAACCTATGTATAATATAAAATTTCGTATAATACTCGAGACATACATACATATACAAGGTCCATCTTGTTCAACCCTAATCCTAACCTTAATCCTAGAAACATAAGGAAAGAAAACCCTAATCCCAATCCTAGAAACCCTAAAAAGACATTGAGTGTTGCTTTGAAAAATGGCGAATGGTCTTTCTCAAATTGCAATTGAAAAATTAAACAAGAATAATTTTCAAGTGTGGAAATTTAGGATTATGAATTTCTTGATGGGGAAAGGTTATTGGGAGTTCATAACTGGTGATGAGATAGAATCTCCTCTCCTAGAAAACCCCACACAACAACAAATCCAAGCCAATAAAACTTTGCATGAAAAAGCAAGGAAAATCTTGTATTGGCTTTTTATGAGTGTGTTTGATTCCATGATTGTGCACATTCAAGATGTAAAATCACCCAAGCAAACTTGGGATACATTGGTGAAGATGTATAACACCAATACACAAGCTCGCAAAATGCAGCTCAAGCAAGAGTTGCATAATCTACAAAAAAACAAAATGAATATCAGTGACTATTCTACAAAGGTGAAAAACCTTGCAGATGCTCTTACATCTATAGGAGCCCCTGTAGATGATGAAGATCTAGTGGTTGTGACCTTGAATGGTCTTGGAAAATACTATAGCCAATTTCGTACTTCAATTTTAGTTCGAGAAACATTTCCCAATTTCCAAGATTTAATAACCTTGCTTATAAGTGAAGAGATGAGAGTTGTTGGTACCTCATCCAATGGAGGATCACAAGAAATTGCTTTCTATTCAAATTTTAATAGAGATAGAGATAGAAGTGCTAAAACTTCATTTCGAGGCCAACACGGAAGCTTGCATGGTGGACATCATCAACATGAAGTTTAGTCTCATGGAGGTGGACAAGGAAATTTTAAAGGAAGAGGAAGTCGTGGAGGTCGTGGTGGAAGTCATTGAGGTCAACAACCAAATAGCGACTCAAATTGTTGTTATTGCGGGAAACTTGGGCACATGGCAAAGAATTGTTATCAAAAGGAGCATGATGCACGAAATTGAAAGCTGCAACAAGGGAATTATGCATTAACTAATAATCAAGGTGATGAACAACTATTTGTGATGCAGCACATGGCAAATTCAATGATAGGAGGAATATTAAATAACAATGTCTGGTATGTGGATTCTGGAGCTTCAAATCACATGACTAGTCATGGAGAATGGTTTAAAGACACAAAGGATTTGAAGATACTAGGTTTTGTGAAAATTGGTGATGACACTACACGTCCCATCACACAAATCGGCAAGGTGCCATTGTCCATGCAAAATGGGCAAACGAAAAACTTGAAAAATGTACTTCATGTTCTAACCATAATAAAAAAAATTGGTCTCCGTAGGCCAAATGGTGGAACAAGGTTTACAGGTGACATTCAAGCCAAATGGATGTTTTGTGGAAGACATGAAAAACCAAGGCAAATTGGTTGCCAAAGGAGAAAGGAATGGATGAATGTTCACCTTGGATGTGAACATGCCTAAGGTGAATTCCATGTTATTCACACATGGAAAAGAAGCTGGAGACATTGGAATTTGGCACAAGCGAGTTGGCCATGTTAATCTCCAATGTCTTAAGCTGATGGAGAAACAAAATCCTGTTGGAGGTCTTTCCAAATTTGGAACAGAAGAGGTGATGTCAGAAGTTTATGAAGCATGTCAATTGGGGAAGCAAGCTAGGCATCCATTCCTAGTTCAAACAACTCATGTAAGTTCCAAACCTTTGGAAATGATCCACTCAGATGTGTGGACCACAAAGACAGAATCCATTAGAGGATGCAAGTACTACGTGATTTTCATTGATGACCACACAAGGAAGGTGTGGGATGAAACACAAAGGTGAAATGTTTCAACATTTTTTGAATTTCAAAGCAATGGTGGAGAAGGAGAAAGGTGTGAGCATCAAGTGCCTAAGGTCCGATGGAGGGGGAGAATATTTGTCAAATGAATTCAGTGAGTATTTGAAGGAGCATGGAATTCAAAGGAAGTACTTCCACTCGAAAGTTGCAAGAGAGTAGAGATGTTGTGTTTGATGAGATGGTTAGCTGGTACCCACCACTGAAGATAGCAGAAGATGGAGAGGCTAGAAATGGTGATGTTCCATCAAATGTGGAACAAGAATCACAATTAATTAGTGGACCACAAAAGTCCTCAATTAGTGGGTCCAGTGGCACTCCATGGAAAGGAAGATTAAGATCTTCAAACATTGTAGATGCTCATTCTCAAACATCATTTTAAAATCATCATGTAAATGATGAGTCAAGTGATTCAATGAAGAGTGGGTGAAGAATCAAAAATCCCTTCAGTTACTACTCCCAGAACTCGGATGGCCAAGAAAGCTTTGAAAACTCTCGACAACAACAATGGAGTACGAAGATCCACACGAGTTAACTACCCTGTACAAAAACTCACACATGATGACTTTGTAGCTCATCATTACGCATACATGGTGAGAGTCATACAAGAGGTTGAACTCACTTATTTTGAAAGGCGGTTGGAAATCCTAAATGGGATAATGCCATGGATGAAAAGAGGGCGGCATTGGATGCTAATGCTACTTGGGAGTTGATAGTTTTACTAAAGGACTAGAAAGCGATTGGGTGCAAATGGGTGTACAAAGTCAAGCACAATGCAGATGCATCTATGAGTAGATACAAAGCAAGATTGGTTACCAAAGGTTATGCCCAAACTTATGGCATAGACTATGATGAGACATATAGTCCAGTTGCAACTGTAAGAGCAATCAATTCTATGGCAGCAGCAAAAGGATGGTCTTTACATCAAATGAATGTAAATAATGCTTTTCTTCATGGAGATTTACGGGAAGAAATGTACATGGAACAACCACCAGGTTATGTGGACCAAACACGTCCTAATTTGGTTTGTAGGTTGAAAAAATCTTTGTATGGCTTGAAGCAAGAACCTAGAGTTTGGTCAGACAAGATAGGTCAGTATCTTGTTACAAGTGGATTTCAAACATCCAATGCAAATTTTTCACTATATGTGAAAAAGACAGATCATGGGATCGTTGTCATAGTTATCTATGTTGATGACTTGATTATCAAAGGGGATAACGATGTAAACATCTTTGATTTGAAGAAGCTTTTGAAACAAAAGTTTGAGATGAAAGATTTGGGAGAATTGCGTTACTTCCTTAGCATTGAGGTAATCCAATCCTCCAAAGGGATATGGTTACTACAAAGATAATATGCTTTGAACAAATTATCCAGATATGGGATGATGGGTTACAAACCCATTTCAATTCCATTGGAGCAAAATGTGAAGCTAAGTGCAGATGAAGGAAACCTTGTGGAAGATACCACTTTGTATAGACGCATAGTGGGGTGTTTGATTTACATGACCATCACAAGGCCAGATTTGAGTTATGCAATTGGAGTGGTGAGTCAATTCATGCAAACACCACGGAAGCCACATTTGGATGTAGTGAGGTGAATACTGAGGTACATAAAACATACTTTACAATGTGGAATTTTTTATGAAGCCAAAAGCTAATTATAAGTACATGGATACATAGATGCTGATTGGGCTGGCAATGTCTCAGATAGAAGATTAACCAATGGTTTCATGTTTTCTTTTGGAAGTGGTGCTGTTAGTTGGAGCAGTATGAAACAACCAACAGTTGCATTATCAAGCACGAAGACAGAATACAGAGGTGTAGCAATTGCTACATGTGAAGTAGTTTGGTTATAGAAACTACTCTTAAATTTGGGACAATCAGTGGATGCTCATGTTGTCATTTATTGTGATAACATCAGTAGTATACTACTTATTAACAACCCGGTCTATCATGTTAGGACAAAGCACATTGAGGTGCATTACCATTTTATTACATTATATATATATAACTATATTGTAATAATATTTCACAATTAGTTATTTATAATAATAATAATAATAATAATAAAACCGTAGGTAGCTTAGGTTAGCTATTTTATTGTTATTATATATATTATTGTGTTATATCTATTGTGATTTATTATAATTATTTTTTAATTTTTCATAATAAATATATGTATATATTAGATTACAATAAAATTATCATTGGAAATATTAACTATTTTATTATTTGGGTTTTCAATATTTTGTAAAAAATTTATAGCTCTTATAAACTATAAATATTTAGTAATAATAACTTTAGTAGGCATAATGGTTTTAAATTTAATTTTCATAAAAATATTATTATCATACTAATATCATCATCATCATGTAATAAAATAATATTATTTTACAATTTAAGTCAAAGATGATATTATTTTTTATTACATGTATTAATAAAAACATACAATATAAATAGTAATAAATGTCAATTGTAATAATTTAAGAAATATAATAAGATAGCTTGGAAAAACTTGTAATATGGGCATGATATATTTCATAAATACATAAATATTAATAAATTAAATATATACACATAATTTCACCATAATATCAAGGCCATTTATGCTAATAGTAATATTTGAATACATATGTAATATGGTCATTCATATACATTCAAAGTATACATTTGTAAATCTTAATTTGTATATCCAACAATCTTTTTTAGAATACACAAAATACACCTTTGTATATTCATAAAGTTGTAATGAAATTGGTCACATTTGTAATTAATGGGACATAAATTGTTCTTGTTGGATGAAAACTAAGCTAAATGTTGTTCATATGGAAGGATGAAAACCACAATAGTCACAAAGTAGTTACAATGTAACCACAAATATGACCAACACAAAAAATAGGTGCAAAAAATGTCCAAAGGTAGTTGCAATTGACTAATAGTTGCATGTAGTTGCAAATATAGTCATTACATTTCGGCCAATTTTTACAAGTGTGTGCCTTTGTACTAATTAGATAGATTTGTGGTGGCAAATCTATTGAATCTTCTAAAAAATCCTTTAGCTCTTACAACAATTCTTCCAATGTGTAAAACACAACCCTGAATTCTTCCCATACCTGCCCCTATCAATCCCCTTTTATCTTTTCAACCGATACCACCATTATTGGTTGTTTTCAATTCAACAACACTGAATACCTTTCACACCTAAGATCCTTTTCTTGTGATGAACAATCGACTTGTGTAGTGTCCTTGGGAATAAAGTCCCCCTCAATCATTGTTGAGCATGGACAATCCCATGGATGGAGAATGAGTGGATGTTATGGATAAAATGACATCTTATATGTCATTTGACATGACATAAGGTCAAGGGGCATTACTACAAAATGTGAGTGCAATTCATTAATCCCTATCCATTAGACTAGCGAATTCATTGCTTCCCCACTAGGTTTCATTCATTATGACCAATGAATTCACTCAAAATCTAGTGAAATCACTTCGTGTACAAGGACACCTTTTGTTGTAGTGGGGGGTTGGCACATGGTGTTAGCATATTGACCTCCACAAAATGGGTTGACATTGTAGAACATGTTTATTCAAGTGTTATGAAAGGAAATGGGTTTAATACATCCAATTTAAGGAGCTGACATTGGGGCACAATGGATTCCATGAAGAATTGGGTGCATGCCAAAGAAAATGTCTTGGGTTAGAACAAAAAGTTACCAATTAACAAAAGGCATTGGAAGAGGCCACTCACAAGGGCCACTCAGGCAAAAAAAAAAAAAAACATTTGAATTCCATGGAAGACATCAAATGTACTGACATATTCAACATCTTTTTGATATTGTTCCTTCATGCCAATCAACATGAAAATATGTCAATGTTGTGTTAGAAAAAACAGGGGAACTCTTGTGGCCCACACTTCAACCCTTCATTCAAAACGAGGAATTATGCCTTATTTGTTGTTCTTCATTTGGACTAAAAGGAACATGACTTTTGGGCACTTGCCAACACATATACCATTTTCAATGCCTAATAACTTTAATGGTGGCAAGGAAGAGATGTCCACAATGTAGGGCCCCATTTAACTAATGCCTATATGAACAATTCAGTCTTCAAATGACCATGCCACAACATTCAGAATACATGTTTAACACACCCAATAGGCCACAAGCATGGGGTACAAATATGAAATGGACATGGGATGTCAACATGTCTATTATCACATACGAGAATCAATATGATGAATGGCAATATGTCAAGTCCATGATTAAGAAGGCATGCACAAATTGTTATACCTGCTAATGACTAATACATGATGTCATTGTTTTTATCAATTATTTTGGGGGTGGTATAATCTAAGAACCAACAAATTCAAATATGGTATTAATTTGGAGTGTGCTTGGTACAACATGATGGGGGAGTAGATTGCACATGGATTCACCTTAAATAATCTTTAACCTAAAGACCAAACTAACTTGACATTAGAAGATATTACTTGATGTGTTTGAAATATTGATGATGTTGCCTTTGCATTGTTAACTACATTATCTCCTCACACAATTGTAATGTTCAATAAGTTAGATAATCTTCATGGGTTGGATGCAATTTTGAATGGGAAGCCCATTAGGTTAGGAAATCATGCTAGTCAACAATGTGGTGGTAATATTGGGGAAAGCAGTAGTAGGGGAGGTAGTTCATAACACTAGGGTAAAGTGGTTTTTGCCATTAGATGTGACATATGTAAATTATAAAATAGCCTCAATATTGTACTTGAAATTGATATTTATGATGATTTATGGAGTATTATGGGCAAACAAGTTGTTTACCCTAAAAGTTTATAAAAATTGATGCATATGTAAACCTGGCTAATTACAATCATATGTAAAGTTTTACAATTGAAAAATGAATCAAATGATTAGATTGTGCTTTGAATTATTGACTATTCAACCTTTTAGATGACAATGTGGTTAGAGTGATTGGAAACACATAAATGCATATATATGGGGGCATTTCATTCAAAATGCCCTAAAAATGGAAATTTTGGAATTTGAATTATGGAAATGAAATTATCACGTATGAAATACACAAATTTCCAAATAGGGTCCTGAAGCAATTGGTTACAAATTTATTACCATAAAAACATATAGTTGGAAAAAAATATGTTTAAACCACCATGTGGATTTGCATATCAAGTTCAACCTATGCCTACGTTTTTGGCACTTTTAAACAATTCAAAGTTGTGATGCCCTTGTGATTTCTGACCTAGGAGGATAACTAATTGCAAGATTTGCATTTTGGGGTCGAGCTCATGGTAGTCATTGTCATTTGGGGCTCAATTGCCTCATTAGGAATGTGGGTGTCATCATCATCAAATGCGCCCCTCCTTCACCTTTAGAATGTTTGTCCCATGCAAGGTTGTGATGATATTTCACCTTGAACCCATTCATAATTACCTTCACAATCATGAATAACAAGGTAGTAGATCCCACCTATTCAATGTTATTGGGACACCCATGGCTATGAAAAGCCAAAATAATTCATGATTGGGGGATTAATATAGTGACCATTGAGGGTAACGGTATTGTCAAAATAGTTTATGTTTCCAAATATTTGAGTGGCAACATCAAATGACCCTAGACAATAGTTAATTACGATGTCATGGATGGAGTGACAAATGATGAAGAAGGAAATTTATTATCTTCTAAACCAAATTTATTCTCCATTAAAATGATTACACTACTTAATCAGACAATCGTTGAGCCACAAATCCAATTTAAGCATGAACTAGGGATGGTAGTGGTGGATGAAACACTTGCCATGGAAAAGGTAAAGACTCTTCAGATTATAGAAGGGACTTTGTCCCAAGATACTTAGGTTAAAAAATAACATGGGGACAATACTAAAGGACCCCAAATACTTCAAGTTGAACATTTGATCTAGGGGAGATGATAACTGTAGCAACAAAAAAGTTGTTGGGAAAATTTATAGATGTGTTCGTTTTGAATTACAAAGAGTTTAAGGGTATTTCACTTCATATTGCAGAACACAAAATTGAACCTAAAATCATCATTCTTCCTTCACACCATGCATGCTACCATATGAACCCTAATTATGCCGTAGTTGTTAAGTAAAACCTTGAAAAATTGTTGGTGACCGGATTCATCAAGCCAATGGAACAAGTTGTTTGGCTATCATCGATCATGGTAGTCCCAAAGAAAAATGAAAAATTGCACATTTGCATTGATTTTCAAAAGTTAAAAATTGCCACAAAAAATGACCCATACCCATTACCTTTCATGGATGAAGTTTGGATAAGGCAGTGGGACATGAGGTCTATTCATTTAAAGATGGTTTTTCCAACTACCATCAAATCCAAATTGCCCATGAGGACTGTTACAAAACAACATTCATTACAAATCAAGGAACTTTTGTTTGGGTGGTGATGTCATTTGGGTTCAAGAATGTGCCACCTACATACCAAATAGTGGCGAACAAAACTTTCAAAGATTACTTGGATGATTTCATGAAGCTCTTTTTGGATGATTTGGTGGTCTTTAGTGATTTGGATACCATTTTATCCATATTATGACACTGCTTTGAGAAATGCTAGGAATATGGGATAAACCTCAACCCAAAAAGATGTGCATTCATGGTATTTTTGGGGATGATCATAAGGTTCATCATCTCTAAGGAGGGGAAGTTACTAGATCCAAAGAAGGTAGAAACAATTGTGAAAATATTGATGCCCAAGAACCCTCATGACATCCAAATCCTCAATGGTTTGGCCCAATTCTATCTATGTTTTGTGAAAAATTTTCCTTTCATTATGACACCAATTACAAAACTAATGCAAAAATCAAAGGAGTTCATTTGGACACAAGAGTGCTAAGAAGCATGGGAAGCTCTAATTCTAATTGCTCCAAATTGGGAGAAAATTTTCCATATACACATGGACACTCCTAATTTGGCAATAGGAGCAATGTTGGCCCAAAATTTGGATGATAAGTGTGATTAGATTATCGCTTATGCATCAAGGTTGTTGAGTTCAGTGGAGTGAAATTATACTACAATGGAAAGGGAGGCGCTAGGAATGGTCTACACCTTTCATAAATTTTGCCAGTACCTTTTTAGCAACAAATTTGTTTTTTACGTGGACCACATGGCATTGACCTACCTTGTTAACAAGCTGCGAATGTCCAATAGAATAACAAGGTGGTTACTATTGTTTTTGGAATATGATTTTATTGTCACATACAAATCGGGTTGTATTCATTTTGTGGCAGATGCATTACTCGTCTCCTTCACACAATAGAACCACCAAGGGTACCAAACATGATGGTAGATGCACCCTTATTTATTTTACAGTTTGATTGGTTAACTAAAGTTGAGGATTACCTTCACGCGAGGGTATTTCTTAATAGTTACCCTCTAGAATATAAAAGACATATTGCTTTGAAAGCATTGACGTTTACCTTAGTGGATGGTAAATTTCATTACTTGGGCCAAGACACAATATCGTGACATTGTTTAAATGTTGAAGAGGCGGCTATTGTCCTTACTGAACTACCCAAGGGAATGGGTGTAAGTCATTTTCCTATTCACATTACCATAAAAAAAATATTGGATGTAAGGTACTGGTGGCCCATTGTCCATAAAGATACATTACATTTTCGTAGATCATGTGATGAATGTAAAAAATTAGGGGATTTGACATTTTCAAGTATGGCCAAACTATTGATAACATTACCATCAAACCCATTCACAAAATGGGGTTTAAATTTCATTGGACGTGTCAAACCAATGGGGAGGCACATAGGAAATATTTACATCCTTGTGGTGATGGATCATGTAACCAAGTGGGCATGGAAGCAAAAGCCTTATGTTCCAATATAGTAGTAGTCCTGGCCAAATTTTTATACAAGTGCATCTTGATTAGATTTGGGTGCCCTTTTACCATGGTTTCAAATCAAGGAATGCATTTCATCAATGACAACATTTCCCACTTGGTGAACCATTTATTTTTTTGGTCACACTACCTCCACAACATATTACCCTCAAGGTAACAGACATGTAGAGTCTATTAACAAAGTGATTGGCACAATGTTAACCAAATTGGTTAATAAGAAAAGAAATGATTAGGATGAAGATTTGGGAACATTTTGGTTCACTTATTGTACCACCTATAAGGTTAGTACAAGGCACACTCCATTCCAATTGGTGTATGGATTGTACCCACTAATGTTTATAAAATATTTTATATTTACTTTGACACAAAAGGGTACTACTGTCAACAATTCAATTCGGGTATTGACCAGCAAAATATCTAAATTGGAAAAATTGGAGAAAAGTTAATTGGAGGCAAGCGAAAGCACAAAGGAATAGTAGTGGGAACGATCATTGTCGTCTCAAAGCCACTATTGTCCCAAGTCCTTCAAGTTGGGAGATTATGTGTTGTGATCTCCTAAAGGGTGTAAAGAACATTCGGGTAAATTTAAACATGATTGGTTTGGACCTTACCATGTGCAATACTACCTTCCAAATAACATAGTCTTATTGGTCAACATGGAGAATTTTGACCTAAATCCCATGTCGGTCAATATTAAGAAGTTGAAACCCTACCTTCCTTATGACAATAATACTAGAAGACCACTATCCAAATTTAAAAGGGGGAAGGGAGAAGGCATAACATAAGCATATGTATCTTCAAAAGAAATGTTGAAGGAAGAATTGGATGGAAAATGTGAGGGAAAAATGCCAATGACAATGGATGATGAAGGAAAAGGTAGCCAAGGAGAAAAAATTGACAACACCTTTCAATCTGAATTTTCATCAATAGAGACAATAATTGACCTAACTAAACAAAATAGGAAGGAACCATCTAATGGACTCATCCTTGGAGATGGGGTTACTATTCGTAGGGTAAACCTTACCTTGGCCTTAGTCCAGGTAATTAGAAATCTAGAGGGTAGGGCATGCCTAGAAGGTAGCACAAATTTAGAAAGTAGGGAAAAACTAGAAAGTAAGACGACCTTAGAAACTAAGACATACTACTCAAAGAGTAGGGCAAACTCAAAAATTGGGGAAAAGTAAAACAAACATCCAAATTAGGGTTAGCTACTATGGGTTTATATTGTGTATAACCATTACTACAATTCATGGTTTTTCAAAGGGTTCAAGTTGACTAACAAGTTCTTTTTTACTAATGGACATGTACATTTTGACTATAGGCTCGAGGATTGAATGACATGTGTATTTTTGATTGGTAAACTTGATTAAAGTGACATATTTGATTATATATTAGATTGAACATCTAATCAAGTTGGAAAAAAAAAAGACTAATGGTTTCTAGTCAGTTGAGACATCTAATCAAGGTGGACAAAGCAAAATGACATCTTTCGTCAAGATGGACAATGGTGTTATAATAAAATGCAACATCTTTTGTTATTTAATTGGTCAAGATAATTACTAACTAGGTTAGACAATAACCTAGGCCTACCTACATACCAACTTACTTATCTACATATCTACCCACCTACCATCTTAAGAAACCTACACACCTACCTAGTTCATACTTCCCATGTTGCAACCCTAGCTTTGGGCTCGCGACCAAATCAAGGGCTTGCAAAAGTGTAGGCCAAAAATGAAGCCTTGGAGTCACATTTCATGCCCCTAGGAGTGCGGGAAAGTGTGAAGGAATGAACCTACACACTCCCAAATGAGTTCCCAATTTGGGAATTAGAGTCTCGACGGATTTTCAAATTTTCAAAAAATGATTTCAAGGGTCAAAACCCATTGGATTGAATAATTCTTTATATCATTGAAAAAATCTTGGAACTTAGATGTCTAAAATGGGTTCACACGACCCATTTGGGTAATTAAAACATAAGTTATGCCAAAATAGAGAGTTAAATTGCCAATTTGACAGTCGACCATTAAAAGTGGGGAGTCGCCCTGAATTCTTTATGTGCATGTGGCATGCCACATATTGTTGGAAAACTTTTGATAAGGCTTAAAATGTCACCTCAATCAGAGGTCTACACATAGAGCTATGAGCTTCTAAAGTCGCAAGAGTCCCAATTTTGGGAATTTCAGACTCCCCACTTGGGAGTCCTAGGACTATTGACATTTGGATGTTGGCCCCATAGTCAGGCACATAGAATACTATAAGGGGGAAGGTGATGGCTTCCCCCAAGTCCAAGCCGTGGTGAGTTTTTTTAATCTGTGTTTGCCCATGGCTCATCCATGCATCAAAGGTGTTCCAACTACACACTAACCAACTTGTTGTTTGGTTTGTGCAGGTCTATGTGAGTAATTGACTTGCTTGTCAATCTTCTCAATCCTCGTCTCCGAGCTCTAGCACGCCCCCCTTACCCTTGAAGTGTTGTAAGACAGGTAGCACGCCCAACTCCTTCTCCTTCCGTTGTCTTCTTTTTTGGATTTGCAGTTGAGTCAATCAAGGAGCTTGAGGCTGTGTCATCCCCCCTACAATCCTAAATCTTTACTTGCCAACCTATTTACTTACATATTGATATACCTGTTACTTCCCACCTACCTTCCTACATCCTTACCTACCTACCTACCTTCTACTTCCCACCTACCATCATACAACCCAACTTACTTACCTCTTACTTCCCACCTACCATCATAAAACCCTACCTACCTACCTCCTACTTCCCACCTACCATCATACAACCCTACTTACCTATCTCTTACTTCCCACCTATCATCTTACACCCGTACCCACCTACCTACTTACAAGTACCTACCTACCTACTTGCCTACCTCGTATTATAAAACCATTCAAATCTAATGACTCCCAAATTTTTCCAAAGAAAACAGAATTTGCAAACTTAAATAAAATAAAAATTTGCACCGAAAAAATTGCTCAAACTTGTAATGAATATTTCAAACACAATAGGACTCCTTGTGAATTCAACATTATTTCACACATTGTGGAAGAATTGAACAGTGGGATGCTCCCTCCCTCTTTGTTTGTGGACAAAAATCTGAAGGCTTTTTCTGTTAATCTTTTTGGTGTTTTGTCAAGGACACTTTATCACTTTAGTCTATTACTGTCACGTATCAGGATGCAGTAGATGTATGGAATGAATTTAAAAACATTCATAGGGGCCACACTAGAGTGTACTATTGTCCCGGTATAGATTCAGTGGGTATGCTGAAGCGAATAAATTGTATAAGTCCATTACTCTGCAGCAAGTATCTCAGCACAACAACAACTTTGTCAGACATTCCCCAGAGCGGTGGTTTCCTAACATATAAATAAAAAGCATAGTTTTTTAACGCTTTGCATTTCCCAAAAGACAAGAAAGCAAGAATTGAGGCTCTTGGTGGTTGCCGGTGTTAGTGATGAATCAGAGCATCTACATACCAGGTGTGCAATTGTCATCCACGGTGGTGGCAGTTCTACTAACCATTACGAACTAAAATTTGCTTTGATTTTGATGTTTGTGCCGCTCACCTAACAAACCCACCATCCAGTCTGACAACCCACCGACTCAGGAATCAGGGAGACTAGTGGAAGAAAAAACCAAATAGACACACATCACCTGAGCTTTTTCTGCAAGAGTCGAGGTACTACTACAGGCGCTCCTGCAACTATCTGTTTTTTACCAGTCTCTTGTGTCTGGAGACTGTGAGCAGCGAATTAGATTTTGTCTTTACTGGAAAGATAGGGTCAATCTTGACAGCTCCAGCTTCTCTGTTGCTGCTTGAAACTGCAATAAGCAAAGGGACGCAAACTGGGGCACATGATGTCTGCTAGAGCCACCGCTTGCTTTCCCAAGGTACACACTACACACAATGGTTTTTAAAGATCTGGTTGTTGGATATAACTACTCTTGTGGAAGAATCATTGGCTGGGAGTCCCAGGGGTGTTTATTTTTAAAAAAAAATTAATATCGAGAATTTGGCGAAATTTAACCCCAAAAACAAAAAAAGTAGTCGAATTTGCAGTTGAATTTTTTTTTTAAATCCATAATTTTCGCAATTTCTTTGTCATGGGCGAAATTTTTCTCCAGAAAAAAAAACACTGATGACTGGGACCCCTGGATGTCAGATGAGAAGTTGTGTTTGGTTGCTTTACTGCTAATTCTTGTTTTAGTTTAGCTGAAACGCCATTCATTGTTGACAAGAAGCTGAAATTTTGTCATCACTAGGCTCCCACATGTTTTATATCATGTTGGGAGGTGGTGGAACCCAGACTCCTTGAACTAAAAGTTCATCAAACCATGACCACCACAATGCTAATTCAATATGCAGGGGTCAATTGCTTGACCACTCTGGATTGTTTTTGGAATGTTTTTCCCAACATAAAATGTCCTTTTTCTTGTACCTAAAAACAAAGGAGGAAGTCTTTGGGAAATTTCAAGTATAAATTCTAGTATAAATTTGACTATATTTTCTAAAAAGTTTGGAAATATTCACCAAAATTTTGGTATCACAAAATTGAAAAGAAAAACCATGTTACAGAGAGACACTTCTGCACCAACTTTTTTTTGGGCAGAATTTTACAACGTGATAACAAACATATTTGGGATTTATTTTATTTTTTTAAAGTGTAAATTTGGAAAAATTGCCAAACTATCAAAACCAAAAAACTGGAGGGAAAAAAAAAAAAAAAACTACATCATGTGCTGCACTAGTTAATTTATTGTTGCTAACAAGGAGCCAATTAGGTGAAGGAAATTCCAGCATATAGTGGGTAGTTGGGTTGTACTTATATTTAGGAGGGGACATGTGGGTAGCACTTATTATAGCTAATCCACTTGTGATTGGGTGATTTTTCTGTCTGTCTCATACAACGAACTTTACAAAAAATTCAGAATCTAGGCTAACTAATTTGTTCGAGACGTCAGATGTTTAGCAGGTACTCCCTAGAGTCTTGACTTCAATTTTCACACTTTAAAACGTTTATCTCTTTCTTTCACATTTGCTTGGCCTCTAGTTGTCATGTGAACAAAGGTTTGCCATTTATGACTACACTCCTTTCCTTATACAAGGTTCCCATCTTTAGATATGCAATAATATTCAAGCTTTTATAAGAAGAATGACAGAAAGTCTATAAACCAGCCTTCCTCATTAAGTTAGGGCTACAACTTACACAATCTCATTCCTTTTCAAAGGTTCCTTCCAAACTTTGGATGATAGACTTACCACTAAGGGTGGGTTACACACAAACTATTGGATGAAGAACTTACCACTAAGGGTGGGTTACACACAAACTATTGGATGAAGAACTTCCCACTAAGGGTGGGTTACACACAGACTATTGGATGAAGGTCTTCCCACCCAACTATCTTGGGCTAAATGTGAATAGGGTTCACTAACCCACTCTTCTGGTTTGTGTGCCCCCCCGCCCCTACTTTGGTGGGTGCGTGCTGCAACCCTCCTACCATGGGGCAACCCACTGGGCTCCCAACTGACAAATGCCAATATTTAAAACATGTTTTACTTGCAATTGCCAAAATAAGTTGGCTCCCTTTCTTCTTCAGTGATTGTCATACATATCACCTTAACTGCAATTTACTGTAGTACCTTTTCAGGTTCGGCACTTGGGTGTTGAATAATTATTTTATTTTTCAAAATCCTCTTCAGCATTAAAAAAAACTTATAAAAATTTGGCAATAAATATAGACAACTTCTTTGGCAGGTTCCCTTGGTTCTGAACTCTAGCATATTGAGGCCTTTTATAACAATTTGTTTTTACTGTTTCTTTGTGCAAAAATGGGGGATACATAATGTTCTGTGAAATTGTAGGATAGAGAAATGTTTAACAATTTCCTTACAATGGTGGATTGGCCTGAATTAAGAAGCTCTTGGGTTCCCACCAATTTTTTGTATTTTTTCCACCTTTGTAATTTTCTTAAAATTTGAAATTTTTAAAAGAAATTTTCTAGTTGCTAAATTATAAAATAATTTAATTATTGCTGAACCTGAAAAAGGTACTGTGATACTTGCCAGGCGGCAGTGAATTCTGTTTAAAAGTTGGAAATAGTTGGAAATATATGAAATTACTCTCCAACTACATAATTGCAATAATGTGTAGGGTGCGGCCCCAGGGCCAGGGTGTTCCAGAAATAACCACCCTCCAGGGTGGGGGAACCAAGGGTGGTTATTTTGGGAACACCCCGGCTCTAAAGGGTCATGCACTGCATAAAAAAATTAACGCCTGCATGTGATGGATGTGGGATTATGCATGCTAACCATGCATCCACTTACACTCCATTTTGGGGTGGAAGTTATTAACCAGTGTTGGGCAGTTTTCATATTTTTCAGAGAATCATGAGTTCTGGTTCTCTTAAGAATTAAAAGACAATTGATCCAGTTCTTGAATTTGATTTGATTTTTTCAAAATTGGATACCTTTGTCGGTTTTTAGATTATTATCAAATCGTTGGTTTTCAAGTGGGTTAGTTCTCACTTAAATCAGATCTGAACCAAAGCTCTTTTCAAAAAGACTTAAATATTAAAAATAAAATCACATTTAAATAAAGCATACAACTGTTTTTATTTATTTATATTCATCTTCAAGGTTTTAAAATTAAGATCATTGACATGTGTAAACTTTAAATTTAAAGTTCAACTTCCCTTTGCACACATAAAAAATTGTGAAATAATGATTAATGCTTTTAAAGATTTCTGAAAAATTTTGAATTCTAACATTATAATGATAATGGGTAAGTGGTTTTATTTATTTGGGTTTTTATTAACCTATACAATTATGAGAATTGACCTTCAAGGTTAACAAGATCATAACAAGGAATGAAATCCACAACAAATATACAGTGGTCAAGAGCTAATTGTTAGGTTATGACTTAATGCTAAACAAACATGGGGTGTGTAACATTGTGGCCTTGTCATTTACATTAAAAACTGTCTTAAGGCAAAAGAAGACTTAGGGAGACTCAAACATTTCACCATGCAAAAAATATAATCTTAAAAAAATCCTTTAAAAGAAACCAAAATCCTTCAAGCTATCATAACTCTATTACTAATCTCAAGTTTCAACACAAGCCAAAATATAATCTTTCAAAAATCCTCATGTACAAAAATAGACCTACTATTTAGGGGCCAAAATCCCTTGAGCTACTATACTCTATAATGAATCTGAACACAATATCCTTGCCTTTGTAGGCAATGCCAACAAAGTCCAGACTCCACATCACTCAGTTAGTCCATTCTTAATATTGTGGTGATTAATATTGCAATGAACACATCTTGAATCGTGTAGCACTTGGAAGTTGGGGGTGATGTCTGAAATGTGTTGTTGACCTTTTCTCCTCTTTACCTTGTGCCATGCTACAAATGACCATTTGCCCAACAACCAAAATAATGGATAGGGCAACACTGTTTACCATAGTACCTTGGCACCTTCGACACTAAGTATATATGATTTGTAGAAATGCTGAATTTTTTAAAAGTAGTTTTTTCAAAGAACAAAGTTTTTGCTAAGGAAAATAGAGACTATTTTGAAATATTTTGGAATGTTTTATTTTGACATGGTCTTCAAAATTAATTAATTACTTCAAAGAAACATGCTGAAACTGCCCTTGTCCCTAGGGACGTTTGGGATGATTTGGAGGTCTTTTCTAGTGTCCCTACCAACGTATAATCTTAAAGTATCTTTTTGTCTGGGCAAAGATTTAGACTTGCTTGTCTTCATGCATCAAGAATACCTTCTTGGCGTGTTTTTTGGCACCCTTGATGTCCCTAGCGCCCCCACCTTGGCCGCCATAGTGTTCTCCTTGACACCATTGTCCCTTGTTGCCAAAAAAATAAATTAAAAAAATACACCTTGAAAACTTTATTGCCTAAAGTGAATATTCACTTGAAAGTGTTGAGCTCATTTCCTTGTACATTTTCACACATGTGAGAATGTGCTTGAGTCTTGGGACAATCCCTTAACCCATTTCCATTCTCATGTTTTAGCCTTATCACAAACTCAAGTTTTTTCACATCATAGGGTGATAGGTCTTTCATATTGGGCATGGGCCTTAATAAAAGTTTGAAATATTATAATAAACTTTTTTTTTACCAACTTCCCCAAATGTTGCAACAAACTCTATGATGGAAGCTTCAAATTTATAGATTGAAAATGAATTATTCTTGAACAAGGTTGCACATTACGATAAGACCATACCCCCAAAACAAATGTCAAATTTAAGTTGACTAGTTGATTGCATATTAAGATAGTGATTGAATTGTAAATAAATACAAAGTGACATGTTGAATAAATCATGAAATTTTGATCTTGTTCTATTGATTTTTTAGACATGCTAATGTTGGACACATTTTGTTGACAATGTGCAAGATAAGTTGAAGTTGGAAGTTGATTTACATTGGCTTCACAAAGTTCTTTAAGTTTTTGTTTTTGATTATGTAAACATAATCTCAACAATTGGGGTTGGTTGGCTTGTAACAAATATTGGCACACAAAAATCTTGAATTTGTTATTGTTGATTATGTAAAAGTAGTTCCAAAGATTGCCAACCTTGATTCACTTCTAAACCAATATTAATTTCACAAAAGTCTTGAATTTTTTGTTTTTTATTATTTAAAAATGATACCAAATATTGGGGTTGGTTGGCTTGTAAATGAATATTGTTAGGCTGTTAGTGTCCTTACAGGTGGGACTTCCCAAGATGGGATGTCAACCTTGAATTTAAGCATCTCTAGTGCAATGTTAAACTTTGGATTGAGATGGGGCATTTTGGTTTGGGGATGTCTTAATTAGGTAGGGTAAAAAAAACCCATCAAAATGGTATTAAGAATGACAAAGACCAAAAACAAAGACATAATGATGGGAATGGGTGATGAGGAATGGTGGGAGATGATGAAGAATAGCAAGAAATGGCTATAAGGTGCCATGGGAATGATGATAATACAATGGGAACAATGATAGAATGATGGGAATAGTGATAGGGAACAACATGAATGGTGAAAAGGGATGGCAAGGGCATCAAGAAGGACATTGAGGGACAGCCACAACAAGGGCGCTAGGTGGAAGAAAAAAAAATGTATTTTTTTAATTTATTTTTTTGGCAACAAGGGACAATGGTGTCAAGGAGAACACTATGGCGGCCAAGGTGGAAAGGGAAAGGGGTGCATGGACAGTGTTTGAGGTGTGGAGCTTATTATGCACCCCAGAAAATTTCAAGTTTTGGGGTACATATATTGTAGGAACTTGATGTAGCTACACATTTATGACACCCACATTGACAAGAAATGACATGTTGTTGACGTGGTACCTATGTGCCACAAACATGGCACATGATTGATGATGATATGGCACCTATGTGGTGTTAATGTGGCATTTGAAAACCTATGTGGTGTTGACATGGCATGTATGTGGTGTTGATGTAAGTATTTTATAAATGTCAATTTTTCTGTTTTTCCCAAAACCTACATCAATATAGGTTTTTTTTATAAATGACATAGGGTTTTTTTTTAATAAGTTTTTTCTCAAATCCTAACATTCTTTAAAAAAAAATGTCAACATAGGTTTTCCCCCAAAAAATTGAAAAATTTCAATGTGTTTTTAAAATGTTCCCCAATATGGGGTCATACATTATTTTTACAAGCCAAGGGTTCCCAATCTTAAGCCTATGCCCATGTGAAATGTGGGGAATGTGTAGAATCATGTGAACATGCATTCCCATGTGGGGGACAAGGGTTCTCATGTGGGAACATGAGTTCCCAATGCATTCCCAAGTGTTTCATAGGTGCCAAATTGGCAACATGTCATCACCCCATCATTGTCGGTGTTATAAATGTGCACCATGTTAAGTTCTTGCAATAAATGTGTCCCAAAACTTGGAATTTTTGTGATGCATAAAAAAATTTGCAACCCAAACTCCGCTCTTGCACCCCAAATAGCAAACCTCTTTAGTCAAATTGGTAGTTTGACTCTCAATCACTAAAACCCAAGAAAATATGACAAATGACCTTCAATTAAAGCCTGCAAGAGTTAGATATTCTTCTTCAAGGGCTACAATTTTTCCCTTGAGAATTCATCAATTGGAGTTTGTATCTAGGAATTATGAACCCACAAAATGCATGATTCATAACTTGACAATTTTTTTTAAATTGAAACTTTATTTTTTTGAATCCTAAGAAATTTTGCCACTTTGTCCCTATCATTCATCACAACGTATAATGTAGGGAGGAGAATGGTGATTTCTCCCAACTTTAGGCTATGGTGAGTCATGTGAATGCATGTTTTTCATGATTTCATTCATGCACCACTTTGGGTTCAATTTGTCTTAATAAATTTGTTTTTTTGTTTATAAATATTGACTTTACCTTAAACACACACCAATTTCAAGTCCCATCCCAAAGTTCTATGCCTTTTTTCTTTGTGGGAATTAGAAAGCATACCATGGGTCTACAATATTCCACTATGACAATCACCAAAGTTCTTTATTTTTTATATCATTTGACAAACCTAGGGGTGTGTCATGAAAGATGTATTTGAAAATAAAAAACATAAATGTATTACCACAGTTATTAACACAACCAACCATATAATTGTACATCATTGGATTACAGCTTGAATACAATTGTCACAAAATAATTATGTAATTACATTAATGAAATTCTTGTAACAGAATCATGTAAGATTCAAAATCATTTGAAGGAACACCAAAAATAAGATGGGTTTCTATGTATGTGCAGAAAATACCATGGCTTGAATAAAATCACTACAAAGATTCACTTTTTGTTACCATTAATTTTTTAACTCTTTAAAAAAGTTAGTAAAACCACAATTTTTACAAAGATCAATTGCCAATGCACTTGTATCAAGGAAGGTGATGCACATATGCAAGAAATAATCATGCAAGAAAACATGTCAAGTTGTCTATAAAAGCTTATTTATTCATTTTCTGCACTCTTGGTTTTGTACCAAAATACTGATGATAAATATAGATGCATATGAAAAATCACCACCACCATGAAAATTAGCATACTTTGAATTATCCAATATTTTGCATTAAATTTTATTCCATATGAATTTTTTATTTAAAAAATAATAAAAACAAAGTCCTTGTGTCATGTGTCCGAAAAGTAATACCTTAACTGTGAGTGCACCCAACTTCATAAGTCTTTTGGATTGCAAATGAACTTAAATTGTAAAATCATATTCAACATTAACATTATCAAAATTTTAATTATATAGATTGTTGTAAATTTTAATGAAAATTATATTTAAAAATACAAAAGAATTATAAGAAAAGATTATTGTGATGGACCTTTGAAATGTTGACATTATGTCACCTAGACAAAATGAAAAATGTTGACTCAAAAAGTATGTCATAAAAGTCAAAATAAAAACTGATAAATAAAGCACAATCAAATGAAAAATTTAAATGTAAGATGCATTGAAATTTTCTTAATACAAGAAATTTTGATTTAAAAATAATAATAATATATTTTGGTCATTTTTGGTCATTTATAATCCATTTCATAATAAAATATTTCAACTTTCACATGAACTTTTGGACCAATCACATGTTTAGTGATACTTAAAAGGTGGTACATTAATAATTTTTATTGAAAACATAGGGGGAGTGAAATCATGATAAAAAGAGCCAGGGGTGCCGAAATAAAAATCTTTTTGCAAGAACTACACATGACAGATATCATTTTTGTGTTGGTTTATAACTTAAAATTTTGTATTTCGGATATTCCATTCAACACTACATTTTAGATACAAATACATTTAGGTTACAAATTGAATTTATATCATGTATATTAAACATTCATGCCCTCTATCACATATATGTGAACAATTTTTATTAAAACCATGTTTTCAAATTCCATAATTTTTTAGGGTCAAAAACACTTTTGAGTCCAATGTGTTGAAATGGGTTATAAAAGAAAATTCATCAATTCAAATCCTTTGTCCTTTCTAATCATCAATGTTAAAATCCTTTCCAATTTTCAAAAGGAATGGTGCGCATTTGGTAAAAAAACAAGGATTGTTCACTTTCCAAATTTGAATGCTTTGAACATGCAAAAACATTTTTTATTTCTATCAAGCTTTGAGTGTGAGCCTTAGTTCAACAATACCTTTCCTTTGGGCCTTAGATTTGGATCTTCATTTAATATGTAACCTTCAAAATATGATATAGTAGCATTTAGGAAGTTATAATTGAATTGAACTTCTTAAGCCATTTCAAATTTATTAAGTAAATTGAAGTTAATTATTCATATATTAGATGTTGAATAACCATATTAACATAAAGTGATATAAATTAGTATCCAAATGTTATTTATTGTAATCATTTTCAGTATTACATAAGTTGTAGGTGTAGTTATGGATTGTGATCATTTGCAAGGGAAACATTCAAAAAGCCAAGCACACTAATCTAATTGAACACAAAAAAATATTAGATTAAGAAACGGTTAAAAGTACAACAAATGTTCCACAAGTGAACATAATATTCAACTAGTAGATGTGAAGGAAAATTCCATATGTTACGAAGAAATCTTATGGAGGATAAGATGATAGAAGTAGTTTACCTATAAACCATAGCCTAATAGATGTTCATAATAATAGAAACTCGATAAATCAAAGAATGGTGCAAATAAGGTACTTTGCTTTGTGTTCCATCGGCAACGAATTAATCGACCCCTTTAGCCAATGGTAATGTCCATCGTTAAGGACCTAGGTCTGTGAAAAAAGAACATTGTCATCCTCACATTGACATTCATAAAACTTTCTAGCCCTATTTGCGAAAGTAAAAATTAATTCTAAGTAGATGGCGAGAGCATGAAGGTTAGGTGACAGTCAATGATCTTATACTCATTGAGTCACTTGAGTGTGCATCAGCTTTCTGATCGGTTCTTTTTCATGCAGCTATTAGTGGGAGACATTCACGTCGAACGATGTTTCTTCAAGCTCTTCATTTTGTATTAGCACCACTAAAGGATTTGAAGCTGTGGTGGCATCATTTACCATGATGGATCTATGCCTATGTCAATGGAAAACAAAAGAGTAATCGAAACGACAAACTTGGTATTTACATTTGAAAGAGGTTTGATGTTTTTATTTTGGAAATTAAGGTAATCATAGTATGTGGTGATGTGGATTTTAACAACAGACTATATGAAAATCTTCACGCCTTAACTCCAATGGATTCATTAAGACTTAATTTTGACATTGGATCTAAATAGTATAAAGGAACTCTTATAGTGGAAGACTTATTTCTAATTGATTATGTACTATTCAAGTAGCTAATACAATTTACTATGTACTACTTAAGTAGCTAGTACAATTTACTAGTAAATAATGTGTACTAAATAAGTGAATAGTATATGGGTTGGAAGGAAGGTTATTAATGTTATAGAGTTGACCAAAATATGGTTTTTTTTTATTACCAGTAAATTATCTTAAAGGTTAGTTAGTTTTAAATGATTAAAATGAAAAATTAAGATGTTTGGCTAAACAGATGGAAATGATTA